>CM044434.1:132901199-133096900 GCA_024363595.1 Xenopus borealis
TTACTAACTGGACAATGGGCAGAGTCCCCTCCTCCTATATCCTTTGTGACATGACGTTTCATCGGGAACCGAGCATTTCAAGCTGGGCCGCATTCATATCCACCCTGGCCAGCATGCTGCCCTCGGGCTGCTGTTTGGACACCCCTGATGTAGTACAATTGGTGATTAAGGACAATGTATAATTAATACTGCCAAATCTGAACTGCACTGCTCCTTCCCCAGTGGCAATCTAGGTGCATATCATGCAATAATTTAATTAGAAATCAGTATTTTCCATAGAGTGAATAAATTATGATCCCCTAAAATTGCCCCTGCCTAAATGACCCATATTGTTTGCAGTACTCAGGAGTGGCTGCACATGATCAGTTTCACATCTGTGGCTATAACTATTATGTAGTAGTTGAACTACAACTGTCTACGAGACTATTCATGAAACCCATCCATCATACTATACAGAATATGTGCACATGATCACATACCTCCCAACATTTTGAAAAGAAAAAAAAGGGGGAAAAATGCGTGCTCATAGCGCATGGCCACACACCCCTAATTATCATGTTCGTGTTACAAAACTTGGCAGGTTATGAAAGTTTGAACATTTCTGCAGTTTTTTCCCGTTATTAGTTTTACTAATGAAGGTGAATTGCCCTTTAATGTGTAAGTCTAACTTCTCCCAAGAGAGATTTGCTTATCTCAAAATTGTTAAAAAGTAAAAAACTGTTTTGGGCTCTCTGCCAAAAGCCAATTACGTTACAAACTTTGTTTCTTTTTCTGGCTGTTCAGTTCAGAGAAAGTCAGGACTTAACAGTACAAATGCAGGACTGGGAGTTGAGCTGTCAAAAGATAGGTTTCGCCGCATTTTGGCTAAACCTATTATGTAGTAGTTGAACTATAGCTAAGCACATTATTAAGAGAGTGCTAAAAGCTAACTGGTGCAAGATTAGAGCTAGGAGGAGACACTGGAGCCTAACAACCATATTGAAAATATATAACTAACTCTGAGTTTGTCAGACATTAGGCTGCAAGATAATAAATGTGATAAACTGGCTGGTAGTGGATTAAATGATTGTGCTGTGTTAGTTCAGGTAAAGCAGTAGGTGTGGCTGCTTCATGTTTCCTCTCAGCTTAAACAGGAAGAGGGAAACAGGAACAGGAATATGAATCATAAGACAATGGCAAAACAGCAGGAATGCCCTTAACCAAAATTTCCACACAAGCAGGCCAGTAAGCTTTGTTCTTATTGGTTCAGTAAAGTAACTGAGAGTATTGCTTCACAGAATGGTTGTTTTATCTGTTTTGTGAAACAAATTTTGTTGAAAGAATGAATCCTGTACTATAAAATCTTGCTTTCTGTCGCAAACATCTATTTTGTCATTCAAATCTAGCTTGGCATGCACTAGTTAGTTACACTATTATATATTCTGTGCAAGTTTTTTTTTACATAATTTATTCTGTAAGTAACTTTGCATATAAGTGCATCTGTTACATGGAGGTTATATATTTGTGAGACAGTTTGATTGTTAAAATGTACAGATTGGAGTTTGTAATATAATGGCATCCTTTTGTGCACTAACAATATTTTGTTCTCATTCTTTAATAGAAATAAGTCTTTTGTATATTTTTATCTGTGTATATGGTCACAAATAGTAACATACCATGAGACACATTCATTCTGTGTATTAGGGATAGTTTTGTATACAGAATGTATTTGGGACAAACAGCACTCCATACAGTACTGGTCACCTACATAAATCGAACTAAACATATTACATTCCCCCACTAGTGTATTAACTACGCACTTATAATAACTATTATAATAATAGGACATGTTACTATTCTAAACTACAGTGAGACTGCAAGATAATGCTTGCGTGGAAAAAAGGATATCAGCTGAGTAAACAGGTTGTTTGCCAGCACTGGGCAAATGTACACCTGGCCATAACCCACTTTTCCACTCACTGCAGGTAGAACAATTACAGCAAACATTTGATCATGTAAATGTGGCTGCAAGATCGTACAGATCTTCATAAACCATAAAGCAGCCACTTGTGAGTCATTAACTCAATTAATGTGTTTTTCTTGGAGCTGAATGCACTACCCTGTGCTTTTCACTTTAATTTTTTTATGCAGTTTGCTGACATCTAAAGCTGATAGAACTAATGCCGGATAATTCTTCTAATATTTCCAACAATAACACTTAAAAGGATGTTCAGTTACCTGCGTTCTAGTTACTTCTGTTACCAGTTAAACTGGAGTTACTGAAAATGATCATCTCTTGTTAATCGATACCAAGACTACCAGGATTCCAGTACAAATTGCTTGTAATCTGACAGGAAATTAAAATCTGCTTTGATAAATCTTAATCCCCCCCTGCATTTGTGTTTGACAGGCAACTATCATAGGAAATGTGTACTAATAGAGTTCATAGTTCAATACTGCCCACACTGGGGACATGCTCCCTATTTCCCCCAGCTGGGCTCTATGGGGTAAATTTATCAAAGAGTGAAGTTCCGCCACTAGAGTGAAATTCTGCCGCTCTCCATTCATTTCTATGGGATTTGAAAGGCGTATTTATCAATGGGTGAAGTGAAAGTTCACCCTTTGATAAATACTTCTTTACAAATCCCATGGAAATGAATGGAGAGTGGCGGAATTTCACTCTAGTGGCGGAACTTCACTCTTAACTTCACTCTTTGATAAATATACCCCTATTAGTCTGCTGCTATGGTGGGGGAACAATTTTCCTTTCAATCATTTTAAAACTGCTAATTCCAGGAATAACTGGAAGGTCCAGGATAAGGATAAGTTCAGGGTTTGCTTGTTTTAATTAATGTATGTATCTGTAAATAATCAGAGAAGGGTGCATTAGAGTCCTACAGCAGATAACCTGTGGGAACGACTTGGGTGTGGGTTATGTGCCACTGGTCTTATCTATAGCACGTTTTTACTCCTTTACATATTTTCAGAGGGTTTCAAAAATATGCTCCATGCAGGACTCTAGTGTGCATTGGTGTCAATTTATGTGATAAGCAACTATCAGTTGGATTTGTACATGAGAGTATGTTTTAATGGGTGCTCAGAATAATGACCTACCCAGCTTTGATAACATGATAACTGAAGAGTCTAGAAGATGCATACATAAACAAAAGACACAGACCATAATATTACACACTACTCAGAACCTCTGCTGTCATATCTTTCATCTATTTACATGCTAGGTTTTTTATATATCTTTTTTTGTCTCAGTAACTTTTTACCCATATAGTAAAACAAGCTTTACAAGAATAGTGGCATTCTTTTTACTCACTCTAGGAACAAAACAGTTTTATCATCTTTCAAGTTTGTTCTTGTGACAGATGTCTGTGCAAGGTTGTTAATCACCCAACAGAAACTTCTGTTAAAGGCATGGGAAATCATTTATCACTGCATTACAGCTCAGAACATACGTAGTAGTTTGCAATGGCCTTGGTGCTGGTAGCTCTATATGGGATACATTCAGGTGTAAACATACTACATTTGTGGACTTGAAAGCCCTAAGTTATATATTTTTTAGGACACACGTTTTGCAAGCCTGTTCTAGACCATAATGCCTAAATGAACATTCTTCTTCTAGTACAGAAGTTCCCAAACTGTGGGGCCCAGCCTGAAGGTCATTTTAGAGTGGGATTTGGAGAACTGCTCACCTAGATACTCCTGGAAACTAATTAATGGTGAGGATTGTGGCTGACACCTATTTGCTGTCATAAATATTCTTGGAACTGTGGTTGACAGTTGGAGTATGTTAAGTTACTGAGACCCAAATGGCTATGAGTGAATGTGGCTGTGTATTTGAACAGCATCTATTCCTGTATACAAATAAAAAATATGGAGTAAAAGTTAATAAAGGAATTATAAAGCCTAACAAAATGTATTTCATGAACAATTCAGCCCGTGCATAAAGTACTCTTATTGCCAAAAATATCCCCAACCAAAAGTGTGGGCAAATAAAGCCCATGCCCTGGTTGTTTTTTTTTTAAAACATTGCGTCAGCGCTAGGACACTCGTGAGCAGCCATGTCAGTCAAGATGTATTGCGCATAACTTGCTTCTGACGTCACATGCATCTGCATAATGAGCAAGTTGCAGCATTCACTCATTATGTACATGCATGTGCCCCAGCATGGCTCCCAGAGCCGGGGGCTCCCACCCAGTGCGGGTGGAAACATTTGGCACCACCGAGTGGAAGAAGACTTTCTTTCTCCTTTAAGCTCGGGGCTTAATTGTGCCCACAAGGCTGTGTGCTTTGCACTGGATTCTATTGTCTATGAAATACATTTTGTTAGGCTTTGATGCCTACAGTAGACAGATGTAAGTACAGGGCCAAATTTTCCACTGATGCTTCCTAGCTTGTGTGGCTGAATAGCAAACCCAACCTCAGGGGTGTAACTACAGAGGAAGCACAGACCCTGCGTCTGTAAATGCACTGAGGAGGTATAGGTGGCCCTGAGAGGCCTTGATTTCAATATACATTGGTAAAAACAAGACAACCTCAGGGTTTTTGGGGGCCCTAAAATTAATTTGCTGTGGGGCTTAATAACACCTAGTTACTCCACTGGAAATTCTGTATTGATTGTAATAGTGCCAATTGCGAAGCACAAAGATGTGTGCCTACGCACCAGGTTTTTATGTTCAATTCCCACCATCCACTGGAACACAAACTGGGTGTCATTAGAACTCTGCACCAAAGGGCAGAACAAGGAGCATAGAAATCTCAGAGGAGCTTTAAAAGTGTGTGGCTACCCAGACTGGGCCTTTGCCAAAACAGCAGCAACCAAGCCCAACAGGAACAGCAAAAGAAATAACAACCCGGAGACAAATAGTAAGCAAAACATAGTCATTCCATATGTAGCTGGAGGGTCAGAGAAACTCAGGAGGATTTTCAACATGTCCCTGTGTTTTTCAAACCTAGCAACAAACTGAGACAAATGCTGGTACACTTAAAGGATCCAACTCCTAAAGGAAAACAAAGTAATGTGGTATAAGCAGTCCAGTGTAGCAATGAGTGCACTGATCTATACATTGGGGAGACAAAACAACTGCTGAGTAAGCGAATGAATCAGCATAGGAGGGCGAAAGCTACAGGGCAAGACTTGGCTGTCTTTCTACACCTAAAAGACAAGGGACACTCTTTTGAAGATAGCAATGTCCAAATCTTGGATAAAGAAGACCGCTGGTTTGAAAGAGGCGATTCATATTAAGGTGGAGAAACCATCCCTGAACAGAGGCAGGGCCTTCAACACCACCTGTCTGCTACATACAATGCTGTTCTAAAATCTGTTCCCCGGCGGTTTCAGAACTCTTGACACATCCATTCATGCAACTCTCACAAGTAACACCTGTTTTCTAGAAGTTGCATGACACAGTGGTAATCCTATCACTGTAACTACACAGAATAAACACCTCTGAATTTCACCTCTCTGAAGAGTTACAATGTGCCGTTGTGGTTGGATTGTTGGAAGAGTCTATATGCCGAGAACTCCCCTACACCAGTCAGTTGAACTGAAGAAGCTGCTCGGATGAGCAGTGAAAAGTCTTTATTAAAATTTCTCAGAAAGTCCAGTTGTTTTGAGTTACTTTTGTTACACATACCATGACCTGGATGAATGAGAATCTTCATAGTCATTTTAATCTGGAAACATTACCCCAGACACATGTTCAATACAGTAGCACAATGTGCTATGCAAATAACATTAAAACAACTCAAATTACAGACAATTCCTTAATAAAACTAGGCAACCAAGTAATTGTTCATGTAGTGAGTCCAAACAGAAAAGATCCCAGTGAAGTCTAACATACAGAAATCATGTCTGTACTGGCAATATCTGTTTTTTCCATGCTCTAATTTTTCTTCACTCGTCTCGAATTTTATTAATTAAACCTGTGTTCAAAGATGGACCCCAGCGTCACATAAGAAAAACATAGAAAATGCATTCCATATACGGCACCAAGTTCATTTGTGAATCATATCGTACAGGTAAGGGACCTGTTATCCAGAATGCTCAGGAGCTGGGGTTTTCCAGGTTAACTGATCTTTCCGTAATTTGGATCTTCATGCCTTAATGGGGGGGGGAACGTAATAGGTTTCATTAGTGCAACAAACATTCACAAAGACCATTACAAATGTTAGCGACCATGCAGCCTTTTTTGACTATTATAGACCTAAAAGTTTGCAACCAAACTGCTTTTGCAAACATTTGCAGTGTATGTAATAAAATTTCACAATCGCAAACCGTATTTTGCAGAAAAATAATTAATGAAACTCCAAATCAGGTGTTACTTCTAACAGTTTCTTAGTGATGTAAAATTCGCCAGTGAATGATTTTACATTCACAAAAATGCAATTTTAAACATTGATTGCAATTTTGAATTACATTCCTAGTTCCAAGTCTACTAGAAAACCATTTAAACCCTAAATAAGCCTAATAGACAGGTTCTGCTTCCAATAATTATATCTTACTTTGGATCAAGTACAAGGAACTGTTTTAACATCACAGAGAAAAAGGGAAGAGTTTTTTCTTTTTTAATTTGCATTACTTGATTATTAGGAAGTCGATGGGAGATGGCCTTTCTGGAATCTGGAGCTTTCTGGATAATGGATCTTATATTTAAATCAGAGATGTTAAACATTGTCAACAAGAAGAATATAATGATGCTTACAATTATACATGCATGCCTTCCTTTATGCAGAAAGCTTCCAGAATCTATCTCCAATAGAGGCACAATAACTAAAGAGTGATTTTTCTGGAAATTCGCTAATTTGTCGGCGAAGCGAATCTTAGGAGATTCGCCCATCACTAATTACCAGATTTTTGCTACTTCGCCAGAGTGAAAATTCACCTAGTGAAACATCGCAAAATTTCTCTAGTGCAGGGTTTTTTTTTCTCTAGCAAAGTTTCTTACTTGCTGTTTAATAAATAGGCAATGTCTCTGTGAATTGTCTTTTTATGGAACATTAGTCAAAAAAACACAATTCTCTCTTTACTATATGTGCCCCATAGACTCAATTTTCATCAAATAATTCATAATTTTTTTTAAATGATTTCTTTTTTTCTCTGTAATAATAAAACAGTATCTTGTACTTGATCCCAACTAAGATATAATTAATCCACATTGGAGGCAAAACAAATCTTTTGGGTGCATTTAAATGACTTTTAAGGTATGGAGATCCAAATTATTGGAAAAACCCCTTATTGGGAAAACACTAGGTACTGAGAATTTTGGATAACAGGTCCCATACCTGTATATATTTATATTTTTGTTGAGAATAAAGTTAAGCAGCTGGTTCTGATCTTCGATCGCAATTTACTTTTTTCTATTATTGTCCTATTGATAGCTATGTAGTTGATATCATTACATTTACTGTAAAGGGTTAAAGGACACCTGTATAGCAAAGTGGAACTTACAGTGCATTTTTTCCACCTATGCTTCATTTGTTCCATTTATTTGTATTGCGACCAACTCAATCCCATGGATGTCTGCCTGAGATACATTGGGAAACAGGATGCCTCTGAAAGTGGTTGCTGAATAGGAACCAGATTCTATAAAAGATTTGTTTGTTGTTAAGGGGCTACATAATGCAAGATCTGAGTCCCATTCATAAAGCACCCATGTGTCTGTTCTAAATGAAGCTGCTGTGTCAGTGTCATTATTTCTCTTGTACATTTAGTTGCTCTGCTTTGATTTGAATTTTTGCAATTCCTTAGTGTTTGGCTACAGACATATCAGAGAATTTAATGAACACGGGTAACCTAGAACATTGTGTTTCAAGTGTTTTCCACTTTTTCATTTGGAAATCAGAGCTAATAAAATGTTACGGAGAGCTGCACTGAGATACGCAAAGCTTAAGTTATATCAATTATATATAACTGTGCAAAGTCAGATGGAATATTTGGATGCAGTTGCCTTGTTAGTTACACACAATGCAGGGGTTTTTTCTTTTCAGAATCCCAGAGTTATTGATGGAATCCATTTCTATTGTTGTTCTGTTTCCAAAACAAAGTGCTCTTCAGTATTCCCCCTCTCATCAGGTTATCTTCACATGAAGGCTTTTGATGCACAGGTACATGACCGATAAATCTGACTAGACAATGTATAAGAGTTACAGTAATTGTCTTTCAAAATAAATGACTCTGATACCAAGTTGCACCTAGGCGTGACAGATTCCTGTTTTTATTTTACCGTATTTGATTGCTTGTATTGAAAAACTTTAGTCGCAAGTAAAGCTCAATGTGCACCTAATTTTGCGTACAAAAACATCGCTTGCACTAGTGATCATAAATGAGGCTTACAAAAAGTGTATTATCTATACAGTCTTGCATTGCTGCTTCAACAGCAAAGACTTTGAAAGGCACAGTAATCTTTGGATGGACTTTGTAAGTTTTCTGAACTCTCAACTGACTTGTTATTTGATGGGTGGGGTGCTTGTTGACATTGTGGAATTACTAGAAAGAGCACAGTTCATATATAAAGCTAAATAGAGACACAGAGTTATATTTCTCAGACAGGTAAGCTGTACAACATTATTCTCGAAGAAAACATTTTATTAGATTTCCCCTGGAGGAGGCAATCCAATTTTTCTATGCAGCCAGATGGTGTACACATTTTGTGTGGCCCTTCCTAATGCTCTGTAATCAACGCAGCACCTCAGGGCAGGCAAAACATTTGCTGCCTGTGAGCTGCATTAATACATTGCTGACTGGCTTGAACAGAAAAATGACAAATAGAATTCATTATCCTGTGCTTTTCATTTGTGGTTTTCAAGTTTTAGTAAAATATCCTGTTGTGTACTGTATGTATTCCAAAAATGAAGTGCAAAGAGCTGTGCATTTCTTAGATTCTAGCACTTAAATTAAGGAATGTTGGCCTTGAACATAGCATTTGCACCTGGATAGAGAACTGGCTAAAAGATAGACTACAAAGAGTGGTGGTAAATGGAACATTTTCTAATTGGACCAGTGTTGTTAGTGGGGTACCGTAGGGCTCTGTACTGGGTCCCTTGCTTTTCAACTTGTTTATTAATGACCTGGATGTGGCATTGAAAGTACGGTTTCTATTTTTGCAGATGATACTAAATTGTGCAGAGCTATAGGTTCCATGCAGGATGCTGCCACTTTGCAGAGTGATTTGTCTAAGTTGGGAAACTGGGCAGCAAACTGGAAAATGAGGTTTAATGTTGATAAATGCAAGGTTATGCACTTTGGCAAAAATAATATAAATGCAAGTTATACACTAAATGTCAGTGTGTTGGGAGTTTCCCTTAAGTGAGAAGGATCTTGGGGTTTTTATAGATAACAAGTTGTCTAATTCTGGGCAGTGTCATTCTGTAGCTACTAAAGCAAATAGGGTTCTGTCTTGCATAAAAAAGGGCATAAACTCAAGAGATGAAAACATAATTATACCTCTTTATAGATCCCTAGTAAGGCCGCATCTGGAGTATGCAGTGCAGTTTTGGACTCCAGTACTTAGGAGGGATGTAAATGAGCTGGAGAGAGTGCAGAGACGTGCAATTAAACTGGTTAGAGGATGGAAGACTTAAATTATGAGGGGAGACTGTCCAGGTTGGGGTTGTTTTCTCTGGAAAAAAGGCGCTTGCGAGGGGACATGATTACACTTTACAAATATATTCGAGGACATTATAGACAAATATCAGGGGACCTTTTTACCCATAAAGAGGATCACCGCACCAGAGGCCACCCCTTCAGACTAGAAGAAAAGGACTTTCATTTGAAGCAGCGTAGGTGGTTCTTCACAGTCAGGACAGTCTTCACAGTCTTTTTTCAACCCAATTTAACTATGTAACTATGTAACTGCCTTATTCATTAGCACTGTATTTATTGTACTAGGGGCAGACTGGGGGCAGCAAATGGGCATTCCCTTGGATGCCATTCAAAAGGCTTAATGAGCCTATGATTTAGTAGTGTTCCCGAAACATGTAAGGTGCTTATTCCACAGCAGCCACTTTTTTTAATGAATCAATAAATATTGGTTTTACTGTATAAGAAGGTGTGTGCTACATTTTTCCTTTTGTCCATTTTGAATGGTGCCACAGTTTGAGGAGTCCTGCATGGAAGAAGGCACACCTATATACTCTTTACATTCCATTTTATGATACTTTACAGTAGAGTCAGGGGTGGGTCTCGCTTTGTGCTGGATTCCCTTGGAAACCCTGTAGCTAGCACATCATTCAGATGCCAGGCTAGGGAGCGCCAATGTGCCCAGGAACAATGGAGCCATGTATTGTTGACTTGCTCTAGGTCTAAATCAGGGGTCCCCAACCTTTTTCATCCGTGAGCAACATTCAGATGTAAAAAGAGTTTGGGAGCAACACAAGCATGAAAAATGTTCCTGGGTGGTGCCAAATAAGGAATGTGATTGACTATTGGTAGCCCCTATGTGGACTGGCAGCATACAGGTTGGCAATACACTTGGTTTTTATGCAACTAAAACTTGTCTCCAAGCTTGGAATTAAAAAATAAGCACCTGCTCAGAGGCAACTGAGAGCAACATCCAAGGGAAGCAACATGTCGCTCACGAGCTACTGGTTGGGGATCACTGGTCTAAATGCTACATTATAACTCTAGAGCGCAGCCAGCCACTTTTTTTTTTTTATAAGCGCAGTTGAGTGTAGCCTTTTGCTCAGTACGTTTTATTCAAAACTATTGCCTTGTTTGCTCAGTACGTCAGTGTATGATTCATCCCTGGCCTTTATAGCCTGCGTGTTCGTAGTGTTCACCAGACATTTCACTTACCAGTAGAACTGGTTGCTCAGGACTGTTTCATGTGACTGCTTTTATGGTTACAGGTGCCTGATGTAGACCATAGGCTTCTGTATGCAGACAAGCAATAACATGGACCTGCAGTCAGAACTACTAAGAAGGTTGTGTGTCTTTGTTTATAAAATAGAAATGCTATGACTTAATATAGATTAAAGGAGAACTAAAGCTTAACTAATGAAGTTGCTAGAAATGTTGTACATTATGTTTTGTGCTTCTGTACCAGCCCAAGGCAACCACAGCCCTTTAGCAGTAAAGATCTGTGTCTCCAAATATGCCCCAGTAGCTCCCCATCTTCTTTTCTGCTGATTCACTGATTCACATGCTCTGTGCTGCTGTCACTTACTGAGCTTAGGGACCCACTCACAATATACAGTACACATAGAATAGAAATGTCACAATATAAGGCTGATTAGTCATTAATACAGATAATTACTACATGGCAGCACAGAAACCAGTGCAATTAGCATGATAATTTAATAAGCAGCCCTGTAGCATCAGCTTATATAACAGACAACCCTAATGTTCTTCTTGATAATAAGTGACGGCCCCTAAGCTTAGCTTCTCAACAGCTGCTCAGAACCCACTGAGCATGTGAGTGTCACAGAGACTTTCCAAGATGGTGACCCCCTGTGACAAATTTGAAGTCCTGGATCATTGCTGCTATTAACAAGCTGAAAGTTTAGACTGGAGCAATTAGTTCATTATATAAAAGATGGTATTGTAAGACATATTCATTGCTAGGGTTTAGTTCTCTTTAAAGCGGATTTTGTGTCCCCTGTTGTCACATATTAGGATATTAAAAATGACCATTGTCACAATCAGGTCAGGAGACTCTAGGGTGACTTCTAATAATCTCATATAGTAATTCTGTGATATACACAGGGTCAGCGTCAACAGCTTCCTAGTTACAAAAGAAAGATTTTATTGTACAGCCAGTGTTGTCGATTGACAGGTATAGGATACGTTATTTGGAAACTCGTTATCCAGTCATCTCCCATAGACTCCATTTTAATAAATAATTCTGATTCTCAAGTACCTTCTACTTGAGCACTAAGAAGTAAGCTCCATCAATCTGTATTGGTGGCAAAACAATCCTGTTGGGTTTGTTTCATATTTGAATGATTTTTACCAGACTTAAGGTATGGAGATCCAAATTATCCTTTATCCAGAATACACCAGGTCCCAAGCATTCTGTATAATAGATCCTATATTTGTATTACAATACTGAGTTACAATTTAAAAGGAAAACAAGACTAGACTGGCTGGAATGTGTTATACTTTGTTTTATCGTGGTGTGATTTCCATTATATACTGTAATACTGTACAAGCGAGTCATGTTATAAAAGTGAAATCATTAATCATCAATTATAACCAATGACATCACTAATCCCACTTAAATAGTGGAAGGATGTATTTTATATGTTGTTCATGACTGTTGTATATTAGAATGTATTTGATAATGCCAGCTTACTGCAAATTGATTTCCTTTTATTCATTTTTCAAGAACCATCAGTGACCATGGTTATTTGCAGCAGGCGAGGATCTTGACTCAAGTGCATTAAAGAGTTATAGCAGCACCAGATAACAGTAAATGAAATCTGAGCACTAAACACAAAAGTAATGTCTCTTTTCCATATTAGATCATTTACCATATTTGCAAACTGAAGTGTTTTGTGTTGTTTGTAATCTTACACAAGGTCAGATGGGGGACGGGGGAGGGGCCACCGGGGCTACTGTTGCAGGGCCCCCCTCTGCCTTACCCCACCCCCTGCATGTTCTTAAGCGCACAAGCACACTGTATTGGGCCAGTTGCTGCAGGGAAAGGAAGCTGAGGGTGCAGAGCTGAGCTGGCGAGGCCCACAAGGGCCTGGAGCCCAACATTTTTTTTACAGTATCCCACCGGCCCAGTCTGACCCTGATCTTGCAATCAACGGTGACAATGCTTTTTTATTTAACTCAGGGCATGCACGGACATCATAACATTAATGCAGAATCATCCAATAGAAATAAAGAATTTTTTTTTTACTTGCATATCTGACTATTCAGCTCTTAACATTAGTAGAGTAGACAAAATATGTTTCCCATGAAGAATTGTAATTCTAGCATATATGGCTACATTAAATTCCCCACTAGTCACGAAATGCATTAAGCTGGCTGTGTCTGAATAAGTACTTTTTAATTTTTAAATTAGCTTTACTGCTGTGTTCTCTTTGGCTGGTCCTTTGTAGCTATTCATAGGGAACCAGCCTTCCTGTATAGCTCAGAGGACCACAAAAGTTGGAATAGAAGAAAAGTTAAATAGTAAAGGGAAGAAAAATTAAGAATGGCTGAAGGATTGGATTGTATTCCTCATATAAAAATAGGAAAAGAAGAGGGAGAGGAAGGAAAAGGAGAAAAGGAAGATTTATTTTCCAGAATGGTGCACATGCTCGTCCTGACTCTAAGCAAACTGTCTCCTGTATATATCTATATAGAAATGTTTATTTCTCATTATACTGAGTTTTAATTGAAATAATGTGTGACACAAAGAATTGTGGATTAAAGTTTAATTGCTGCTCTGAAATATGCCACACCCAGAAAATATAAGGCAGCATTCCAGGAAAATTCTGGGTTGGGACTCTGATGTCCTGCCCATACTTTGATAATAACAGAGGTCCTGACCACACCTTATTTTGGCATGTTTATTGGGTGATTTATATGCAATCGTAAATTCTTCATTTTAGACTGGGATTCAGCTCGACTAGTTTAGAAGCCAGACCTTGTTGTCACTGATCCTAGAAATAAGTGTCAAGAGATTTAGAACCCAGCGAGCCACAATTAAAAAATCTAATTATACAACAGACAAAAGCTTGAATGCAAGTACAAATATAAAATATGCAGTATATATATATATATATATATATATATCTTATAAAGTGTGTATGAATGAGTTTGGTGTCCCAAAATCATCTGGCTACATGTTGTTATACCACAACTTTTCATTTCAACAAACAACAACATTTGAAACAGAACCAAAACCACTCTTAACTCTTTCCCAAGAGACTGAAGATTCAAATAACTCACTGACTTCTATTTGATAAAAGGCTACAGCACAAAACAACTGCTACCAGAATCTAGATCTGCACATAATTAGCTTCAGTGAGCCTACATTATACATTATTGATTTAAAGAAGGAAAGGCTTTGTGCACTTGGCACTCCCAAGTAATTGTATCGACTTACCTGAAACCCTGGGCCAGTGCTCCTATCAGCAGAAAACTGCACTGGCCCAGGGTTATACCAGTGACCACCACTGAGCGATCCTCTTCCAGCTTCTTCTTTCTTCGAATTTCCCAGGGCAAGCACATGTGCAATTGAATGAAATAGCTGACTTTTTCGTTAAAGTTTGGCTTTTTGCTGTACTGCCCATGCGCAGCTGCTCAAAGACATCAGAAGAGAAGCATTCCGTGGTGCTCACTGGTATAACCCCGGGCCGGTGCAGTTTTCTGCTGATAGGAGCACCGTCCCAGGGTTTCAGGTAAGTCAATACAATCACTTGGGGGTGCCTAACATTTGGCATCCCCAAGTGCACAAAGCCTTTTCTTCTCCTTAAAGAAAAACTAAGAAAAAATGTCTGTTCATACTTGTTGGCCTTTTTGGCTGGCAGATGCAGAGCATAGAAAAAAAGATGGTACATGGCTGCTTGCTGTGGAGAACTTCCCAATAACATTACTAGGAATCATGGGTAATAATCATTAGGTTAATAGGTGCTTCTTATTGGTATCAGCACTAACCGATCCATGACTAGTAAAACAAAAGTGATCTTATGACTTGGGATGGCCTATCCTCCTTAACATGCATGTATAAACATTTACACTAAAGTCTGGGTATTTCTCCATCCATCAATGATCAGAGATTATTGTTTTGTCCACAAATCATTAACATGGTGGGAATATTTAAATTGAAAACATTATTTAACAATGTATCTGTTGTCTTTTTTCAGTTATGGAATTCATGGCAGCCACAACATCTGTTGCTAACACTGACATGGAGTTTGATAAAAACGTCCCTCGCATATGTGGAGTATGTGGGGACAAAGCTACAGGTTTCCACTTCAATGCCATGACTTGTGAGGGCTGCAAAGGATTTTTCAGGTGAGCTAGAGATTAAGGAAATTCGTACAATGCTGTTTCTTTTAGTATTGTAATATACAAGGTACAATGTTCCCTCCCTACTGGCTACAGGTGGAGTTTTATTATACAGGTTACAGAAATCTGAGATGTCACATACTTTCCTTGTTCTCTTAGTTGTTTGGGAATTCATTCTTATAATGCCTACTTTTTGATTCTGAGGGAAACCCCAATATTATTTGTAAAAGCTCAAATGTTTAAATAGATAAAGAATTATAAATAACAGTATTTGCTTTTTGATTTGATTACTTCCTACAATATATATATATTAGACAAAATATAGAGCTGTGATTTGTAGATGTTTTTCTGCGTCTCATAACCTGCGTCCATGTTTTACCCATATAAATTCTTTGCATTAATATTACAAAAAAACTTTTATTAACATTGTCTTCACAGAAGAAATAGTACTGAGCAACCAGAATGCAATATTTTGTTAAATGGAGGCAGACCTTGTGTAGATTTAACACTAGCTATTTCCAAGAATGGAAAGCAAGTTCTCTCATCAGCTTTTAAAATAGTGTCCAAAATTAAATTGAGCATGATTGCTTTTTAAATGGGTATGCCTACTTTTATTTCTCACTACATACTTCAGACTAAAACACTGGTGCTGGTTATACTTGACACCATATTTAAGAAACATGTACTGTATGAACTGTATGTGTGTAAATAGTATCCAGATAACTCAAGCTCAATAAGCATTGTAACATAGAGAAGAATTATGTAGGAATGTTTTTGAACCAAAGGCTAAAATACTTGATTGATTTCAGTCACTCATGTTGAAGCATTTTATGTAAATGTAGGTTTGCAAAATTTAATCCAAAACCCTACTTGTAATTCTTACACATCATTTAAACTTGCTCTTGATAATGGCTCATTTAGTAATTAGAGATGCATTGAGTATTCCTCTGGTTTCTAGCATATTAATATTCTAGGGCCGGGGCAAATGCTGTAAATAGAATTGCCTGTTGAATGCATAAACTAGTTCCTGTTGTCAAGTCACAAAGAGGACAGTGTAGGGTAACTTTGTACAGATCTATGGCAGTAACTAGGGTTTTTTCAAATTTTTGTTCTAGTTGGTAAATAACAACTATACATAAAATTATTGAAATTGGAAGTAAAGTCATAAAGTAAATTAAGGAGGAGGTCAACAACAAAATATGTGCAAAAAAATCAGGCCTTTGCATACAGTGTTGTTTCATGTTACCATATTGTTCTTTTGGGCATGGAAGGCAACAAATGCTTCAAAAGCAATTGTATCATCCAGGAGGTGGTGAACAACTGCTTCATGTTCATTGCAATGGCACACTGGCCTACCTGACAACTCAGGTTTCTGCATTCCATGCAGTATGTCTGAATGCAACAAACACGTACCCATGAGTTTTCAAAGTTGCCGAACGCCACAGCTCTAGCAAATTTATCCAACAAGATTTATCTGATATTAAGGATGTTCCAGATATTGGACAGCATTTCATGAGATTTCAGCATAACTGGATGTCAGACTGAATCCAAAACCTTTGGAAACAATTAAGTATGTTTTGTCCTTTGCCACAGTCCAGTGCCAAGTCAAATGACAATGATGCCAAATGATAATCTCCCATCCCTTGATTGCCTCCAAAATGAGTCGAGTGATGTCCCCCATACCCCCCACACATGTCACTATGTAGCCAAATGACTCCCCAGCTTCCTCAGTCAGATGTTCCAGGCAGAGCTAAAGAAGGGCCTGAACTAGGATTGAAGGCAGAAGAGGTAAATGTCCAGAACCCCCCCCCCCCCCCACTGTTGAACCTTAGGCATGCTCCTCTTCTGCCTATCCTTTGTTCTAGCCCTGGTCATATTGGGCTTCTTAGTAATTATCACCTTTGCTACTCCCCAGCTGGATTGGTGCCATAATGTACAGCTCATGTCAATAAAAATGAAAAATTATATATCAGAAATTATGTGACTCCCTTTGAAAATGAATGGAATGGCTGGAGAATTACTCAATCAGTTTCCAAAATATGTTGTTATTAATTTATTCTGAAGGCAGGCAGCCTTTATCTTGCCCCTGACAACACACAAGATTAATTTGAAATGTGCTTGGCATGAGCATGTAACCCTGCTCTCTTTCTCAGTAGGAGCTTGATACTGGATCATGTGTACCTGGAAACATGGGTGGATCAATTATGTGTATATCTATATTTATACATATTTACAGTATATTGAGAGAGAGTTGGAAGAGCATTGAGAGTATTAATTATATGACATACAGAGGATGCTTTTTCTGAGGAGTTATTGGTGAGATTAATGATTTCACCCAGTCACCCATGCAGCTTTTTTGCCTAATAATGGTATAAGCACATTTTTGCTGGTGAAAGTTAAAATTCTTTACTGATGGTGTTTTGCTTCTGTTTTGCACTAAAAGATGGAAGGGATGAAAGGACACTGGACAATGTGCAGGTAAAATGCTTTTCCAAGATGCACTGCAGTCAGCGAGAAGGCCTGTACTTTAAAAGGACCATGGGACACCACATTATCAGAATGTTCTTAATATTTCTGTGTGATATGTGAATTTGTGTTGCTATTTAATTTGCTAAAAACTCAGTGACCTATCTGCAGGTATGTGTTTACAGAACAAGGGGCTCCGGGTAATGCAGAAAGACTGGTACCTTACACGATTTGTTTTTAACTGTCTTTTCCCCCAAATGGGCACATTGGGGCCCAGTAGAAATTATATTTATATTATATATTTATATATAATATCTATATATTATATAATGATATTGTATATACCCTAATAGCAGCCCTGCCTTAATGTAATAGTTCGGTAATGTCTTTGTCCACATTTTTACATAAGTGATATGCGCATTGTTATGATGCATGGGACATAGAGTCAAGTCAAGAATGAGTTTATTGTCATTTCATCCATATACATTTGTACAGCACACAGTGAAACAAAACAATGTTCCTCTAGGACCATGGTGCTACACACAACATAGAAGTGCAAAAATGTGCAACTACCGCAAGACAGGACAGCACAGTGCAGGGACAGGACAAGACTGTGCAAACTCAACGCAAATTTATCAAAGAGTGAAGTTTCACCACTAGAGGGAAATTCCGCCGCTCTCCATTCATTTCTATGGGATTTTGAAAGGCCTATTCATCAATGGGTGAAGAGAAATTTCACCCTTTGATAAATATGCCTTTAAAAATCCCATAGAAATTAATGGAGAGCGGTGGAATTTCACTCTTAACTTCACTCTTTGATAAATATACCCCATAGAGAACAATTGTATCCAATGGCTATTTATTTATAGAATGGCATACAGTGACTGTGTAACGTTGTGGTATATAATAAGGTCAGATGGAGCGCGTGTGTGTGGGAGATCTGTCTGGTCCTTGGGTATTCAGGAGCTTTATGGCTTGGGGGAAGAAACTGTTACACCATCTGTTACACCATCCTAATGCTTTGGTACCTTTTTCCAGATGGCAGAAGTGTGAACAGTGAGTGTGAGGCATGTGTTGGATCAGCGGATGCAGTGAGTGGTGTAAATGTTAGTGATGGAAGGAAGAGAGCCACCTATGATCTTCTCTGCTGTCTTCACTATCCTCTGTAGGGTCTTGTGCATCATGACAGTGCAGTTCCCAGCCCAGACAGTGATACAGCTGCTCAGGATGCTCTTGAAATTTAGATTTAGATTCCTGTAGTGATAAAATGCTTCTTAAGATGGTTGAAATAAAAATGACCACCCATATACTGAATTTCGACATTTCCAATTTTAAAGCTTTCTTATTTGAGATTAATGTTAATACTAGAAACACTGAAGGACCAGATGCAAGCATCTATTATTCTTGTAAATGTTTGCACCATGCAGGATATTTCCTGCAATATCTGACAATAAAAAGTTATTCATATGCATTTAAATATAATGTCCTGTTCAATAAAAAGGGAAGAATTGTGTGTTTGCTTTAGAAGCACTGATATAGTTTTTATAAATGATCTACTATGTATGCACAGGGACTCCAATTTATTTCACAGATGGCCTATAGGGCCAATATTTGCATAGCAAATAGCATAACTTATAAACTGTGAAGAATACAATGGCTTGAGTAAAGAAACTGTAAGTGATGGTAAAAAGTAATCCACTCACTAGAGCAGTGATCCACAACCAGTAGCTCATGAGCAACATGTTGCTCACCAACCCTTTGGATGTTGCTCCCATACCATGCCTAATAATAATAGTGTGTCTTTACTTTGTTTTTGGGGATATTTGTCCAGCCTGTATAGTTTTGCCTATTGTGCTTTATAATTAGGTAGATGAGTATAGGTATCAGCTGCTAGCAGGGACGCTCTGCCAATGAGGCGAGTTGAGAAACTCACCTCAGGCAGTGTCCTGCTAGGTACCAGAGGTAGCAAAAAGGCTGGAAATTAGGCACTTCTGGACTCTGTGCTGGCGTCCTGGCCCTCTATGCTGCCCTTGTGGACCGGTGCAAAAAGGGGAGTGCACAGGGGGGGGGGGCGCGGCAGCAACGGCAAGCTGCCTCAGAAGGTGGAGGGGCAAGGATTGCCCCTGGCTGCTGGAGTGCAGAAAGTGCTTTTCACTTGTGAAATATGCTTGGAAGATCTTATGCATTTTAAATTCATTTAAAGACATTATAAAAACCTGCCATGTCTATATGTTCTATAAAGTGCACTTGGCACTCATCTCCATCTGTTATCCAATTGTGAGTTTGAAAATTACCAGCAATCTGAATACAGTACCAGTAAAGCTGAATACAGATGCATTTCATGCAGAAGTCATCCCGTTAGTTGTACATGAACAATACTTTGATTTCATCAGTGCTTA
The DNA here is from genome assembly GCA_024363595.1 of Xenopus borealis. Classification (NCBI taxonomy): domain Eukaryota; kingdom Metazoa; phylum Chordata; class Amphibia; order Anura; family Pipidae; genus Xenopus; species Xenopus borealis. The sequence goes on from CM044434.1 coordinate 132,921,003, forward strand.
GTAGGTACAGTACTTAGGGGCCTATATGAGAAAATTTGAATTTCACGCATTTAATGTTTATTTTTTATTTGTCTTTTTTCTTTTTTAAATTTTCCTTGCACACTAAAGTTTATTGTGTAATAAACACAAAAAATGTTAATTCACCAATTAAAAGCAGTTGAGGTTCTACAGAGGTTAATGGGAACTGCCCTGATCCTACTGGTCTTTCAGGCTCAGACTGTGTAAGATTCAGGGCAGTGCTTGCTCTATGCATAGCCTTTATGACAGCTTGGCAGTCGGAATGAGTAAATGTCTATTATTCCTGATGCTTTCAATGTTATAATTTCATTGCTTGTAACACTGTCAGATGGAAGAACCGCAACTGGCTGAAACTATAAGTAGCAATTCTCTTCCAACTCCTCTAGCAGCAAATGGAATTCAGAGGTTTCAAAGAAAAGAATCTGAAGTGTATTATTTTTCATTTCTAAGCCCTGTTCGCATGTGCATTAAAAACATAGCTTGTAGAGAATAGAAGGTACAGTGGGTTTTTTTTGTACTTGCTGATTTCTGATTTCTAAATTGATGGGTAATTATTTGGGTGGAAAACAGGAAATAAGAAAAATAATGAGTAGGAATCATCCTTGGAGGCATGTTCCATTCGTTTTTTTAATGCTGTGTTTATATTTATAATTAAATATCAACTGGGAAACGCCTCTGTCTGCATGAGTTAAAGCTACAGTCCATTACTTCCCTGTGATTAGTTAATTGGCTTAAATTCATTTTAATTTTTACTTGTAAAAGATGATTATATTGTATTATGATGCATACAATTTAGTCCATTGCCCTATTTTCTTTCCTATTCTGCAAGTTAGTCTGCACCTAAATCAACAGGCTGATATGGGTCCATGCTTTCTGTGCATGTTTCATTCGTTTTTGTTTAATATGTAAATTGCACAACAGTACAATTCTAATCATGTGGAAAGGAATAGCACACTAACAAAAACTTATTTATGTAGGTGCAAAAAATGCAGTTGCCAGTAGCAACCGATCAGGTATTTGCTTTTATTTTCTAAGTTGTAGTAGAGTGTTTAAACTAAATGCTGATCACTACTGAAACAACCCTTGTGCAGTTTGACACCTACGTTTGTCAACTGGGTCCACAGTTTATGAAACAGATGTTCCCTTTCCTTGTTATATGTTTTTATACTAAAGGATATTAGCTGTTTTCAAAATAATCCAATGTATGACTCATCTGACCTCTGTTCAAATATGATATATTTATGTATGGTATTTATAAGGAGTGTTTACTTTTTCTGGCAATATTAGCATGTTGTATGGTTCTCTACAGTAAGGGGCTAAGAGAGAATTTTAACATCTTTTTTCTCCTGTTCAGTGGAAAGTTCAATATAGCAGTTCACGAACACTTAGGGGTAAATTTATCAAAGAGTGAAGTTCCGCCACGAGAGGGAAATTCCGCCACTCTCCATTCATTTCTATGGGATTTTGAAAGGCCTATTTATCAATGGGTGAAGTGAAAGTTCACCCTTTGATAAATATGCCTTTAAAAAGCCCATAGAAATGAATGGATAGCGTCTCTGACTGGCCTCCTGTGTAGGGGAAGGGATTGCAGTGGCAGGGAACGCTCAGTTTGTAGGTCAATTAAGGTGATATTTGGGTATTATGCATATTTGCTATCCTAAATATACCCGAACTATCAGCCTTAATGTCAGATTGATACACCAATGTTTTCCTATGTCTGTACTCATTTCATGAACTAAGAGGGACCTAGGCCAAAGGTTGAACCTTTATGTGTGTCTTGAACTGAAAAAGTTTGATAGCCAATACTATATGACAGGAACCTCTCTCCATTAATTATTTTTAAAGCCTCACACAGTAGTTTAATGCAGAGGGCTTGGTCATGGGCAAAAAGAAATACAGCTAGACAGTGTCTACATTGGTGTATGCTTCATCAGAACATAGTGGGTATGTTTTTATTTCAACCTTAACCACTGTGTTCTTTTTGGTAATACAAATAGAGTTCCTTCCATGGTTTGCTGTGTAAAGACCTGAATAATTATAAGCAATATGATTATTTTAGGCTGTAATGATTTTAGGGAAATATGAAGCCAAGAGGTATTCTTGCACCACTTTTACAACATAGAAATTGATACAGCCATACTGTAGGTCTTAGTAATCAGCTAGTTATTCTATCAGATTCTAACATTATGTATTTTGTCTTGTATATTGTAGTCTTGATGTCTACTGAATTCAGCACAAGTAGTGTTAACTAAAGACTACATGCCTTTTAAGAAGGTTGTTTCATCTTCAAGATGCTGGCCATCCTAAACAATCCAATGCTATAACATCAGAGCTGACTATTCTTCAGAAGGATTGGTCAGCCAGTCTACTCAATTACCAGTGGTCTCAAATGGCTGCAGTTCTTTAGTGTTTCATCATCATCAGTTATTTATATAGTGACTGTCACGGTCGGCACCCTAAACTCAGAACCAGTGTCAAGCACCCTGGTCTCGGCTCGTGCTTCTGCCTATAACAGCCGCCTTTCACCTCGGGAGGAGCCCTTGGCTAATCGGATGCCGCCAGGTCTTAAAACGAGAAGTGCAAGACAAAAGGTTCTGAGCAGGCAAAGGGGCACGACTGTAGATAGTGTCTTTTAAGGCCGATGGTCACTGAACAGATAGGAGTAGGCAACTCGTGGTCAAACTGGCAGGGTCGTGGCAGGCGGATAACTGGGAATCGTCAGGCAGGCAAGGGGTCAAAACCGGGTGATCAATCAGATAGGATGAGGCAGAATCAGTAGTCAAAAACAGGCACAGGTCAGGATACAGATAATCAGAATAGTCAAAGGCCAGGCAGGGTCAAAACAGGAATCAGGAACAAACAGGAAGCTAAATAGCACAGATACAGGCACCAGGAACAAAACCTATCACGGGCAATGAGTTAAACAAAATAGCCCCTTTAAATATTTTAAACTTCGCGCCATTGCGCGCTGACGTCACAACGTCAGCGCGCATGCGCCTATAAATAGAGGAAGTGCGCGCCGCGCGCACACTAAGAGGATGCCGGCAAGGATTGGTGCGGCGGGCGTCCCCGCCGATGGCGCGGCGGGCGTCCCCGCCGTGCCCCCACTAGACCACCAGGGTGAGTCCTCACAGTGACACAGCTCTTTACATTAAATGAGTCTATGGGATATAGGCTTCCTGTAATTCAGAGCTTTCTGGATAATGGATTTCCAGGTAAAGGATCCCACACCTGTACTTTTACACTACACCCTTTTTGTTGGAGTATCTTTGGAGTGCCGGATCATTTTAGTTCTTTACAGTGTGAGTCATTTTACTTTGCATATTCAGTAGCAACAGCTATAAGGACTTGAAGCAATCAGACATGAAATACTATGTCATTTTAATGAGACAGATATATGAATTATGCGTAAAACTAGCTTTGAGATATTTTTTATATGATTCAGGAAGGTTTTATTAAGATTGTTCATGTTGGTTGGATGACACACCTCAAACCTTCCAAAAAGTGCCACAGATTGTTAATTGGTTTGATATCAGAGGTTTGATGGGGCCATTGCAGAGTCTTCATGTTCCTCATTATCTGCCTCTGTGTTTTGTACTGATATACATGTTATTATAAATTGTTTCCATCAGGAGAAGCATGAAAAGGAAGGCTTTGTTCACGTGTCCATTTAATGGTGACTGCAGGATAACTAAAGATAACAGACGGCACTGCCAATCCTGCCGACTGAAGCGTTGCGTGGATATCGGCATGATGAAGGAGTGTAAGTAAATTAAATGTAACTAAATTATATTCATTTAAAGCTTGGTTTTCTGTAAACACAGAATGTGGGAAAAGTCAACTTTGCTGTAAAGGCGAGAAGTGAAGTTGATAAAGTGGGTAAGTAAGAAACATAAAGGAGGCTGATACAGCAAAGGCAGGATGAAGAAAAAGGGACAGTACATTGGGGGGAGATATTGAAATGTGAGATGCACAGTACACGGAGGGAAGGTGCAGGAAGTACGTTGAAGTGATATAGAGGATCTGCATAGGTAGCTACTTCAATAAAATGAAACATTTGCTAGATGAAAGAAATGATATCTTTACCAGGCATAGTGAGTCACATCCCTCTTTGTATTTATGCACTTAAACTTGGTAGATAGACATGACATTTGTAGAGGAATTCTTTCCATACCATTTTTCTGTTTAACAAAACATAGTGAACATTTTTGTTTTACTATACCTTTTTTGGTAACAAACAAACTTCACAAAAAAACATTTTCCTCCTGCACAAATTTACCATCCATACCACCCTCTTGGGGTGATGTAGTTTAATTTACACAAGTTCTAAAAAACCCATAGAAACCAATCTTTTAAGAAAGTGATCAGTAAATTCTAGCCTCTATGTTGCTACTAGATATAAAATGTTGTGACCTATTTGTGTACAGTTGTTTTTCTTCTATGAAGTTCATTTGGTGGAGCAGGGAGAGGGCCAGCGTTCTGAAATGGACTGGGAATAAATACAGAGGGCACATGCCCTTGAACACACAGCTAACACCATCACTAATCCTTCTTTTTTTATCTAAATCTGCCAACATAAGAATATTTCGAGTTGATCTAATACTATGGCCCACTAGCTGCATAATATATCCACATTTGATGCCAAATTGGAGCCAGTTTTCAGGATCATGTGGATTCCAAGATAGATGAGGCTGTGGTTGTTTCCTTTTCAGCTGCAATTGTGCCAAGAGATATTGAACAGATCACATGGAGACTCTTCCATTGTGCAGTTCAGCAAAACTGGTTCACTTTATTTGCAGCCAGTTTCATTCAGAGTTTAGTTCCAAAGCCAAATGATTTATGTGCATCTTCCAGTGAAAAAAATGCTGCCAAGAATTTGTGTAACTTTTTAAAAAACTTAAAGAACAGCAGGATCAGATCTTTATAAATAATTCTTTACACTTTGATTTACATATAAATAGATTGGACCCGGAATTAACTGGCAACAGTTAGCATCAGTAATGGTTGTGGAAATGATCATTGGTCAATTATTAATCTAAAGCTAAAAATAAAGCTTTTAGGTATCAAGTATCCGTCTGTAATTTGCTCTGTCGTTAACAGAGGTTCACTCAAATAATTTAAAATCACTAAATTATCTTTGGAACTAATTCTAGAGGAATCAAGTATTAAAGCAGGGAAACTTGCAGACAGATTTACCTTCAAACTGGAAAATAAATAATGTAAGTGCATTTTAATGACTAATATATAGACTAAACAGGAAAGTTTGTCATTAAGCTTTCATTAAGTTTTCATGTTCACATTCAACTGGTCTGCACATAAATAAATTGGCACTAAGATCATAGCTGAATACCAACAACATAATGATTATTTTTTTTTCCAAAATAACTTTTAATAGACTTGTACAATTGACTAGTGAACAGCGTGACATCATTTCCATATGTGAATTCACTCCCGGTACAACAGTGCACCACTGATTATCACATCTCAAGCATATGATATAACATAAATAACCATGCAAATGAACCATAATAATTTGTGTTCTAGCAAATAAAGACATTTATGATCACAGTCTTATCTAAAAAGCCCTTAATCACCTGAACTCTGCTGGTGCATTTTTACGAGACCACAAGGTATGCGCATGATTCTTCTGTTTATTTTAGGGTATAAATGCATTTCTAAATTAGTAGGGAATATAGATCATGTTAGGCACTCATAGTATATGTAGTCTTGTTCTGAAAATCTTATAAACAATAGTTATGTAATTCACTGTGTAAGAACACAGTGTACGAATAACATAATTGTCTAACAGTTCTGATGGCAGACTGAATGGCAAGACAATATCCCATTACCTTACATTTTATGCTTTTATATTTGTCAAAGGCTGTGGCATAGAAAGCATTTTAATGGCAGCTGTCTGCTAAAGGAATGTCAAGGAAGCCTGGATCTTTTAACATTCACCATTATAGTGTGTTGACACAAGTTGCCAATCGCACACTGTAGTGAATGTTGCAGAGAATGTGGCTGTTCTATATTATTACTTATCGCTTGCTACAGGCAGTGTGCCTCCTACACACTATTACCTGGAATATCTGTCATTGCAGTCATTTAAAGTCACTGTCTCCCCCCTTTTCCTAGGCTTGAGTAAATAATAAATTAACAGCAATATTCTAACATGGTGTCGGGTTATTTTTCTATTACCTGTTAACAAGTGCAAAAGCACAACGGGGAGCATCATTTTAAATCACACACAAGCTAGGGGACACCAAGATGCACTGGAAAGGATAGTTAGAGGGATGGAAGATTTAAATTATGAGGGTAGACTGTCCAGGTTCGGGGTTGTTTTCTCTGGAAAAAAAGTGAGGGGACATGATTACACTTTACAAATACATACGAGGACATTTTAGACAAATATCAGGGGATCTTTTTACCCATAAAGAGGATCACCGCACCAGAGGCCACCCCTTCAGACTAGAGGAAAAGAACTTTCATTTGAAGCAACGTAGGTGGTTCTTTACAGTGAGGACAGTGAGGAAGCGGAATGCACTGCTGGGTGATGTTATGATGGTTTTAAGAGGGGCTTGGATGATTTTTTGGACAGACATAATGTCAAAGGCTATTTTGATACTAAACTCTACAGTTAGTATAGCTATGGGCATAAATGGTTTGTGTGAAAGAGTGGAGGGGTGTGTGTATGCTGGGTTTTAATTTGGAGGGGTTGAACTTGATGGACTTTGTCTTTTTTCAACCCAATTTAACTATGTAATTATGTAACAGGGCTGCCAAATGCAAGGCACAGCTCTTTATACTGTATTTTAGGAGTGGTATAACCTGCAGAGAATGGTGCACCCATCAATAAGATCATGAGCAGAGAAATATTTATGTTTATGTCACATTAATGACATGAATGAAAGAATGGAAGATAATGAAGGAGAGCGGTGGCAGAAAAAGATAATGGAAGGATTGCATAGTCATGCAAGTTATAAAATGGCAATAAAATGCTGAACCTCATCTGGTTATTTATTATCTTCATGAACTGAAATATGAATTAATATAAGCTTACAGACCTTTCAAAATCTTTTTCAGTGTTAATCTAGTATTGTATTATAATTACAGTCTGATAATGACCATTTAAACATTAATGTTTTCAAATACAACAATCAGAGGCCAATAACAATTGAACTGGTCAAAGAAAGGCAAAGAATATGTTGCATGGTCTAAATAACGCAACATGACTAATATATGTGCAATATAGGTAAAGAGGTAATATGATAAAGATATAGCTAAGTCTAAAATTTTTGTGTGAAAGGGGGAAACCAGTTTCATACGCAGCACAATGTGAGGCTGGAAAAAGGGGAAATGGTAACTACATGGTGACACCTTTATATAGTTATTTGAAGAAACCCCATCAGCAACTCATTAAACTCCCAGGGAATTCCTCACCTATTAAGCTGAATAAGCCACTGTATAAGTGGTGATGCTTTCTACTTCATTCAGAATGTTCATTTCCCTTAGATTTATCACTAGTAGATAATGTAGATCATGACCCGAATAAATGAAATCCATCATAGGCACCATTCTGTCAAATGTGGTAGTGATTAGTAGAGGTGGGAAACGTACACATTCATAAAAATATAAACCGTTTTTTAAGAATTCAAGACACAAACAATTACTTACTGGGAACACTGGGCAAATATTAGTGGGGATTTAATATAAATGCGTGTTTAAACTTTCACACAAGTATATCTGGCTGAATGTATAGAAAAAAGAACAGTGTGAAGCTTCCTATTGGACCATACCTTGTCTTAACATTGCATTGATAAAATTGATATCAGCAATCTTGTATTTTTTGCTTGTTTAAACCCCTTTTTAAAACTATGTATGGTATCTGCTAGTAGAAATGTTTCAATGAGAGCTCTCACTTACAGTATGATGGAAACTTCTTTATTCTAATATCATGATGCCCTTTAGAAAGGTCAGTGGTTAAATACAATGCTAGAAGTTTTAATGTATGTTTATATCTCTAATATAAACATAATTACACCTCTTCTTAAGCACGTTTTCCAACTTGGCCCATGCTTTGTTTCTCTATTTCAGCACTGGAGACAAATTGGTTTGATAATGATCATGAAGCACTTTAAATCAAATGTGGTTTTGTATTTCATGTACTAACGATATCACAACAACACTCTCTAATTAGTATTTGTTGTACCAGAACATTGCAGTTAACTGTAATTCACACAAAGCGGACATGGTGCAGCATGTATGGGAGTAACTGAGATGCTATCAGTGTGGTTAAAGTTAAGACAGACGTCTCCAAGGATAGATAAGTTACTGTATATATACTGGAATTATGTTTGGTGTAGCTGATCATGTGTGGGTAAAGTTCACAGGAATTCTGAAAATCAAATACTGTAGCTGCTTTGGCCATGTTGTACATGCTTTACGTCACGTTGTATGACTTCTCTATTGAAAATACTTTCTCTACTGTGGAACCTTGTTCTAATCTTTACTGTTCAAAAATAAGATTTTTTTGTATTCAGATAAAATATAAAACATTGGTTTAAAGGGGTGGTTCACCTTCAAATTAACTTTTAGTATATTGTAGAAGGGCCCATTCTAAGAAACTTTTCAATTGGTCTTCATTATTTATTTTTCATAGTTTTTTAATGATTTGCAATTTTCTTCTGTTTCTTTGCAGCTTTCAAATGGGGGTCGCTGACACCATCTAAAAACAAATGCTCTGTAAGGCTACAAATGTATTGTTATTGCCACTTTTTATTAATTATCCTTCTATTCAGTCCATGTCCTATTCAGATTCCAGTCTCTTATTCAAATCAATGCAGGGTTGCTAGGGTAATTTGTACCATAGAAACCAAATTGCTGACACTGCAAACTAGAGAGTTGCTGAATAAAAAGCTAAATAACTATAAAACCACAAACAATAAAAAATGAAAACCAATTGCAAATTGTCTCAGAATATCACTCTTTACATTATACTAAAAGTTAACTCAAATGTGAACAACCCCTTTAACGTACCCAGGTTATAGTTGTTAGCAAACACCTTCATTGCAATATTTTGATCCAAAACTATGTTAATTTTCTTCCCAAAGAAAAATACTAAGAAGTTTACTTCTAAGAAATATTTAACTGTCTGACCTTTCTGTGTTTCTGTAGTTATTTTGACAGATGAAGAAGTCCAAAGGAAGAGGCAGATGATAAATAAACGCAAATCAGAAGAAGCACTGAAAGAGTCCATGAGACCCAAAATTTCAGATGAGCAACAAAAAATGATTGATGTACTTGTAGATGCTCATCGGAAAACCTTTGACACAACTTATTCAGATTTTAATCAGTTCAGGGTATGTGGATCTCCTTTTACTTAGGGGTGATTTATCCAGGGTCGAATTTTTTTGCACTTATTTGTAAAAATAATTACAAATAATGTCTGGTATTTATCAAGTAAAAAAATGTGAAAACTCGAATGTTAAAAATCAACATCTAAACCTGGGAAATGGATGTAGAAGTCAATAGGAGATTTCCTGGCAACATTTTTTTAAAAAAAGCCTTTTTTAAACATTTTTTAATTTGCGTTCTTGAGTTTGTAAACTCACAAATTAAAGTTTTGAAGCCTATAAAAGCAACAAATCTGAGGTCTTTTTTTTCACAATTGTATTCAATCGAGCTTTTTTTACTTTTGGATATTTTCATAAATAAGCAAACATATACTGTACATTTATTAAATTTAGAGTTTATTCCAAGTAGAAAAAAATCTCACTTATGTGATCTTTGATAAATAAACCCATTAATGTGGTACAATCCACTTTATTTAGGAAGGATCACAATCCGTCCCGGTTCTATTTTTATTTTCTGGCCGGTTTGCTTCTTTGTAAAGGCGGATGTTCAGACTCTTATTATTCACTTTGCAATGCTCTTACTAGTTAACATATATGCAGATAATGTGAAAAAGAAGGGAGCACTCACTTGTTCCGAAGCCCTCGATGTGGTGTGCTAAAACGTATCAAAGCCAACTCCTGGTGGCCGGGAAGTCCGTAGTAGAGAAGTGAAATACGGAGCACTATCACTGGGGCTAAAAATTTTATTTGATTGTAGAATACTTAAAAACATGGAGCATACACGCTTGACGCGTTTTGTGGTTATACACCACTTCCTCATTATGAGGAAGTGGTGTGTAACCACAAAACGCATCAAGCGTGTATGCTCCATGTTTTTAAGGATTCTACAATCAAATTTAATTTTTAGCCCCAGCGATAGTGCTCCGTATTTCACTTCTCTACTATTTAACATATATGGTTTTGCCCAAATAATTTTGTAGACAATCATTTTTCATGATTTAAAAGTTATAGTATCAGAATTCTTTGTAATCTGGAAGTGTCACAATGTATGTCAATTTTTATATTTAAATGCTGCCATGTTCCCCTCCCAATAGACCAGAGACATCTCTAGCCGGTTTATAGAATCCAATGTGGAAAGCCATTTTGTATTATTTGTGCTCCTTTTTTGTGCTTTCTACAATTTTTATAAGTATGTCTATTAAAATAGCAGGGTTATAGCTTTGCCTTTATTAAAACTTCCTAATATTTAGATGCTTTATGTTCTTCTGGGTGAAAATAAATAGCATCTAGTGACTACCTCTTTTTCTTGTGCAGCCACCTGTGAGGGAAAATGTAGATCATTTTAGAAGGATCACTAGATCATCATCTGTACACACACAAGGCTCTACATCAGAGGATTCTGATGTCTTCACATCTTCTCCAGGTACTTTAGATTACCTTTCCCCATTGTAGACTGGTTAAACCAATGACATTTATTGCATTTGTCTGTGCAGAGTAAAACCAGATTCAGCCATTTAGGTGGGCTAATTGGTTTGGTCTGAAAGGTTAATTGAAACATATTAAATATTTAAATTAAGGTTATCAGGGCTACTAAGTATAAACCATGTCTAACAAGAAATGTACAGTATATTTAATAGAATCTGTTTTATCACATTTGCCTCTGTTTAGAACCAAATTATTCTACAGTGCTATACAGTTAGGCTGTGGTCACACAGAGTTGTAGGCTCCACTGCTCTCGGCCTGTGGATTTTTGCAGGTTGAGAGAGGCGGATCGATTCAATGCTCCTGCTCCATTACAGCTAATTCCACTTGTGTGCCCTGCAGCTTTGCAAGGAGCAGTTGTAAAAGACCTGGAAAGTTTAATGATTAGGGTCACAAACTGTTATTCCCTGTGGCAAATATTATAAGCCTGGCTTTACACAAAACATATATTTATTTATACAGCTCTTTTTAATTTATTTTTTTATGTGTGCAACTGCACCTTTGTGTTTGCTAATACGTGCTTTACTTGAGTATATTGTTTTATAATTGCCCATATAACTGACTCTAGTATTATCTAACCCGAATAGATTCATCTGAGCATGGATTTTTTTCTCCTTCACTCTTTGGTCACTTTGAATATTCCGCAATGGGTGTGAAATCTGGTGAGCTGTCCATGCTTCCTCACCTTGCAGACCTTGTTAGTTACAGCATTCAGAAGGTTATTGGATTTGCAAAGATGATACCTGGATTCAGGTAAACCATTACTAATGGACCTCCTACTCACGGAACAGAACTTTCCAGCAACTCTTACCCTTCCCAGTATATATATATATATATATTCAAAATTATAACTTTTATGGGCATACTTATCAAAATGTGAGATCAGAATTCACCACAGAAGAAGTTACACATTTTCTATTCATTACAATGAGATTTTAGAAGCAAATAGTGAACTCTAACTCTCACCCATTGGAACTCATAGGCACTAATAGAATTGGGTGAATATTTCTGTGCTGAGCTGTAATCTCACCTTTTGATAAATCTGGAGTTTAAAAAAAGTCAAAACTTTTAAGGTTTTTTTTTTTTTTAAATTCTAATTTTCTTTGTTGCCCGAGCCTCCTGGCTTACTTGCATTTTGAAAAAAACATTGTTTGCCACCAAGAAAACTTTTTCCCCCCAAAAAACCTACTATGTGCTCATATACAGCACCCTACTAAATCCTTATTCTTCAGTTTTGTAGGACCAAATAATTAATTAATCAACATTTTTTCCTTTTTGTTGCAATAGAGACCTTATTGCAGAAGACCAGATTGCCCTGCTGAAGTCGTCTGTTATTGAAGTCATAATGCTACGATCAAATCAGTCGTTTTCTTTGGACGATATGTCCTGGACTTGTGGCAGTGATAACTTCAAATACAAAGTTGATGATGTGACTCAAGGTAAGGAATAATATACCTAAAATACAAAGATGATAATGGGACTCAAGTAAAGGAACAATATACTTAAAATACAAAGATGATGGTGGACTTAATACATGGAATAGTATACAGAATAATATCATACAAATTATTGCCATTCTTGGTTCACAATGAGGTATAAACTGCTATATTCTACATATATACTGCTAGAGTCAGAAGAATATATTATGGCTCATATTGCATCTCAGCTTGTTAGAGTTCAGTAATTTGTAAAAGAGGGAATGTAAGTGTAGGCCAATGTAATTTAAAACAGTTCTTCGCTGCTGTGGATCCTTTATGGTTATTACTTTCACAATCTCACATTAACATACTGTAACTTAATCCTGTGTACAGTAGTTGTGCTTAATATAGATATTGCTGACATAGCTTAGTAGAAGTTGAGAGTTCTTCTTAGGGCTTATGAGAGAACTTATTGTCCATTTTCTATAGTTTCATTTATGGTACCTGTTTGGCTGGCTTTGCCCCAGGGTATGTCATGGGCAGAATCTCTTTTCATTACTAAACCCAGTAATCTATCCAAATATAGAAGAAGAATTGGCTATACACTGGTTAAAGGACAAGGAAGGCAAAAAATAAAATACCATTTTTACTTTCTTTAATATCTGCAATATACTTTAATTAAAAAATGTCTACTGTTTTTATAAGAAACCTGACTGTATTCATTGAAATTCTCCCTTCGTTTACTTCTCTGGTTAGGAAATGTCAGACTGCCCCTAACTGCTGTGCAGGGAAACAATCTTTCTTATGAACAGCAGGGGGGGCCCTCACCCTTCTTCCCAGCCATGCGGAATGCAAGCAGCCTTGTTTCCCTGTTGAGCAGTCGAAGACTGCGTAGAGATTTGTATTGGATTCTATTTTTGCCTTTACAGTTTTCAACTCCAGCTGCAGGGACAAAGATCATAGAGCCAGATTTAAACAGATAAACTGGGATTCTATTTGGAGGATTGTTTTGCTGCAGCCACTGGTTCTGCAGAGTTGGGGAAAGTTTGTATTAAACAATACAAAAACTATAAAATCCACATTAGATTACATGACAACCCAGTGCAGTCTGTATATTCTGATTATTAATCGGTCTTGCTGTATTGGCTTCTGGCAGATATTATTTGACTTGTGCTGCTTTGATAATTTATAACATTCCCTAAGCAGCCCAGACCACACTGAGCATGTGCACAATCTTGGGCTTGCAAAGATGAAGTGATTCATTTAAAACACATCACCATTTATTTGAAAGAAAAAAATATTCTCAAGGATTCTCAAGAGTTGTCAAGATGTCTTATTTTCATGTTCTTTAACCACAAAATGCAAGAAAAACTATTTTTATAAATATCCCCAAATATCATTGCTGTACAAAGAGACAGAGTAGGCTTCATATCTGCCGAAGAAGAGAGATGAGTGTGGTAGTAATTACAGCTGTATGCAGTTCTCCAATATACCAGCATCCGTAGTTACTACTTAGTTACACTTCAGTTGTTATGTCTGTCTTTTTCTATTATTTTATTTTTAAATAGATCTTACTCCTACATATTTAATTGTAAATGGTAAAAATGCTAGTATTTATCAGGAAAATCTTTAAAGGCAAGATGTCCTAAACTGATTTCTAATGTTCTCATATGTTTCAGTAGGCTATACATTTTACTACTTTAAAATAATGAGCTATTAAGCAGAAGTATATAGGCAGCACAGGACTCTTCCAGTGAACACCGGATATCCCTGACTCAACCTCTTCAAAGAAGGCAAACATCAGAAAGAATATAAAAACCTAGTCAGAAACCCATACAGAACTGCACTACCATAAAATATATTTTAATGGAACTTTGTTGGGACAAAATACTACCCAAATTTGAGTGGGAGAAGGGAGGCCGAGATATTCTGCCTAATCATACTGCATGTATTGAGAAGAACACAGTGTGTGGTGACCTTGTAGTGATTTCTCCAACACACTTTTTTTTAATAGACGGTAGAGTGATTGTTTGCCCCCACTAGTTCCATTAAAATTTACTGTACAATGGTGTGGTTTTGTATGCGCTTCCCCCTAGGTTGGTGTTTACATCAGAACCGTATTGAAATTAAATCAGTATTACTTTCATGTATGTGTTCTATAATTAGAATTAGCACATTTTTAGATATTTTATTGAAACCTTTATAACAGGAAGTGGGATATGGGGGATCGTTATTGAGTCATAAAATTTTGAATATTTCAATACATTTCCTCTGCTGCTTCCTGTCATTTTCCGTTTAAGCCTCTCAGTGATGGCAGCTCTTTGATCTACTATGCCAAGTGCTGCCATGTAAACATTGACGTGACACGGTGACCTACAATCTATACAATTTGCAGTATGCCACAATCCATGGCATTAAAGGGGTTAAAATGTAGCTAGCATAAGCTGAAAGTGAATCCACACGCTGGTCAATAATAGGGTCATCAAAGCAATACATCTGCTGCAAGTTTATCCTTACGGTCATCTTTACCAAGAGTTTAAAACAGAGCTCACCATACAGAGAACTGCTCTCTATTCCCCTTTTGCAGTATTTTAGGATTTATGTGTTTTTATAACTATCACTCAGATGTGGTATAGAGTTCATCTTCTTATTTTTGCCTTTTAGCCGGTCATAACATGGAGCTGTTAGAGCCTCTTGTAAAGTTCCAGGTTGGCTTAAAAAAACTGAACCTTCATGAAGAAGAGCATGTCCTCTTGATGGCCATCTGCATTCTCTCTCCAGGTTAGTGACCCACATTATAGTTTGTCAACTCTTGTGCAGTTTAAAGCTGTCGGATGTCGGCCTGCAGAGAAACGCAGACCAGGAATCTGCTGCTTACTCTTCTGCTATGCTACCTGCACCCAAAATTGTTACCTCTATTCGGGTTTTTGGCACCTGAAACTCAGGAGTTTGCATTTTGGTGTGAAATCCGCTGCAGGAAGGAGCGGCACACTTTGAAATCCTCCAAATTCCTGATGAAAACCATTTTAATTATGACTTTCCTTTCTTCTTCATTTGCAGATCGCCTGGGTTTGCAGGACAAAGCCTTAGTTGAATCAATTCAGGATCGTCTTTCCTCTACTCTGCAGACTTACATTCTTTGTAAACATCCACCACCGGGGAGTCGCCTCCTATATGCTAAAATGATCCAGAAACTGGCCGATCTCCGTAGCCTAAATGAAGAGCATTCCAAACAATACCGTTCCATCTCCTTCTTGCCAGAGCACAGCATGCAGCTCACTCCACTTATGTTGGAAGTGTTTGGCAATGAAATCTCTTGAACTCACTTAGAACCTTTCTTTAAACTACAAATGTAAGTTGTTTGCATTGTCTAGGCTGTAATTACAAAAGTTGGACCCTAATGCCTTCTGTTTTATTGCTCTGGGATATCTTTGGGAGTCTTTTGCAATGACAATTATAAATGGGCACAGTTGTATATAATGCATAGTGTAGAAACTGTCATTATGACATGCCAAAAGGGTTACTGTGCTATGGGTATATAGCCACAAATAAGGTGGTGTTCCTTATCATGCTCTAATGTTATGTATTATAAGCTTTGCCTTGTGATGTGCCTTCATGTCAAATATGTGAATGTAATATATTTGGCTATAACGTGCCTAATCATAAAAAAAGCCATTTTCCGCATTTTGAATTTGCAAAGGCCCATGGTCCTTTACTAAATGCAAATAGGGTTCCCAGGGCCCTTAGCCAGAGAAATATCTGCACTAGTCTGGATACCTTTAGCACCAGCACTCTAACCTGCACCT
Source organism: Xenopus borealis (assembly GCA_024363595.1). Classification (NCBI taxonomy): domain Eukaryota; kingdom Metazoa; phylum Chordata; class Amphibia; order Anura; family Pipidae; genus Xenopus; species Xenopus borealis. Next base: position 132,937,080 of record CM044434.1, read on the forward strand.
TCACTCTACTCTTCTGTAAAGTCTCTTTCTATAACTCTATTTTCTGTTTAACTAAAGGAAGAAAAGTACTGATGGTCTAAGTCTACATATATATCAATTAGTTGCCTAGATGTATGAATATTTTTGAATAAAATGACAATAGATTTTAAGAATATATTTATAAATATATATATTTTGTATAATAATTACATTTTCCAGCAGAGTATGTAATAATTTTTAAAAAACGAATTGCCTTAGTATAGTATGGCATACATAAAAAATGTCTCTTACTACAACCCCTTATGTTTTTTGTGTAAGAAGTCCAGATAGATATAAGAACTGACCTTTTATGTTAAAAGGTACTTTGCTATGTTTTCTTTGAGTGCACAAATATTTTAGAATGGCCAGCATGGGGCATATGAGAAAAGTCTCTTGAGAAGTGTGTTTTAATAGAAAGTGTCATCTATGTAGCTCCTTTCTTTCAGCTCTTAGTAGACTCCCTCATTTTTGAATGTGTATACAGCCAGGCAAATGAATGCTATGGGGTTGGTTTTAGTCATTATATACTGAGTATACTACTACATGCTATAATGCTGTTTTGTCAACTTTTACATGGAGAATCCATACAAACAGATCAGTGTCCGTTACTATCTATATACCCTGTTGGGCAAATACAGTATGTCCCCTGAATCTGTCAATGAGCTACACACTCAGGACAAAATAAGTAGTTAGCAAAAAGTATTGGTGCAGATTTTAAACCATTTTCATGCAATCTAACACTTTGCATCCCACGCCAAGTAAATACCTATCAAAGAATGCCAAATTGTAACACTGGTGGACAAAATGCTACAAACTTTGTACAGTACTGCGAGACAGTATTTTGCCAGTTCCAGATGTAGTGGATCACAGTCTGCAGAGGAACACAGGCCAAGAATCCTTTCCTCTGCAGGAATCAGGCAGCAAAACTTGATCTTTTGCATTTTGCGATGAAATTCGCTGTGTCTGTCCTGCCCCCAAGCCAAGGAAATGCCTACCTTCACATTTTTCCATAGATTATAACAGGTACATTTGGAATTGCATTGCAGGTGGTCAAATCATTTTGAGTTGACTATGTAACAATATGTCAACTGAACTTTTACCATTAAATTACTCTAGTCCTTGTGCCCACATCAAATGCCTGTTCTATCCCTGCCTAAACCAGGTCATGTACCCACTTTTTGCAGTATGTAAAAATGAACCTTACCTTTTTATGTGTTGCATTACATTATTATGACCAACCCACGTCATAATAAGATTTGTCATATTATGTACCATGTCAGCTAATATAGATGCTGAACTCTATAACTCTCTACATATATGAATATCTCTCAATACATTCAAGTTTGTTGCACTGAAATGTGCTCTTCAAGAAAGAGAAATAAAGAGCCCTAATATACAAGATTCCTTTATTTGTCAATACAGACTATATAGTTATACGGCGTATCGAAATCACGTTTCACCCAGGCCCCCATATTTGCCCGGCGCATCATGTGTTTCTGGTGGATTTGGGAGATTGGTGGGAGTGGTTCTCCTATGATCCTTTCTGCAGTTTTCACAATCCGTTGAAGGGATTTTTGTTCTGCAACTGTGCAGTTTTTTAATATACATGTCATAATAAAATATAGTCCTAATATACATGTCAAGTCCAAAATATCATTTGGAATTCGATATTACCTGATAAAAAGGCTGCAACTCACTTATTGAGACCAAGAAAATCATCTACTCAACTGACCTTAGACAATATAAAAATATTGTTTGCTTTAATTTCTGTGTATGCTTTTTAGCTGCTATAAACTAGTTTATAAAATTAGATACATGGATTACAAATAGCCTACAAAAAGCTCTTATACTGTTACCATTGTCTGTAAAAGCAATCTTATCCCAAACTATTTTTGCTAAGATGCCATAGCAGGATCCAGTGGGTTATTACCCTACACAATGCCAAATATAGCTATGAACACAGTTTAAATGCAGTAAGGGCTCAGCTGCTTAGTGTGGTTTCCATTTTCATCTTAAGCACTGATCTTTTCAATGGTTTGAGCACAGGCCAGATTATTTCTGCTGGCGTCATGAGCCATTTGGCAGCTGCCAAGCAACAAAGGGACAGAAACTACTTATTGCAATGCTGCAAATATTATTAAAATGGGAAGAGAAAAGCATAATGCATTGCAAGATTCGTGTAAGGCCCAATTCTACATTCTGTGAGTGGCATTCTCAAAGAAATAATTACATCTTATACCTTACACCACTTTATACCTAGCTCCAGATTTTTACAGCCACTTGAATTTTTAGTCCTGTCTGACTAGAAGTCAGATTTTAGCCAGCTATCATATCTCAAAGTCCTCAGCTCCCTGGCTTCCCATGGGTTCCAACAATGTTGGGGACTGTTTAAGTAGTATCATCTAAAAACAAAAATATATCTGTTATTTACAAGTGTATGCGCTGCTTAAAGTGCTAATTGTGGCTTCAGTAAAAATCATAGAGCTATGGAATATGTATCTTTTTGGTAGGCCAAGGGTATATTACATGACTGTAGCACTATCAGAGCTGTATTAAGGGCACAGAGATAGTTTGGGGCTTTAGATCAGTTTATGTAGTCAAGGTCTCTTTATCTCATAATCTCATTACTCAAACACACCATGACTAGAATTGCTGCTAAATTGCACATGTTGAAGGAAAAAGGTAAAGTGTTATTATCTAGCTGCTTTAAATGATATTTATAAGGCATTTCCACAATCACTTGGGAATGTATGTAAATGAATCTGAAAACATGAAAGTGTATATAATACTCTTGCATTTGGATTAATACTGGAAAAAGCACAAGTGGCCCACTTAAATATATTTTTTTATTAAGTAACACTTAATAAAAAAACAAAACAGAAATGTTTTTGTTGTTAAAAACTGGATCCTCCAACCTGAAGGGGGTCATGGAACAAAATTGTGTTTTATTTTTACATGGACCTGACATGCCTTCTAAGCAATGTGCTGGGTACCTCTGTGAGTAGGAACGCTGGGCTCCATATTTCATTTTCAGCAATTCCAGTAAGGAAATGCTATCTGTAGTTAGTAGTGATGGGCGAACTCGTGCAATTCAGTGCAGGTGAATAAATTTGCGAAACAACAGAAAGATTTTGACTGGGTGACAATTCGCAGGCGTCTCATTTTTGGACGTGGGCACCCATTGCCGGCGTCCAAAAAACGGACGCTGGCTTCCAAAAATGGACGCCGGCCTCTGTTTTTTTGACGCCGGTAATGGGTGATGGTATCCAAAAATGGACACCCGTGTCCAAAGATAGATGCCCACGTCTGCAACGAGATGCGGCGGTGCTGATTTGCGAATTTCTACTAGTATTTCGCAAAATTTTGGTGAAGCGAAACACCCGAGATTCTCCCATCACTAGTAGTCAATGCTTGCTTTGCACAATATACAAAAGTCTGTTGACTTTTGTATATTTTGGTTTAGGAAATGATAAACATTTATATATGATTTATGTACCTTGGAGACATATGTGATGCATTCTTTCTGCCCTGTTCTATCCCACCCCTCTTTATGGAGGCCTTATGGTAGTGTTATCATAACGGACCTGCCCACTTACTTCTTCTGTATATTAGAGTTATGCTTAATGTATGATGTGTAAGTAAAAGATATCATTCTATGTAACTATATCCTGACCAGCAGATTCAAATACAGTGTGTTCCCATTATAACCTTTCTCCCATTATCACAGATTTAATTATAAACCATGAAACAATATACATTTTTTCCACTTGAGGGCAATGTATGCAACTAAAACACACATAAAATGTCGATTTTACATTCCTCCTTCTAAACCCAAATCCATAACATTTGGGGCTCATCATTTACAAAACATTTGCCTGAATTATCAACCAAATCCTAATTTACATATTCAAGTTGGACAACAATCTAACATTTTTATCAAAGAATTGTGGCATCTGGTTGTTAAAAGCTTTAAAGTCACATAACTTTATGTCAGGGGTTTGAATTTGGTTCACTTGAACACATAGGATTCCAAAGCCTGATTAAAATGTTAGGATTTGTCCAAATCCTGGATTGGATGCATCCTTATGATAAACAGAAAAATTGTGTATTAGAAGATAATGTAAATCAGCCATGTCAAACCCATGTGTGACAACTAATGATATAATATACTGGCTTGAGTCCCTTGCCAAGTGCAAAAAATCATAAAACTAAACACACAGAGAAATTCTTACAATGCCATTAGTGTTTTTCCCCACAATTTTTTTTAAAAACAAAACAAAGCATATGGAAAAGTTATAATAAAACCATTGGGGGGGGGGGGTTGGGGGGTTGGCACATAAAGCTACCTTTTTCCCATTGAAACCAAAAATAATTTTTTTTCATGTTTTTTCTGCATTTTTTCTTGGAGCAAACAAATTGAATTTTTTTTAAAGTCCTAGTGTGGAAATGCAATGTGCCTTTATAACTTGGAGACATATGTGATGTATTCTTTCTGCCCTGTTCTATCCCACCCCTCTTTATGGAGGCCTTATGGTAGTGTTATCATAACGGACCTGCCCACTTACTTCTTCTGTATATTAGAGTTATGCTTAATGTATGATGTGTGAGTAATGTGTCTAGAAATTTATACCATACACTTAGGGGCAAATGTACAAAATTCACATGTATTCACATGAAGGATTTGAATATTCGATCGAATTTTCAAAAATATTCGAATATTTGAAAATTCGATGGTCGAATACTTCCCCTTTAAATTTAAATCTGATCCCCTAATTCGGCAGATTAAACCTACTGAAATGGGGATCATTCCCTAAGATCGAATAGGAAAAATTTGATTGATTGTTTGAAAATCGTTCCAAAATTCGATTAGAATTCTAATCGAATTCGATCGAATTTCCCTATTCGAATTTCGAATTGCGCTAAAAAAATTTGAATTCGAAATTCGAATTTTTTTAATTCCCCATTATTCCCCCACTATTCCCTGGTCGAATTTTGAATTTTTTTGCCATTCGAAATTCGACCCTTAGTAAATCTGTCCCCAAATATTCTTTTGCTTATGCCCATGTAATAGGAATTTCTGGAATGAATACTGCAAACACCAGAAATATCTGCAACAATATATCACTTTAAGTTTTATATTATACTACTGAACACAAACTTGAACCTAAATAACAAAATAGAAATACAAACTGAATAGTTTAAGTAACTGTGCCAGTGCCTGTATGTGAGCTATTTGGAGCACATTTAGGGGCAGATTTACTAAATTCACATGAAGGATTCGAATATTCGATCGAATTTTCAAAAAGATTCGAATTTCAAATATGCAAATTAGGCAAATTCGACCATCGAATATTCGAATTCAAATGATTTGAAAATTCTATTAAATTTTATTTGACTATTCGAAAATTCGATGGTCAAATACTTACTCTTTAAATTTAAATTCGATCACCTACTTCGCCAGATTAAACCTACAGAAATGGGGATCATTCCCTAAGATCGAATTTGAATAATCAATCGATCGCTAAAATCGTTTGAATATTCAATTCGAATATTTTCCCTATTCGATCGTTCGATCTGTCGAATTGCACTAAAAAATTTGAATTCGAAATTTGATTTAAAATTTTTTTAATTCCCCACTATTCCCCCACTATTCCCTGGTCGAATTTTGAATTTTTTTTGGCATTCCAAATTCGACCCTTAGTAAATCTGCCCCTTAGTGTACAGCTCTCACTGGCATATGGAAACCTTGGGACATGGAAGAGATAACTTCTAGGGGATGTATAGTGGGCAAAAAAATTTTTTTGTACATTACCCTCTGCTATTAATGGTCAGAGCCCCTCTTACAGGGCCCCCCTTACAAAAAAAATTCAGAGCCCCCCCAAAAAAACCAAAACATTGGAGGCAGGGCCCCCTTACAACTTAACAACGATTGGAGCCCCATAAAATATTTTTTTTTTAAAACATTGGTGACAGGGCCCCCTTACAACTTAAAAAAAATTGGGGCCCCATAAAAATTATAATTTTTAAAAAATTGGTGGCTGAGTATTAAAATAAAACATTGGTGGCCAGGGGATAAAAAAAAGCCCACATTGGTGTCAGTAGAATTGAACTTGTAGCTCCAGGACATTGGGTATTTTCGCCATTTCAGGACTTCAGTGTCGGCTCCTTTGTGACTTTGGGTCTTTTCCGCCGCTTCAGGACTTCGCTGCTGTTCGGTACTTCCGCATTCAGGACAGCAGAAGGAGCGGCACAGCTTCGGGCGCTTGTAAGGGGATCCCGGCTCTTGGAAAAGTGCGGCACCCCTTCAGCCCCGGGCCCGGGACACTTGTAACCCCTGTCCCCTCCTGATGGCGGCCCTTTATATATATATATATATATATATATACATATATATATATATACCATCACATAGATCCGCACTCCATTGTTCTGTGGTTCAATTTTGCATTTTTTCCATTTAAAGTGTCCAGTGTTTTACCTTTATCAAGGATACACAAATGCAGTGATTTTAGTGTACTTATACTCACCACCTCTCTAATTTGTCGCCAAATATGATGTCATACATGACAAAGTTCAACATCACTGGCTGTCCATTGCAGAATAGCTTAAAAAAAGAAAATACATTCTCACCACTTGAAGAAAATATTACTGTCATTTATTTTAACTAAGTACATCATTTGTATACAATTTACGGATCCTTTGGCAAAAAATGGATTAGATTGGATTATTCACTCTTAATACACAACAGTGACACCAAGTGGTGAGAATGTATTTTCTTTTTTCAAGCTATTCTGCAATGGCTCAGTGATGTTGAACTTTGGCATGTATGACCTCATATTTGGTGCTAATTTAGAAAGTGGGTGGGTATAAGTACACTTATTTGTTTTGCATTTGTTTATCTTTGATAAAGGCCCAAAGGTGAGCCAAAACATTGGCCACTTGAAATGCAATAAAAATCCTTTGAACCACAGAACAAAGGAGTACAGGTCCACATGATGGTTTATATAAATAATTTGACCCTGCACCCACAAAGAATAAGAGAAATCTGGATTGGCGTGCAGGGGTCTGTGACCTCCGAATTATGGAACGCCCATTTCCCATAGACACCATTATAATGAAATAATCAAAAAAATTTTAAATGATCTCCTTTTTCTCTGTAATAATAAAACTATAGTTTGTACTTGATCCCAACTAAGATATAATTAATCCTTATTGGAAGCAGAACCAGCCTATTGGGGTTATTTATTGTTTACATTATTCTCTAGTAGACTTAAGATATGAAGATCCAAATTACAGAAAAAATCCTATTTCCGGAAAGCCCCAGGTCCAGAGCATTCTGGATTACAGGTCCCATACCTGTGTATATATATATATATATATGATGTATTGATATATATATATATACACACATACACATATATGCACAATATGCCTTTTTTGGGACCTTTATAAATAGGCCTGCTAATGCCCCACTAATCGTCTCAGCACTTGACATCACATCCCAAATTAGGCAGCAGTAAATGTAATATTCATTGTATGACATGGTAATATATTTAGGACATGAATTGCCAGACTTATGTAAATATGATTTTTCTTCCTTGTAAATATGTGATTTCTTTCTGGTGGATTATTCCTTGTAAATCCAAATATAAGTCGAATATATTAATTATGATTAAAATGCCTCTATCTCTATAGAAGAATATGTTTTTAATATATTTCAGAGCTGTGTATATTTTGATGTACATTTATTACTATTTTCTGTGAAGAAAGGAAAAAGAAATACCATTCTATTTTGTTGCCGCAGATGCTATAGATTGACAGGTTATGCACTTTATAACTTGACGATTGAAGAAGCAACATACATCTCAGTGCAGAATGATTACGGCTAATATGTTGATCGGAGTCTTTCTTTTACAATAGATGTATAATGAAATATCTGATGCCTTTGTCTGTGCCATGCTGTTGTTAATAAAGTACATTTGTTCGTGGCTCTTGGTCTTATTTGACATGGTCTTTGACTGGATCCTGATTTTTGAAAATGCAAATGAAGAGTAAGCCTTGGGATTTATATACATTGGGGCAAATTTACAATATTCACATCTATTCACATGAATGATTCGAATTTGGATCGAATTTTCAAAAAGATTTGAATTTGAATATGCAAATTAAGTAAATTCGACCAGAGAATTCGGTAAATTGGATAGAATGGAAAGATTTGAATAAAAATCTATTTAAATATTCGAATACGCGACTGTCGAATTACTTCCCCTTTAAATTTTTATTCGACTGCCTAGTTCGCCAGTTTCAATCTGCCGACGTGGCTTTGGTGAATTTTGATCGAATTTTAAAAATTCGATCGAATGTTTGAAATTTTTTATATTCAGTTTTGAAATCTGACATGGGGCTAGCCATTTTGTCATTTTCCCAGCTGCCCCATGTCATGTGACTTGTGCCAGCACTTTAGGAGGGAACTGCTTTTTGGCAGGCTGTTGTTTTTCCTTCTCAATGTAACTGAACAGTACGCAGTGGGACATGGTTTTTACTATTCTTAGATCTACCAAGGAGCTGTTATCTTGTGTTAGGGAGATGTTATCTTCCCATTGTTCTTTTGTTAGGCTGCTGGGTGGGGGGAAAGGGAGGGGGTGAAATCACTCCAACTTGCAGTACAGCAGTAAAGAGTGATTGAAGTTTATCAGAGCACAAGTCACATGACTTGGGGCAGCTGGGAAATTGACAAAATGTCTAGCCCCATGTCAGATTTCAAAATGAAATATTAAAAAATCTGTTTGCTCTTTTGAGAAATGGATTTCAGTGCAGAATTCTTCTGGAACAGCACTATTAATTGATGCATTTTGAAAAAAATGTTTTTCCTATGACAGGATCCCTTTAAATATGCCCCTTAAAGGGCACCAATCATAACTAAAATAATTTACTAAGTAAATACACCATGTGAAAGTTCAAGAAATCCAATTTTTAAAACAGTTAGAATTGTTTGCATATTGTAAATCATCAGCTCACTATACCAACTGCAAAATCTCCTCTATCTCCACTGCAGTTCTAGCTGAGGCAGGCATCTTGGATTTCCCTGACTCCTCCTACCTATATCTTCACAGCCAACTGTAGGTCTGAAATCTTGCACATGCTCAGTTAAAATTCCTTGCTTGCCTAATAAAACTTCTAAGCTATATTGAAATCTGCTAAACTTCTGTGTTAGTGCTGCCACCTTCTGGAAGTTGGTGTGTGCCCTTCATTTGCATAATGACATCACCAGCAAGGTATAAGATAGGGAAATCTCCTGATACTTCTAGAGTTTACTAAAGCTAGGCATTCTAGGTAGAATACTCAGGGCAGTGCTACAATCTGAGCATGTTCATCAACTCATTTGCATGTTGTAGTCACAATATGGACTCCCTCAGTGAGAGAACCCATTTGACAAAGTATGGGATTTTTTTAAAAACTGCGGCATTAAAAAAACAAAACTGTATATGTAGTTTGATTAAACATGTTTAGTTTGTACTGTCAGATTGTTAATATGCGTTTGATGTTAGCTGTGATTGGTGCCCTTTAATCAATCTCCAATTTTTGAAGTTATAAAAAACGTTTGGTGATACTTTTTAGTGGCTAACTGAATAAGTAACAATTACAAGCTTTCGGAGCACACAGACCTCTTCGTCAGGCAAAATACAAAGGAAAGCTAAAAAGGCAGATTATATATACAAATAGATCACTAAAAAAGGGTTTGTGGGCAATAAATTAGAAAGTTACAGATTGACAGAGATAACTTGTAGAAGGTAATAAAAGTAATAAGGGTGGGCTGTAAATAGTCCAGGGGTCTGGCTTCATTCAGATCACATAGTTTGACCTAGACTAAGACAGAATAGGGTAAGGTTAACACAACAGTAGAGTTTTAAAGAAACAAAAAAACACAAATTAAATAGAAAATTGAATGTTAATAAATAGACCCATATGTCTCCCTTTGAATATTGTTGAACCTTAGGTTCTGAGCTTGCTCCTAATTAATGGATCTGGCTTGATTTTCAGCCCTATCTTCCCAGAGAATCCTCCCTGGTGATATCCATTCTTTCCCTGTTCTGGCAGAGTTGACAACATGGTCTGGCAGTGTCCGAAAATAACGTGGGAAAACACGTCTGTTGAACTTGTGGACCAAACTAAATGTTTCCAAATGTATCATGGAGTAGTAGTTGATCACATTTAATTTGCTTGTATCGGTCCAAGGGAGCCTACTTGAGTTCATATGTTGATAAGTAGCCTGGATAAGTCCTTGATAAGATAATTTAAAGGACCAATAACAATTTAAGAAAAAAGTTTGTATACTACAATAAAAATAAAGACACATTAAAGTTTAAAATTGCTAAGTCTTTATTAAGAAATAATTTACCAAAACTCTTCAAAAAAGGGGACAGGGTGACAATTCATTGTGCGGCACTCAATTTCTCCTCCCTGGCTATCTCCTATAAGGAAGGCAGGGAGGAGAAATCGAGCACCATATGATGGATCGCCCAATTGCCTTTTCTGAAGAGAAGCGCAAGCAGACTTTCGGTAAGTTATTTCTTAATAAAGACTTATCAATTTTAAACTTTAATATGTCTTTGTGTTTTTTTTCTTAATATACAAATGATTTTTTTTTTATAAATGTGTTTGTATACTATGGAAAAAAAACACAAAGAGATATTAAAGTTTAAAATCACAAAGTCTTTATTAAGAAATAACTTACCGAAAGTCTGCTTGTGCTCCTCTTCATAAAAGGCGACAGGTCAACTATCCATTGTGTGGCGCTCGATTACTCCTCGATGGATATCTCCTATAATGATCGCCCAATCACCTTTTCTGAAGAGGAACGCAAGCGGAGTTTTGGATTAATTTGATTTAATACGAACAACCCAAAAATTCTACTCAAATTCAAATAGAGTTTTCCTCCGAAATAAAAAAACTTAAATGTCAGGAAGGTTTCCAAGGTTCAGGTGTGTTAAATGTCACATTGATATTCAAATTCGAGTTGGTGAATGAAAATTCCAATTTGTCAGTTTTGACCAAAAAAGAATTTGAATTAAAATTTACCATAAATCTGTCCCTAATAGTAAAGGTAACCTAGACCACACATCATCAGGCAAGAACCAAGATCTTGAACGTCTAATATTCGATTAAATACAAACGACCCGAAAATTCGAATCAAATTCAAATCGAGTTTTCCTCTGAAATTAAAAAAAAACTTAAATGTCAGGAAGGCAATTAACATCTTCAAATGGTTCAACGAACTTCTGCCATTGACTTGTACATGAACTGAGAAGGTTTTAGGTGGTGAATATTCAAATAATAAGGTCCAAGGTTCAGGTGAGCTAAATCTCACATTCATATTCAAATTCGAGTTGCTGAATTAAAATTCCAATTTGTCAGTTTTGACCAAAAAAGAATTTGAATCAAAATTTACCATAAATCTGTCCCTAATAGTAATGGTAACCTAGACCACAAATCATCATGCAAGAACCAGCATCCATGTTTAACATGTGAGGAGGTTCTCGTAGCTCTACTTCACATCCAGAGTGCCCTCTCTCTGAATTGCTACTCAGGTAATACCTACAAGTGTAGTATGGCTTTAATGTACTTAATCATTTTATAAATAAATGCCATTAGAACATTTTTGTATAGCATGACACAACATGATATTGTTTCCCATTACTTCAGGTAGGTGGTCACAGCATGGTCCAGTATATGGATATGTTACGTGGGAAGCACTGCTAAGAATTAGACATAGGAATGAAAGCCATTAGATTTTGTTTTAGAACATTAAATCAGAATTATGCATAGAATGTCCTATAACTGCTGATATTTACATGAGCATGTTCTAACATATGAAAGTGTGACTTGCCCAAGGGCATTATTAGTTGACTCATGAGGTGAGCCCAGGATTCACTAAGACATAAGATAAGAGTTTAGTGATCTAACTAATATGAAAGGATAACAATTTAACTCTACACATGGGGGCAGTTTCGATTTGAATCGAAAGATTCGAATAAAAATCTATTCGACTATTCCACAGTCAAAGTACTTCCCCTTTAAATTTTTATTTGACTACCTAGTTCGCCAGATCAAAGCTACCGAATTGGGGTTCATTATTTTTGATCGAAAAAAATATTCGATCGATCGATAGATAAAATCAATCGAGTCAAGCGATCGAATTGCTATAAAATTTTACTTCCCTGCCTATTCATATGGTTGAATTTTGAATTTTTTTTAAATTCGAAATTCGACCCTTAGTAAATCTGCCCCCTGGTGTTCTGTCAGGAATAAATGAGTGTGTACATCTTACTGGATAGCTGAGCTATCTGCATGCTCCATATGTATGTTTTAATTGTTGAATAAGTGCAAGCTTTTTTACCTTAATTCCTATAGGAAGGTTATAGGGAATAAATATATTCTTCCTTAATATTGGATTCTTTTTTAATTTTTTACATCCAAACAAAATGTTTTAATGTTATGCCACTGGGCACTAAATATAATTAGTGATGGGCGAATCTATCACGTTTCGCTTTACCAAAATTTGCAAATTTCCATCAAAATTCACGAAACGTTTTTGTTGCGTTGCGTAATTTTTTTTTGTGTGTTTTTTTTTTTTTTTTTACGCCAGCAAATTTTCAACAGGCGAATCTTCGCAAATTTATTCGCCCATCACTTAAAATAAATCCATAATAGCAGGTCCTCCAGCCACCTGACCCTGTATGTCTTAAAACAATGACAGGATAGTACTCCACAATTAAAGGCAGAAAACAATATAAATGCCTATTTATTTGGTTCATGAAGAACTAGGTAAACATTTCCCCTAAACTATGGTAAGGTAGTACAGGTATGGGACTTGTTATGCAGAATGATCGGGACCTAGGGTATTTCAGATAACAGATCTTTCTGTTATTTGGATCTTCATATTTTAACTCTACTATAAAATCATGTCCACATTAAATAAACCTAAGAAGCTGTTTTTTTATTCCAATAATTATATCTTAATTTGGATCAAGTACAAGCTACTGTTTTATTATTACAGAGAAAAAGGAAATCACTTTTAAAATTTGGATTATTTTATTATGGGTCTATGGGAGACAACCTTTCCATAATTTGGAACATTTTGGATAACGGGTGTCTGGATAATAGATCCCATACCTGTACTATGAAGAAATATTATTTTTATAAGAACAACCTACATTATTTTAAACATTATAAAGGGATTTCACCCCCACAGTGTCTGTTAATGTAAAGGTGTAATTATAGATGAAAAATCTGTCTATATCTATCACCTATTTTACACTTGTTCCTAATATGAAGAGCTAAAAAAAAACATTTTCTAATTAACTCTAGAATTCTTCATCGGGCCATTGCATTATTCTCAGAAGCCCCACGTTTAGCAGATTGCACAATGCCTATTTACTCAAAACAGGAAGCTGTCTATGGCAGAAGTCTCTGTGCTCTTTCAATCATTTCCAAAATAGTATTTCATAATCTGCACTTTTACTGGGTTTTAGGGACCTGCTGGGGGGTTTCCAGGCTATTCTTTCTTGATCATTTGCCGAGTTATGCACAGAAATGAAAGCCACAAAGGGACCCAGAGTCTGGAGAATGGTGCACAATGAACTTGCTGTTACTCTTTACAGTAGCCTTCATCCAACTTCTGTTCCTGGACCAATCTTCATTTACAGTAAGCTGCATATGCCAAAAAGGATCTTTTGTGCTCCTATGTTTTTATTATAGTGGGGAGGTGTATTATCTGAATAATACAGACTTAGTAAAGTTCAAACACATGTTCCCTCTAAAGGTAGCCAAGTGCAAAGACCCTGAGGGTTATCTCTATATGTATAGATTTCTCAGACTGTTTCCCCTTTAGTTTGGACACCTAAGGTGGTCCTCAGTGTACCGTGGGTGATTATTTCCATTTCCAGGGTAACATTTGATGTAATAGCAGTTCACTATTTGCCCAGTAGGTGTCAGTGTTTAAGAATATAAAAGGGAGAGCACCCTTTCTTGGAGCTCTTTTCCTGTATCCAATATAGTTGGTATGTAGTGATAGGTGAATTTATTCGCCAGGCACAAATTCACAAATCCTGTGAATAAATTTGCGAAACGCCAGCGAAAATTTGCCTGCCGAAAATTCGCTGGCATCAAAAAAAAAAAAGAGACATGCGTAAAAAAAAAAATGCAGCGCACGCCGAAAATGACGCGAAGTGAAACGGGATAGATTCGCCCATCACTTCTGTTATGGGATTGATCTGGTGTCAGGCCCAATTAGGGAATGTTTAGTTAGTGGTAGTACTTCTTGTTATAGTTATGTTAGGGGCAAAAGCCAGTGGCAGATTATTTAGTGAGCAACTATGTTCTTCTAAGAGGTGGTTAGTTGGGGTTAGCTCCCTGGCAATGACAAAACCATTAGCCAGGGACATGAGTAGGTGAGCTCAGGATCAGGGAAAGTAGCCAAGATTTTTTTTGAAAAAAAAAATTTAAATTTTTTCTAAGTCCCAAAAAAACGCTGGCGTCTTTTACCTTTTGTAGGGTGATAGTCTGAAAAATAGTGTAATTTTTTTGGGGGTTGCCCTCCTCCCCCCTACATTTCCTAGCATATGGCAACACAACTATACAGGGGGCACATGTAGGGCAATAGGACAACTTTATTTTATTTATTAAAGGTTTCCTGGGCTTGTGTAGTGGAATGTAGTGGCTGTTACATATACTTCTATTATGCGTTTAACTTCTCGCCATATACAAATTAGGCTTTGGTAGCGTAAATGCGCAATTCGCAATTTAGTGAATTTCCGGCGGGCTGGCGAAAATTCGATACCGCAGCTGTCGCTTGCACATTTTCACGCTTTAGTGAATTTGCCCCTAGGATCTTGGGTACACTGGCAGCAATTATTGATGCACAACACACTCACGGGTGAGCTACACATGTGCATGTATGTACAGTATGCAATGCATATGAGAGGTCACACACAGTTTTTTGTCCTTCCCATTATTTTGATCATCAGGGGGCATTGCAGACTGAATTTTGAAACCTGCCTAATCCCCGAACCAATGTGTATCCATAGAACATGGATATTGGTCATGATGAGGAGGCCATCCTACACGCGCAGATAATCCCACAAAACTTTGGTACCTTTTCATCTTTAGATGATGATCCTTGTGGAGTGAAAGACCAAAAAAAATGCTTTGTGCACATACAACAGTTCAGTAGTTGGTTCGACCCACTCAGCTCGCTGGACACAGGTTTTGCAAGATAAATATACTTTTTATGCATACAGCCTACAACAAATTTCATTGATCTGTTATATCTACATTAAATACAGGGAGTCACGTGTAACTTGAAGAAATCAACACAGGAGTGTAACATTCTGCAAGCAAAAAATTTGTAACAACTTTGATGATGTTTTTACATATTTGTATGTAAATATTCCAAGGAGAGTGAAAATAAAATGTTCGGTGCAATAACTCTATAACTAAGTATATTACATTGTGAAATTTGAATTTTTATTATTTGTGCGAGCTGTTTCCCACTTCGTGACTTTTTCTACATTCCCCCATAGACTCCAGAAAGCACCAGGACATTGAAGTAAGTCTCACAGTGCTTTCCAGCTGCTTGCTGAAGCAGAGTTAAGAATAGAAGCTAATAAAGTATTGTCAGCACATAGCTTACTGACTCATGAGGCTTGTGATCAAAGCCTGATTGCAGCAAATCTGATCTGCAAAGTCACACAAACCCGGTCTGGAACTATTTTAAGTTACAACTAGAAGATTACCATAAGTCTGTGGCAAGGTTTTTTTTAAAAAAAATTTGTTGAGAGTCTGAAGAAATAAATGCGGTGGTACCTAAAGCACATGTTGAGGTGGGGGTCTCCTGTCACTGCTACTTGTGCTTCATGCACTGCATTTGGCATATGCCAGTTGTGTAGTCATCAGCCACGCTGTTTATTAGTGGTGCATTGCAAATCGCTGAAAATCAGATCATATATCTGTCAGCGTATATACAGGCTGGTGGTACAGCCACTGCCACACCAGGTAGATTCTACGTTCCCATCCTTTCCAGGTTAATGAATCTTTCCATAATTTGGATCTTCATACCTTAAAGGGCAAGGAAAGTCTAAAATAGAATAAGGCTAGAAATGCTGTATTTTGTAAACTAAACATAAACATGAACTTACTGCACCACAAGCCTAATCAAACAAACGATTTATGCTTTCAAATTTGGCCACAGGGGACTGTCATCTTGTAACTTTGTTATACATCTTTGCAAGACCAAGACTACATGCACATGCTCAGTGTGGTCTGGGCTTCTTAGGGATCGTCATAAATGATCAAAAAACAAAGCTGCTTGAGTTCTGCATGGCTGGTAAGTAAGGCAGGGGCTCCCCTGCTGTTCAGGGGTGTGTGTGATTGTTTCCCTGCCAGAAGTTAGGGACTGTCTGACAATTCCTATCCCCAGCACTAAATGAATGGAGAATTTCACTGCATAAAGTCAGGTTTCTTATAAAAACAGTGGACATTTTTTAATTAAAGTATATTGGAGATAGATTTCTTTTTCATTAAAGAAAGCAAAAATGGGATTTTATTTCTTTGCCTTTCCTTGCCCTTTAAGTCTATAAGATAATCATGTAAACATTAAATAAACCCAATAGGCTGATTTTTCTTCCAATAAGGATTAATGATATCTTAGTTTGGATCAAGTATAAGTTACTGTTTTGTTAAAAATTTTGATTATTTGGATAAAATGGAGTCTATGGGAGGCAGCCGTACCGTAATTCTGAGTTTTCTGGATGATGGGTTTCCGGATAACGGATCCCATACATGATAATTTGTGGTGCTTTAGTTTCTTCCAGGTCTAGTAAGCTAATAACAAGTTTGCTTTCTAACAACATAGCAATAAATAATACCTGATGGTTGGTTACTTCCCAAAAATGTATTTAAGTCAAGCACTTTGCACAATTCATGGTAGGCTAGGGTTCATTACACCAGCTGTTTGGAATGGTCCAGGTCCCTGTGTTGTAAAGTGTTAAAACTACAGTGTTATTTTGTATAAAGGTTCAACAATGGTTGGCACTGCCACTGCCAGAAAAAAAATTGCAGAGGAGAATTGCAATTGTTTTAAATCAACGTTTTAACGATTTGCCTTCTTCTTCTTCTGACTCTTTCCAGCTTTCAAATGTTTCTAAAAACAAATGCTCTGTAAGGCTACAAATATACTGTTATTGCTACTTTTTCATATTCCAGCCTTTTATTCAAAACAAAATTGCAGAGGAGAATTGCAATTGATTTAAATCAATGTTCTTGTGGAAGAACAAAACAGCAGTTTCTTTTATAACCCTCAAATTCGATTTTATAAATGGTACTGCATGGGAAATTTGCTGAAATAAATTGTTACCACTTGGGGGAAGTGTTGCTTGCTTTTTGGTAGGAATCATGTTCTGATCATCTCCTTTAATTCACTGGCTAAAACTTATTTCCTGCATAAAAATATATTTCTCAATCATACAGGGATCTGATCAGCAATTCTCTCACCCCATCCCTCTATCTTCTGCTTTTGTGACGTGCTGTGTGTCTGTCAGTGTTCCTTCCACTACATGGACATACGGAAAACCCCTCACCTTGGAAGGTTAAGCTTTAAAGGGTTTTAGTGTGTATTTTTTAAATAATCAGTTTGAATAATGTTCACATGCCTACTACTGTGATATTTTCCGACATCTAAGGGATCAACATTTCCATCCTCAATCAACACATCTCCATAAGTTTGCTCTGATCTTTGTACTGGGATCCAAATGATTAGCTCAGCCCAGCTTGGCTTGAGTGTAGTTGACAGCCTCATTAGGCAATCAGATATTACAGTATTTTATCAGCTTAATTTTCATAGGAACGCTGATCTAGCCATGAGTCTTGTTACACTGTTCCTTTATTTCTCAGTCTGTATGGTCAGCTACAGTATTTATATGTCCAGAATAACTCAATTTACCACATTAAATATTGTTGGTCAAATTTTACTACATTCAGTTTTGATGATATTATAAACCTTATAAACTTTACATTTTCTCAGTTTAAAGAATGTGATTTTGGTCACAGACACTAACACATGGGTACCTAAGAATATACTGTATCTACTGGTCATCTGGGTAAGTCATTCTGTATAGTGAAGGGTGAATCTAAGTCGAAAAATTAGCAAAAAGCTTTGAAGTCAATGGGATCGAGCAACAATTTTTATGCATGCGACTATGTTGTCCAAATGCATTAAAATCAATGGGCAACCAAATAATTTTGAAGGGTGACAATTTTATGCCTGCGACTATTCTGATGCACAACAATTTCTTTTTGTTGCTGTGGATTTTTTGCTGGAAAATTTTCACAGCAGTTTCGCAAATGATGTATATTTGTGTAGGCAGACTCTTTAACTTCAAGCACTTAGAATGATTCTGTAAGAATGAGCATTGGCTACAACATTGCCAGGGCTGGATCTAATGACGGGCACCCCAAATCCAATAAATAATACAACACATTTTCACAACAGTTTCACAAATGTATTCGCTGGAAGCAAATGTCACATGCACCACCTGACTGGCCTGACTGGGTACAATGGAGGGTGGACTGGGGAGCAGGCTAGTCTTTGACTGGACTTTTGTTGCCATACCACAAAAAGTGAGCTCCTGGGTGTTTGCAGCTGCTTTAAAAGGCAAACAAAAGAGATGGTGAATGCTGCCATGCAGTGTTTTTGGTACCTTATCCCATCCCCAGTTTATTGCCCCTAAATTGAGAAAGAACCATCACATACTGATAAGGGAGTGTGTCACCCATGGTAACTGTAACACAGGAGAAGAAAGAGAAAAGAACCCCCTTCTATCAAGTGCCCTAATGGTCCTTCTTAAAGGGCAAGGAAAGGCAAAGAAATAAAATCCAATTTTTGCTTTCTTTAATGAAAAATAAATCTATCTCCAATATACTTTAATTAAAAAATTCAATATATTCAATATAATTCAATTAATTACTCTATAAGTGCATAATAACTTAATTTTAATTAATTATCTGCCCACTATTCAATTGATTAATTCATAATGATAATACAATTAATTTAAATTGACCAACAATAAGTGCTTATTGTTAAAATTCAGTGACTTAACAATATTAAAATTAATTAAAGTGCAGCATAAACTGATTCCCCAACAGCTCAATCCTGGATGTAAAAAGTATTAAAATTAATATAAAGAGAGGTGGAGTTGTCCCAATATTTTCTGCCTATTAATTTCTATCCCTTTGACACCTCAAAGAGAAGAAGGCAGGGAAACCAGGACTGTGATATCGGATAATTAACTGGCCCTAGATGGATAAGAACTGTCTAAACCTCAAAAAACCAAAAAACAAAAGATTTCCTTAGGGATCCAAGTGCAGGATTGCAATAGGAAGAGAAGAAATACACAGATTGAGCATGGAGTTTCAAAAAGGCCACTCCCTTTGACCATTTACAAAATAGTTAAAAGGCTAAAAGCAAGCAATTATAAAACAAATGTTTAGCAGCGTTCGCCAACACGCAAGTAAGGCTTTCTCAAGGCGAATAACCCATGGTAACTGTGCATCTCTTAAATGTATTACACCAGACATGAAATCATGAGAGAAACGCATACTAACCACATACTAGGAGTTACCAACCACAGCCCATTTTTGCTCTCAAGGTCCCTCACAAATCCTGACAACATGAATTATTACATAAAACAAAATGCATCAGTTAATAGTGCTGCTCCAGCTGCTCTGAAATCAATTTTGCAAAAGAGAAAGTGGTTTTTTTTATATTTAATTTTGAAATCTGACATGGGGCTAGACAATCTGTCAGTTTTCCAGGTGCCCCCAGTCATGGGACTTGTGCTCTGAAAAACTTCAGTCACACTTTACTGCTGTACTGCAAGTTGGAGTGATATCACCCCCGTGTATTAGAGTTAGCAGCCCGTCAGCATAACAATGGGGAAGGTAACCAGATAACAGCTCCCTGGTAAATATAAGTACTCAATAGTAAAAATCCATGTCTCGCTGCAACACCTTCAGTTACACTGAGTAGGAGAAATAATAACCTGAAATGCTGGCTTTTAGCACATGCCCAGACAAAATGACCTGAGCTGTCTGTCTGCATACCAATATTACAACTAAAAAATACACTTGTTGGGTTAGTAATTATATTTTACATTGTAGAATGAATTATTTGTAATATAAACAATGTAAATTTGAAATAAAAACAATACCAGTCATAGCAGAATACTTTTAAATATGTTACATGTATTTTTACTATATTATGGGAATCCAAAAAATAATTCCTTTTTTTTACTCAGTTAACACCATATTTACTTTGGTTTTCCTGAAAAGTTTAAAATAGAAGTTTGTTTAGTATCTTCATTACAGTATGTAAAAGAATAGTGAAAAAAACTTTATCCTACTTCTGCCAGCAAACATGTCACACTGCTTAGTCCCCTCATACACTTCAATGTCACACCAAAAGATCCCTACAGATGAGAGTTGTGCTAGAATGACTCAGGGGATAATCCAATGACAGTCACTGACTAGAGCTCTTTATGAGCCTACACCATACCACTAAACTGCTGTTCATTTGTGGGTTAACTATACCAATCAGTAACTGTAATATTCACTATATTGGAAGGCTGTGGCTTATATGTTGAATTCTATATGGCGCAAAAGCAGCAGAGGGCTCTGAAAGATACTACCTAGGCACCCATGGTCTATATAAAAGTCATTAAATAATTGAGGTTGTGAGGGTATGGCTTCAATGAATTAGCTAAATGCAGCAGCTATAATTACTCTGGGCCACTACTCCACAGGAACTAGACAACTATTATCCATTACCGCTCAAATTCAGAATATTAAAGGGCAGAAATATATTCATATTAGAATATAACCCCAATAATGGTACCTGGGTGTCTGGGGCTCTACATAAACAGCATGTCAGTATTCGAATGCAAGCTCTGCAGAGCGGGAGTGCAGTTTGGCATCTAATTAGTTTACCAATTCAGATTCATGTTGCTAAGGTTTTATTTTGCAGAACGGCTTACAAAAACAAGCAGTTATGTAATGTGTATGTAAATACTGGCCATATGTATAAAATGATTCCTTTGCTAAATCTTCATAAAGGCTTATTGACATTCTTTTTGCCTTACCCCAGACTCTTCTGGCAGAAAGTACCTTATGTCCTGTCTGGTTTAAATCTTCCTCTTTTGGCAACTCCCTCTTTTTAATAGGAAATTCATTTTCGTGGGAGCCTAGTGTTTATATGTGTTCAATAAAAAAAACCTGTTTCAATAATTCCTTGTATAATCCACTAACTCATTTAGTATTTATGAGCTTATATAATGTAGATCAAAGCTGAGGGAGATTTCTTGCATATACCACCAGACTACCCTCAATCCCCACAGATGGTATTTCTGGTGAAATTTCGCTAGCTGCAGCCACGTCGCCCTTATGCGTGGAAATATTTTTTGTGACGTGCAAAACTTGCCAAGAATTTTTCGTACATCACTGGTCAAATTCACAGAATGTGAAAATGGTTGTGAACATGGCATGAAATCTGACAATTCTGTCTTCATTTTAATTTTGTCTCAATAACAACACTTTTGTGAATTCCCTCCTAAGAGCAGAGTGTGCATTTTAAAATCACACGGTGGCCACATCTTGTGAATTTCCAGCTGAAGAGAGGTTATCAGCAAATGTATGTGATTTATATGCTACTGCTATGTCTGGAGTTTTGCATTGCTGACAACATTGCTTACTCACATCTCTGATGATGAATGGACAGTCTCCTGTCTGTAAAGCATTCTCATGTCATGCCCTCCGGTGGGTTCAAACTTGTTACCTTTTGTACCAGAGCCTTTTGCTTTACCTCTTCTCTCTATCACCTTCTCACAAGGGATTTGGTATGCCTAATTTGGAAAACCTGGAAGGCAGTTTTGACCTGGACAACCCCTCAAAAACCAGGACTATCTGGGGCAGGTGGCAACCCTATCCCAGACCCCAATATACTGCTGTTCAGATACTGGAGAGCCCCTGTCTGTCTATGAGCTGGGATAATATCTTTAGTAATACAGAACTCTAGAAAGAATGTAAGCAAAAACATATGGTCACCATATGCAAAAGGTTCTTTTTTGACAACTGATATATTACGTTATGGCATCCTCCGCACTTGAGTGTTACTGTAAGCAAACAAAACCCATAGTTGAACATGAAAAAATGTACAGTATATTGCATTTACACCATATCCTGCAAGGCAAATGCAGTGGAGGAGATAAATCTACTGGTAGTTATAAGGTGATGCAAAGGCAAACGTATGCAAGATTTGGAATAAAGCAATACATAATAAATATTCAGCACTAAGATTTATGATGATAGTTAAAAGGAAGGATGGGTGAAGGATTAAAGAAATACAGAATTCTATTCAAGGTTATAGGAAATAAATTGAGTGTCTGCATTATTTATTACAATCTATTTCCTATAGCATGCTACTTATTCTATGAAGTTATGCACTGAGTATGCCATTAAAAGGAGTATCTTCCCCTTAGGTTACATTGATTTGTAACCTGCGGCACAGTTAATGGGATTAGTTCAGGCTAGTGTCTCATTCCACCGATTCAGAAGCCATAAACTCAACTAAATACATAATACTGTAATATGGCATCATATCTTCCTGCACCCTTCAACATTTTTATATACATGGGATCTACTATCCAGAACTCCTCCATGGGAGTTATTAACTAAAAATCTACTTTTTCTCACTTTATTAACAAAAAAAGACCAAACTCCCAAACCCAAATTCCCTTAATTTAACAATAAAAAGTCTCAGAAAAAATCTGCAATCCAATAAACTCATTTCAGCCACAGTCCTTTAAAAAAAAATATCCTTCATGAGGTGCTCAATGTTTAACCCTGCTGCAGTAATAAAGGCACACTCACTTCCAAGCTTCTGCAAATCATTAAGAAATTTTCTCTTTATTCATAGTGGGATCTCTGCAAACGTTTCGGGTTCCAACCCCTTCATCAAGTGCTTTATTGGATTATCAAACAAAGACCAGCACAAACAGCCCTGAATGTGAAAAACATGTTCTAATCATTAAAAGGACCATCTGTCATCTGACTTCTACATGATTTTGACAGAGTTTAACTGGAGTATTTATGGATTTAAATTTTTAGCAGCTTAAGAGCATAATACATCTAAATTGGACTGTTTTGCTTTTAAAAACATGACCAGAAAAATTAAAAGTTTAATAAACAGGCCCATATGCTTGTTAATATGTTGGAAAGAAAGTTGGTTATATTTTTTGTATTAAGAGGGCCATCATTTCCAGGTGGTTCTTTACATTTGAATGGTTTGAAAACATCTCTAGAATATTACTCATGAATCTGACTCGCTACCTAGATGACACGGTATAGTATGAGCTTAATATAGTCTCCTGTCCTCAGGGCCATAAGTAATATTTCATTCAAACATTCCAGTCACATGTCCCATCCTGTTCTTCAATAACAAAAACAAAGTACTTACAAATTAAAGACAGACTTCCACTTTAATTTAAAAATAAATGCAGAAAATTACCAAGGAAGACAAATAAGCAAACATGAAACAGAATGGACATCTTTTAACTCGGGAAGATAAGGTCATAATAGTTCAGGGAATATGTGTATTTTTTTATCTTACTTTTTATCAGCAACTTTGGGTAAAGTTATATGGATGAATTTCTTGTGGTATTTGCCACAGAGAACTCATAAAGTCTGATATCAATGGCCTCTTGGCTCTTTGAAAATTTATGAATCACATGGTGCTCACTGGAACGGGAGCCAACTGAACTTCTCACACTGTATCACTTGGAAAAATTCTTCCTGTCCATGACACTTGAGTTTTAAAAAGCTTTATTGACTGCTCATTTTTATGTAGTCAGATACACACGAATCTGATGACTTTTCGAAAAGTTTACAAAGTTTGGTATGGCGTGTTACAAAAAAGAGGTTTTTCCTTGGCACATCTTCTCCACATGGTTTGTGTGATGGCCATTTGCTACCTTGCCTTCTAAGGGAAGATGCAACTTCAAGTATTATTTAGCCCAATACATTACTAATGTTCAACTAAAAACACAAAAAACAATGTTCCATTTGTTTCTTCGAATAGTAAAGTAGAAGGAACTCAACACCCTACCAGCACATAAAGAGTTGCCTGGTGCACACAAGGTAGAGGCTCTGCCACCTCCAAATACAGATCTTACGAAGAAAACCAGTGGCACACAGGACTGCAAGAATACTTCGTCTTTTTTTTAGCAGAGTGCAGTGCAATGCTTCGGGGCACAAAAACCCCTTTGTCAAGCATACACAATTAACAATTAACTTAGCAGTGCATATAAATAGACATACAAGACCTTCAATTAACGAGTCATAATTTGTTGACAAATCAAACACTAAAGTGAAGTGATTTAAATACATTTTAAACCACCCTCCCTCACAGCCAGTTGACAATAAGCCAGAAATCTAAAGGTGATCCCACAAATTCAACATAAAAAGTATTGTCCATGTGTGAATCCCAAAACACACCTTCAAGAATATAGAAAAAATAGAACCATGATTCAAAAAAAATTAGAATAAGGAGAACCCTGACAACCTTGTCTAGTAACAAATTGCTACCATTTAAACACAATACAGAGGAATCACCTTTGGATTTCTGGCTTATTGTCACCTGTCTGTGAGGGAGGGTGTTTTTAAATGTATTTAAATCACTTCACTTTAGTATTTGATAGGTCAACTTATTAGGACTTGTTAATTGAAGATCTTGTATCTCTATTTATATGCACTGCTAAGTTAATTCTGTATGCTTGACAAAGGGGTTTTTGTCCCCCGAAACGTTGCACTGAGCTCTGCTAAAATAAAGACTTGAAGTATGCAGTCCTGTGTGCCACTGGATTTCTTTGTTCCATTTGTTTCTTCAACAGGGCACTCTATACTTATCCTCCCCACTGGATATCATGACTACTCTTCTTTATCTGCCATCCATTTATATTTGGCTCGTCTTCCACTCATTTCCATGCTGAATTGCAATAATGAACATGGTTCTGTTATTTTAAGGATATAACTCCTGACCAAGATAGTTTAGATGCACAAAAATGTTTATGACAATGATTAAGATGTACTATGACCTTTATGGGGGGAATGTAATAAAAGTTGGTAACAGAAAAACTATTCGCAATGCAAAAAGTTAAGCCTCTGCGCGAACAAATTTTGCTTTTCGAGAATTTAATATAGCTTTTGCGAACCCGTAAATTGTTTAACTACCACTTCCGGCAGTGGAAGAAAGTTTGAGAATTTTATAGCTTGCACCAATGCACAGTGAATATATTAAAACTTCTTACTGAAAAAGTTGTTATGTTTGCTCCAAAACATTACGTCACCTTCAAGAACTTCTTAAGAGTGCACAATTAAAATTCGCAATGCAATAACAGTTTAAGGAACAATATTACAGTGCAATATGTGCTATTCTTTTTGGTGCAAATCGTTTTTCTCTTTGCGACTTTAATTACATTCCCCTCTTAAGGTTTTGACACAGGGGGCACATTCTCCACAGGTATGTTTCAGTTGATGGAGAAGTACTGGAAAGTAGTACTGGAAAGTACGTACTACTGTATATGCATTTGTTGCCACTCTTCTGCCCAAAAAAGCTCACTAAAACTTTAGGGTGAGAACCTTGCCTCAGGCGGCACGGAGCGGGCAGTTACCAACTGGGGGGGGGGGGCGGCATCGGGACTGCTGCTGAGGCCCTAGTTGAGGAGGATTCAGCTTCATTTTATAAGTTCACCAGGTCTAAGGTAATGAAGGAGAACGTTCTGTAAAATTTGCACTTTAGTGACTTTGCGGAGTAACAATTTATCAGGCACCTGAAAAAGAATTAAAGAAAAATAAAAAATGATGCCTGTGACAAAATGTGGATAATGTATTTCGGTAAAAGACATATTTCTGGCTTCATCATTTCTATTCTTCCAAAACTGGAGTTCTAATACCAAGTAAAATTCTCTCACGCCTAGTTATGAAAACACTAAAAATAACTAGCAAACTCCACTTACAGATTCCAGACAGTAAACTTTGTACTTTGATTTTTGTTAGTCTGTTTGTAGTGCTGACAAATCCTGAAAATTAGGGCACACTAGCCTATTTAGGGATCAGATTTCCATGGAAGAGCACTGACAGATTATATCCATAAAATTTTTCTTGACAAAATATTTTTCTGGAAAAAATCGTTGTTAGTTGCACAGGCCATTCTAGAACACTTTCAAACTGAATGCCCCACAAGCGTAATGGATGGAGGATATAACAGTACCGTGTACAATATGTTTTCAGTCTACAGAAGGTCTTAAAGTCTATTTATTTAATGTAAAAAGTGGCTGTTGCATAACTATGTCTTGGAATAACAGTGCATTGGCTAAATGAAGCAGTGTCACAATTTAGAATTATTGTTTCTAATGATCAAATGCGATTTGGCATAATCATAAAGAAACCTTGTAACTGCATTCATCTTGCTCATGGTTGAAGAGAATGGCATAACTGTGGGGCATGTTTAATAAGATTGGAGATAAATATCTGGAGAAATTTCTGGAGATCAGATCAGATCTTTGCTAACTTATAGGTGGCTATTTAAATCTAATTGCTGATTGGTTGCTATGGGCAACATCTCCAGAAATCTCTCCAGATATTTATCTCCAATCTTAGTAAACATGCCCCTTGGTGTTACAGAGTGGTCAGGAAAAAAGACAAATACCAGGTGGCCCACTTAAGGTTCCACCCCATAGTATAAGAGACACTGCCTTACATTGAGGTGCAGTCACCTTGCTTAAAGCTCTGGTCTGTTGTACTCAAGTAGCCAGTTTTGTTTGATGCAAAGATGCATCAAAATGGTTAGCAGGTTGCATTGCTATCTTCTAAAAGCAACAAACCCCACATACAGTATTGTTATTACACAGACTGAGAGGTATTCAGTATTTCCCATATGATTGTGTTTGTGCCTTTTCCCATGTTTACCTTTTTATCTTCCAAATCAACTATTTTTACAATTTTTCATTTGTTTTATCAGTCACCAACTTCTAGTAGAATAGTATTGTCCATTTTCCTGCAGGTTGCATTCCTTCATCCTGAATTGCAGTATCTCTGCATGCCTGCTTATAGATAGAAGGTGAATTCTACCCCCCAAAAGAGTACAGGTTCCCAACCTTTTACACCAGTGAGCCGCATTAAAAGGTATAAAGAGTTGGGGAGCATTCAACATTCAAGTTGTTGTGACTGTGAATGGCCATTTGGTAGCCCATATGTCGACTGGCAGTGCACCTGTTTTATATGCAATTTTGCCTCCAAGCCAGGAATTCAATAGTAAGCACCTGCTTTGGGAGCACTGGGAGCAATAGCCAAGTGGATGGTAGCAGAATTTTGCTCGTCAGTCACTGTTTGGGATCACTGCAGTAGATTGTTTCCGTAGTGCTTTTGATGTCAAGAACTTGGTAACCTTTTCAGTCAGAATAACCATGGTCCTTGTGCCTCTCTACCTACTTCACTTTAGATTTTAAGCTCAACAAGTGCAGACATTGATGTGAATGATTAACTTCTTTCTGCCTCTTTTTTATATTGTTTTTTTTTTTTTTCATTTTTGACAACACATCTAGACTCATTTTGCCAGTGGGGTGCAGCTATAAGCGCTTCTGTAGTCCTCTCTAACTAATTTGAACCTCTAAGATTGTTGTTTCTCACTTCTTCTTTGGTCATTTTGTCCATGTCTTCATACATTATTTTATACTTTTACATTTTCTTTAATTTTGGGAACCTCACAATATACTTTTCGAGCTTGTATAATACTGTACACCCTTAGACTGGGGTGAACTGTGAGACTCTTCCTTATTTCTAAATGTTTTTTGGGGGGGGATTTACTTCTATACTTGTTGTGGTGACTTTATTGTTCATTAGTTTTCAGTGTTTGCACTGCTTATTCCTGCTGCTAGTTGTTTGCGGTAGCAAATGTGGGCAGTAATGAGGAAGGAGCTTCAAGGTTTGGAAAATACCCACTTTGAAATGGGGGTTGGTTGTTTGGTATATTGTATGGGTGAAACAGGCTAAACTGATACACCAGTACGAATTTTACTGGCAAAAGGAATGCAGCTATACATGCAAGATTCTTTTATTTATCTTGCTATAAATATAGATTTTATTATCACAATATCCTTGGATATTATGCTTGTCCAAGAAATCATCCAACCAACTTTTAAAAGCATCAACAGAATCAGCTATCACAACATCACCCGGCAGTGCATTCCACAACCTCACTGTCCTCACTGTGAAGAACCACCTACGCTGCTTCAAATGAAAGTCCTTTTCTTCTAGTCTGAAGGGGTGGCCTCTGGTGATCCTCTTTATGGGTAAAAAGGTCCCCTGATATTTGTCTATAATGTCCTCCAATATATTTTAATCATGTTTAATCATGTCTCCTCTCAAGCATCTTTTTTCCAGAGAAAACAATCCAAAATTTGGCAGTCTACCCTCATAACTTGTCTAACAAGTTTAGTTGCACGTCTCTGCACTCTCTTCAGCTCATTTATATATCCCTCTTAAGGACTGGAGCCTGCATACTCCAGGTGAGCCCTTACCAGGTACATTTAAGGGGCAAAATTGTGTTTTCATCCCTTGAGTTTATGCCCTATTTTGCAAGAAGAACTTTATTTGCTTTAGTGGCCATAGAATGACAATGCCTGGAATTAGACAAAGTGTTATCCACAAAACCCCTAGATCTTTCTCATTTAAGGAAACTCCAAATATACTGCCATTTAATGTATAACTTGCTTTTTTACTGTTTTTGCCAAAGTGCATAGCCTTGCATTTATCAACATTAAACCTCTTTTTCCAGTTTGCTGCCCAGTTTTCCAATTTAGTCAAATCACTCTGCAAAGAGGCAGCATCCTGCATGGAACCTATAGTTCTGATAAATTTTGTATCATCAGCAAAAATAGAAACAATTATTTCAATACCCACCTCCAGGTCATTAATAAACAAGTTGAAAAGCAAATGACCAAGTACAGAGTCCTGCAGTACTCCACTAACAAAACTGGTTCAATTAGAAAATGTTTCCTTTACAACCACTCTTTGTAGTCTATCTTTTAGCCAGTTCTCTATCCAGGTACAAGTTACAGAAACCCAGTTAATGAGAGAGAGAGGCATGTACAGTATGTATAGTCACCCGACTATAATTGCTGCAGTCTTGGTCCTAAACCCACCCCCCCCAAACTATGAACGTCTTAGACCTGAGGGGGCTGGTAGAAATTTTTTTTAAATAAACACTGGAAACCTAACTACAAAAACTCTCTTGCAATTCTCGTGGGATTTCACGAACAAGGAAGGGATAAAGATGCAACATGCAAAGGGCCATTTTAGATTTTGCTTTGACAAAGCCACGAGGCGAAACGCACATTGGCAATCTTTTGAGCGTTCCAATAATTGCTTTAGGAGCTCTTTGATTGATTTTAAACCTAATCTTTTTACTATTACTATTTGAAGCCGAAGGAGACCGCATGATTTTGATACTTCTTTCTCTCTGAGGGGCATGTTTACTAAGATTGGAGATAAATATCTAGATAGATTTCTGGGGATGTTGCCCATAGCAACCAATCAGCAATTAAACACCCACCTATGAGTTAGCAAAGATCTGATTGGTTGCTATGGGCAACATCTCCAGAAATTTCTCCAGATATTTATCTCCAATCTTAGTAAACATGCCCCTGACTCTATATGGCACTGTGGGATTTGTAGTTTTTTAGGGAAGAGTACTGTAGCTCGAAAGGTAAAAACAGAGGCTACAGTCCCCAGTGGCCTCCTGTTCTCCCTTCGCGGGGTCCCTAGATTAGCAAAACAACAGACAGTTTTCTCTGGGACTTCTCCACATCTTTCACTTCTTATTTCTTGCTAATTTCATTTTTGCAGTCTCTGATATGTTATTTAAATAAGCTGTTTTAATCCACCAGTTATATCTAGCAGCTATTGCAGATATCATTTTTCTTTTTAAATAATCAATATATGGGAATGCTCTGGCAGTAGCATTTTAATTTAATTACAGTAATTCAATTGAATTGATGTATTTTCATTTGATTAATGGCACATTGAATTGATTTATTATATCTACTTAATTTCATGGATTGATTCATAATTAAGTGGATTTATAATTAAGTGGATTCATCTTTGATTAAGCGCAGTTATTTTATATAATTAATTTCATCTGATTAATTTAATTAATTTCAAGGCACTTAATTCATTTGTCACTTTGGGCGCTTATTTGATGGTTTATGAATTGTTAAATTATTGCACATAGCACTTTAGAATAACACTTTGATGTATGTAAGCCAAAGCACTTTATTATTGAATTATAGGGACAATTTAGCAGTTCACTCATATAACTAACCTCAACATGAGTCCCAAGCTTGGTATTTAATTAAGCACAAATTACTGTCTAGCAGTTCCTGAGCAGTACAACTAAATGGTTGGTAGTAGACAGAGTGGGGTTCTTACTTCTTTGCTCTCATATTATTAAGAATCATATACTCATATAATCATATATAATCATATCCTCTACTTAGGTGGACTCAGTAATTTTAAGGATTTATCAGAATAAAAGCGTTTCCTTTTTACAAAAAACGATTCTCAAATATAAATCTTTTTGTTTCTTAAAGGGGACCCGTCACTCAAAAAAATTGTCAAGCAAAAATGTTTTAATTATACTATATAAATTATTTGAATCTTGTTTCCTTCAGTCTGGGAATTCATAATTATAGCAAGCAGGCAGGAGCCATTTTGTGGACACTGTTATTAAGACAAGCCTTGTATCATCTCAGAATCTTGTTTGTGCACCAGAATGGGGGACCCGATGTCTATCCCCATGTCCTGGCTACACAATTAAATGGTAAAGAGAACGGGGGAATGTGTGGGGAGCAGTGACATCTAGGAAGTGCTGAATGTACAGTGAAAGTAATTGTCTTCCCTGCCTCTATGCCTGGGTGACAGGTCCACTTTAATGTTATTTTTGTTCACTCTTACCCTGGACTGAGTGGTCCCTAACACAATATTTATGCTATAGTGTAGAGATGTGAAAATTAGACACCCTCACATATTTCTAACAGGCACATTCCTAATAATATGGACGCCTTATGGGTCCTAATGGGAACCTTGTGCTTATGTAATCCCCTGTAGTTCTCACAGTGTACACTAGATGGCACTGTGTCAAAGTATAAAGGTCTTGGGAAACATGCGGTCAGTGTTCATTGCTTTAGCCCAACCTTGCAGGCTGGAAGGGAATGGGCATGATCCCTAGGCGCAAAGGCTCTAGTAAAGTACAGCTATACTCTGTCATAGATCACTCTAGGTGTCATAGAAATGTAGCTAGTTGAGCAGCTCACACTCCAACAGGAGAAATCGAGGGATTAAGATCCCGGGTACAAATAACCCAGAAGTAGGGACTAAGTGTACAGACCTAGGGATAGGGTTTCCCCTCATGTTCCACTTAGGGCAAAGGCTGAAATCTGGTTTATACCTTTCCACATTCAAAGCTCAACTACTGCTGACATGACCCCTTGCCTGAAGGGATCCAGCCCATGTGTGGTGCTGTGAGTATATGCTCCTTTATGCTGTGTGCTCTGTACTTACAACTGTATAAGTATGCTCTTTACTCCAAGGTAGTGATTGTTCTATGGCTCTACTGTTCAATAAATGCTGTTTTGGTTAAGCATAAAGAATCACTGGCGCCCAACTTATTGTACCTTTACATTGGTTACAGTTCAACTATATCCTTCCTCCACCCCGCTGCGAGGGCTCATCCCTGAGAAAGAGAGTTTCATTTGTGGTGTAATACCATTTGAGTAGCTATAAGTGATCCCTGTCATACTAGTTTACTATAGTGCTACAAAGCAAAAAACATTTCTTGATATTTCTAGCTAAAAAAATATAATAAATAATATATCATTAAACTCTTAAAATAATTCAGATAGATTTGTGTACAATATTGTTCTTGAGCTAAGACCACACTGGGGTTGATACTAGGGAAGACTTACTACAGTGGGATATAGTAAGACTTTTAAATGTTTTTGCCTTATTTTCCTGATACCTGTACAGGTATGGGACTTGTTATCCTGAAACTAGTTATCCAGAAAGCTCCGAATTACAGAAAGGTTGTCTTCCATACGCTCCATTTTATTCAAATAATACACATTTTAAAAATAATTTCCTTTATCTCTGTAATAATAAAATAAAACATTGTACTTGATCCAAACCAAGATTTTTTAGTCCTTATTGGAAGCAAAACCAGTGCATTAGATTTATTTATGTTTACACAATTTTTAACCAGAAAACCAAGGTCCCAAGCAAGTATTCTAATCCTATATAATAAAGTTCAAGTATCTCTGCATCCAGTCCCTGTGTCCGTGGAATTGCGCTACTGCGCATGTGCCCCACGGACAGCCAGCGCGAAGTGTCTAACGCTAGCGCAAATTCGCCAGCGAATTTACGCTAGTGAAGTAGATAGAATACAATAGATAGGAGGTTGAAAAAAAATTTCACATTTTTCTAAGTCCCAAAAATGCTGTGTAGCGTGTTTTACCATTGTGGGTGATAGTCTGAAAAAGAAGTGTATGTTACAGCCACTACACAAGCCCAGGAAACCTTTAATAAAAAAAAAAATAAAGTTGTCCTATTGCCCTACATGTGCCCCCTATATAGTAGTGTTGCCATATGTCAGGAAATGTAGGGGGGAATGTGTCGCCTCTGAAATTCTGTAGGACAAATATTTTTTTGTGGAAAAAAAACACTGGTGTGATCTATACCATAAACAAACATTGCCCAAACTCTTTAGGAAGCAGTAGTATTTTTAAAACTACTGAGAAACACTCTAGGTGTCCACCATGGTTGTCCACTTTTTTTTGGACTGGAACAAGTCTGTTTTCATAAATGTTTGACTACATATGTTCTAGCGCCCGTTAATTTAACGGGCTTAATGTCTAGTTGTTAATATTTCTGTTGCAGTTGATAATGTTCTAAAACTGTGACTGGCTATTTGTTTCATACTTATGGAACTTTCAGTACCCTGATTGGCTACAGTGTTGTTTTAGCCCTTCCTATCTTAAGACACAATGATGAAATAATTATCACAGTAGGTACTGTACTTAAAACCTATAGAAAAAAACTGATTCAGAAATACTCAGTGGCTTTCATTTTCAATATGGCTAAAAGAGAACATAGTTTACAAATACTTTTTTGGGGGAATGTAATAAAATTCAGTAATGGAAAAAATATTTGCAATGCAAAGTTATGCCTTGTGCGAACAAATTTTCCTTTTTATGTGAATTTAATATAGCTTTCCCGAACCCGGAAACTTTTTATCAACCTCTGCCCCTAAGTAAATATGCAGGTATAGATAATGTTGCTAGTTGCTTTATACTCTGTATTGTTCATGGGCCCAGATGCATGTGCTATGTTTCCTCTGTCCAGATACCAAATACAGTTATAGGATCTATTATCCAGAATGGCTTGTTTCTATAATTTGGATCACCTTACTAGTGATGGGCGAATCTCCCGAGTTGGCGAATTGGCGAAAAATTTTTGAAACAAGTCGCGGCCCGCTTTTGACACGCGGCGAGCCAACTTTGGCACGTAGCGTTGTTTCCGACGCGCGTCGCGTTGTTTCCGACACGCGTTGCGTTGTTTCCAACGCGCGTTGCGTAGTTTCCGTCGCATCGTGTCGTTTTCGTCGCGTCAAAAACGACGCGCGACTCGTTTTTCCAGATAATTTTCGCCAAGCGAAATTTCGCTGGTGATTCGAGAATTTATTCGCCAGCGGCGAATCGCGGGAATTCGCTGCGAATTCGCCCCTGGCGAATAAATTCGCCCATCACTACACCTTACCTTAAGGGACCTATTATTAAGTCTCACATTTTTCTGGTCGAGTTTTAAAGGGGAAAAATTCAAATTGTTAGAGGGAAAAAACCCTCGAATTTTATTATGTTCCAACGCTGCTAAAAATCTGAATCCGAAAATACACCAGCCACAACCTGTCAAAGTCATGTAAAAGTCAATGGCAGTGTTTTGGTCAATTTTGTCAAGACTTTTCCCGCACATACAATTTTCATTCAGAATTGTTTTAGAAATTCTGCCAAACTGTGGATGGGAGTTCGGTCGAATTTTTATTTTTAAAATAATTTGAAAAATTGAGTTTTAATAAATACCTTTCTACTACTTCTAGTCTACTAAAAATTATTTAAATATTATTTAAACCCAATAGGATTATTGTCCCACCAATATGCAGGCTTATTATTATATATATAAAAAAAAACAGTTACTTGCTTAAGATGGACTGTAAGGGAGATGTCCTTCTTGTAATCCACAGCTTTATGGATATTTGGTTTCCAGATCCCATACCTGTAATTAACATTCAATCTGGCCTCGTTGTGATTAGTAACAGATAGTGATGGGTGAATCGTCAGCTGCATCTCGTTTTTGGACGCCAAGGCGAAATTTCTCCTGCGGTGAATCGCGGGAGTTCACTGCGAATTCGCCATAGGCAAATAAATTCGTCCATCACTAGTAACAGATAAATAGAGAATTTGAAAGAAACATGCGGTATTGCTGAGCTGTACACGTTCTGGTAATTATGGGGGAAACCCCAAATGCCCAAAAACACATCATGTGCAATTGCCCTGTTTGAGAATTTGTTTTGAACAGTCTGTTTATATAGTGGCTACTATGGGTTACTGCAATACACTATACTGTACATTCCCTTAAATATTTTTACCCAAACTGATGGTGAGAAAAAAAAATATATATTCTTTTTCAGGAAACAAATATTTGCACAAACGCACAATACAGGTTCACCTTATCTGTAGTATGAATAATATTGCAGAATAAATACCCAAGAAAAGCAACAGGGATGTCGAAAATTTTATGTCGCTAATTTTATGGACTTCTGCAGACAATGTATTATCTGTGGGAGAAGAGACTCCATATTAAATATATTAAACATTGGGCCAATGCCATTATGGTGGAGGATGAGGGTGTAGAGTAACTGCTATATCTAGCAGCCAATTTCAGAAAGCTTTAAATCAATTCAAGTTAATGCTTACTATGCCCCCTCCCTTCTTTGACCCTATTCCCATTAGGTAAATTCTACTTGTCTTCGTTGGCAATGGATTGGGAGTTACTTCCCCCACCTAGGCTGCCCTGCGTGTTTCACCGTACCTACGGCTTCCTCTGAGGCGTATTCGTTTTATGCTGGCACCCTCATCCTCCACCCATTGCAGTTTGTACATGTATGCACTGCATGAAATATTGAAATGCAGTGAGTTTGTGAATATTTATGGTTTGCTGTGTAGGTGTGGCACACCCAATTATCAATTTTATTAGAGTGAATTAAAGGTGAAGTTTTAATTTGTCAGTATTGATTTTGTTACACTTTGCTGAC
This sequence comes from Xenopus borealis, assembly GCA_024363595.1. Lineage (NCBI taxonomy): Eukaryota > Metazoa > Chordata > Amphibia > Anura > Pipidae > Xenopus > Xenopus borealis. The sequence goes on from CM044434.1 coordinate 132,972,622, forward strand.
TATCTGAACTGGTTTGCATCCACCTGAACTGATTTGCATTAGGGTGAGGAGGGAGTGTGCCTTTGATTGTTAAGGATCACAACCTACAGTGCCCCATTCATGTAGGGTATAAGTGCAAAACCCTTGCTTTCATCCCTGTAAGGGCAGAAGCAGAAGTAGTGACTGGCAGGAAAAGGAAGTTACAGATACTGGCAAATTGAAGAAAGCCTGGCATAGAGAACCGCATGGTGGACAGAGAAGGCATAGAGAGCTGCATGGTGGACAGAGATGGAAGCCAGAGAGCTGCTGGTGGGCCCAGAGAGCTGAGAGGCCGCATCAAAAGCATTCATTTGGACCAGGCTGGCACAGAAAAGAAACATACTGTGAATGGAGAGACAGAGAGAAAGGAATCCAAACTGGAGGAACAACCAGCAGGAGATTTCCATCTGAGCATCCAAAGGGGCTGGTAGTCGCACTCTATGACTGAATGTGCTGGACTTGACTGAAGAGAGCTCTAAAGCATCCGAAGAGGATTTGTGTGAGTAGCCTGTTTAAAGGGACAGTACCCTAAAAGTATACCTCCCAAGTAGGGCTGCCACCTTTTCGTGCAGCTGCAGGGCAGTATGTGATGCCACAGGCAGGGGGGCAGTGTGTGATTTCATTGGGTGGGCCGTAACATCAGTGGGAGTGGCTGTACTGTCAATGGGTGGGGCTATGACACAGTTATTGGCCGATAGCCGTGTCAGTCAAGGGAATCCTGCCCGGTTTCGCTTATTTGGAAAACCGCGCAGGAAGTTTTGACCTGGGTAGCCCTTCAAAATACTGGGCTGTCCGAGTCAAAACCGGACAGGTGGCAACCCTACTCCCAAGCATACCTCCTAAGTGTCCAGGACAGTCCCGCTTTTGACAACTCCACCCACTGTCCCGGGTTAGTACTGGAAAGTCTTGATCTCTCATTGAACGGGGAAAGTCACAATCACTGCACTGAAATGGGAAAGTCCCTATTTCTCTGCACTGAATGGGGAAAGTCCCTATTTCTCTGCACAGCCAAAAGAGATACAATGTCTCTAACTTAATTGGCTCTTGGCAGCAAGCCCAGAGCACCCAGAATAGATTTTACTTGATTTTTTGTCCCTTGGGAGAAGAAGAGTCACAGTTTAAAGGGCAATTCACCTTCATTAGTAAATCTGTAATAAAACATAAAAATTACAGACCTTTCAGAACCTGGCAAATTTTGTGGGCCTGGTAATTAGGGGGTATAGCTACAAAAAAGGGGTACGGTCAAAAAAATTGGAACGCTTTTGTCCCTCTTTTCATTTCCAAAATGTTGGGAGGTATGCTGAAGATAAAAAGACTGTTTATTAAAGCACTTTGCCTTTTTAGTTAGCTAGACAGATTGCACTAGCAAGTTGGTTAGTGAGGCCCTATTGCCACCATTTAGGAGTGATGCATGTACTAGTTGGCCATTTATTTTAGATAAATTGTTATTCAGTTTAACCAATACTGTGTGTGTTATTACTGTGTTCCTAGTGGGGTCATCCGTAGGTGCCTTCCCGGATCCCACTAGGTGGAGGCATTGCGCTAGTAAGTACCAGGTACCCAGTCTCTCCCAATACCACTGCTGAGTGGCTCAGGTTTGTCTCGTGCTATCAGGTAAGTGCCACACGTGGGGAGAAATTCACTAAAGTGCAAAGTGGCTAACGCTAGCGCAAATTCGCTGGTGTGATGTCATTTCGGAACTTCGACGATTTACTAATAGTCCCTGGTGTACTACCGAAGTAGACAGCCACTAGCGCAACTTATGCCAGGCGACGTTGCGCACTGACGAAGGGACTTAACTGCGCTAATTCACTGAGATGCAAATTTTACTGAACATTACCTCTTGCGCAAGACTTGACTTCAACTCCTCAGACCAGGAGGAGTCTTTTACTTTTTTAAGGGTGATAGGCTGATAAAGATCATACTTTTTTTTAGGGTACCCTAAAAAAAGGAGGGAGGGGAGAGATAGAGAGGGCAGTGAATGTGGACTAGGGTTAGGCAGAAAATGGTTAATAAGTGCCTGCTAAGAGTCCCCTATTGTTGCACCCTAAGCAGATGCCTCTTCTGCCTACCCCTAGTTCTTGCCCTGCATTGATTGCAACATAATAGCAGACCTGTCTGTGCATGTGCTGATTTTGGGCTGATGCGGTGGGCTTAGGTAGTGCGCAGAGTGCTGTTGTGCTTTCTGCTTTAGCAGAGCCGCAATTTTGATTTAAAAATTGCCATTTCGGCCCCTGCAGTTGCAAGGAGTGGCTTTTTTTGCTGCCGCTGGTAACCTCCTGAGGTAAGTTTCTTAAATCACCCTATGGTGGCAGCAATACTGTACTAGGGTTGCTTAATCCAACCAAAGCAATGGGGAACACCAGCACCAATGAAATTTGCCAAAACTGTCAGGTTGCCTGTCTGGGTTTACTTGTTAGATTTTATTGGTGCAAATGGTTAAGCAGTGCAAGTTGTATTCCTTTCCGTGAGATATTATATCAGTTTTTAGACTATAATAACTATGGTTTTGTTACTGGGCCTCTTATGTAGTCCTAATTTAACTTCTAGAACATAGCAACAGTAATGAAATGCTTTAATATTTGATATTTTCACAAGATCCTTGTTTGTAGGTTGTATATTCCTTTACCTTCTCTAGGAAATCGACTGTAATAAAATGTTGTAATAATTATGGTATAAAGACTCCTACACAAGTGTGCCTGCTGCTTAATTCCATGCACAGAAATACTCTCTCTGTTTGTTATTTGCGCTTTATTTATTGGACTGGAAAGTGCTTCCTGCATGCCACTCATTTCTTTTTCCAGTAAATCTCTAGAATAACAGTAGCTTTCTCGTGCATGACTGAGTCATTTTTGTATTCCCTTCCAGTGAACTGGTATTTGAGTCACAGCTTCATATCTGCCAAAAAAAAATTTGAGCATGATGTTGTACAAATGTCTGCCTGATCTTACATTCTTTAAAGGGGCAGGTCACCTTTAACTTTTACATGAACTTTAAGCCTGTTATAAAATGGTTGTCAGTTCTTAGCAACTGGTCTTGGTCTTCATTTTTTATTTTTATTCCTTTTTGAATTATTAGTTCTTCAACCTTCTTCCTGATTTCCAATCAGGAAAATCAACTAGACATATTCTTCTCTTTGAGGCTAAAATTTCATTGTTATTATTACCTTTTATTACTTATCGTTTTATTCTCCAACTCACCTTCAGGCATTCAAACAACGGCATTGTTGATAGAGTAAACTGGACCCTGGCAACCAGCTGCTAAAATTCTAGTAAATATAAAATGAGGAACAGTTGCAATTTGTCTCAGAATGGCTCTGTCTACAATACATTAAAAGTTCATTTAAAAGTGAACTACCTATTTAAAAGGGACTGCTACCTGATTTTTTTTTTTTTTGCAGAACACAACACAATGTTGTTTGAAGCCACTTTACAATTTGTATGTATATATAACTTCATTTGTAAAGTGTATAAGGACCCTCAAGGCAGTACAATGTATATAAAACTATACAGAGAGAGAGAGAGTCAGTAGGAAGGAGGTCCCTGCCCAGTAGAGTTTAAAATCTAACTGAACATTTAAATTATAGTGATTAAAACTTTTATGAGGGAATATTTATATCATAGGCAGCAGAAGATGCTTTTGGTGGGGGGGGCCAGAACGAGCAACACAGGCGGTGCGCTTAGCATGCGCAGCAAAACTTGGCCACTCCCTTTGGACTCCACCCACTTTCCCATGTGCTTTCACTGAATTTTCAGGAGAATCAAACCATAGCAGTGGGGGGAAATTTTGCTTAAAGTCTGGCACTGCAGGAAGGGGTATTAACATCACAATTTTAACTGTAGCTGTGAATGCTGCACTACAAGCACATTATGCAGGAAAAACATTCTGGCACCTAAAGTACATTACAGAGACTATGAGGTACTAAAATGACATACAAAGGAGCAGTAGGTACTGATCTCTCAAGAACATAATATAGAGAAGGCACCACAAGCCACAAGCACTATAAAGAATATTATATAGTAAGAAGCAGAGGGAACTGACAAACCAAACACATACATGGGCTATGGCACCATGAGTAGTAAGATACAGAGAATACTGGCAGGACAAGCACAATATACAATAAAACAAAGTGGGTATAAGTACAATAATGCATTATATAATAAGAATCAGTGAGCACAGACACTCCAAGCCTATTATAAGTTCTAGCACCTCCCCATGCACTGCCTAATTCTATTGCTCTGCTAAAATTGCAGGTATGAGGAGCTGTAAACCTGGAGGAATGGTGTAACCTGTAGCAGGGAAAGTCATGCAGTGACTGCTATAGTAATGTGAACAATTCAAATATCTCTCACTACATGGATCCCTTTTCTGCTAGATAGACAGCAATGTGATATTATAATGGGACAGTCGAACAAATGCTCCAATCCCACTGCATCAGTATAATAATTATATATAAAAACTCTGAGTTGCCTGCGCCTATTCACACGTGGCGCTTCGTTTTCCTAAGTCACTGAAAATTGCCTCGCCAGGCGATTAATCTCCCTGAATCTTCCCGTGTGGTCAAGCCCTTAAGCTTCTCCAATTTGCTTCCAAAAATTTCTTTGTGACTCCAAGATGCAATTGGACCATTTTCTGGAGTAACTTTGTACTGTATTAAGATCAAGATCAGAAAAGCAGGATGACACAGTAGAAAAGCCATGTATTAATACCCCAGAATTCTTATCTTAGTAGGATGGCACAGGCGCAATTCCATCTATAAATACCCCAGAATTCTTAGTAGGATATAACAGGTGCAATTCCATCTATAAATACCCCAGAATTCTTAGTAGGATGTAACAGGCGCAATTCCATATATAAATACCCCAGAATACTTAATAGGATGGCACAGGTGTAATTTCATGTATAAATACCCCAGAATTCTTAGTAGGATGGCACAGGTGTAATTCCATGTATAAATACCCCAGAATTCTTAGTAGGATGGCACAGGCGCAATTCCATGTATAAATAACCCAAGAATTCATAGTAGGATGTACCAGATGGAATTCCATGTATAAATACCTCAGAATTCTTAGTAGGATGGCACAGGTGCAATTCCATTCCCCAAGAATTCTTAGTAGGATGTAACAGGAGGAATCCCATGTATAAATACCCCCAGAATTCTTAGTAGGATGGCACAGGCGCAATGCCATATAGAAATACCCCAAGGATTCTTAGTAGGATGTAACAGGCAAAATTCCATGTATAAATACCCCCAGAATTCTTAGTAGGATGGCACAGGTGCAATTCCATGTATAAATACCCCAAGAATACTTAGTAGGATGTAACAGGTGGAATCCCGTGTATAAATACCCCCAGAATTCTTAGTAGGATGTGACAGGCGGTGACAGGGGCACATCCCTGAACAACTACTGTGCTATAAACATAACTGTGTTTAGAATCTCTCCACTTGACTTACCTCATTGTGCAGGTTGTTTTCAATATTTGGTTTTTGTGGGAGAGGGGCCATTCAGCCTCAGAGCAGGAGGATTAACAGGAGCCAGGAGTCCAGCGAGGCACCACATGTGACGTGCCAACGCCATGATGCGCCAAAGCATAACTAGTTGCACCAGGCCACGGCCCCTGTCACACTGTGGTGCAATCTTCATTGGGCTGTGGACCCTGGTGCAAATGCACCCCCTGCTCCCCCGTAGATACGTCGCCACTATCCCTCTCTGTGGCAGGTGGGGCTTCCTTTACAGACACACACAGCAACGATACTCGGGCTGCTGCACTAGCGGAGCCGAACTTCCGGGTTAAGAACCCCCTTCGCTCAAATATTTACTATTTGATTGTTAGATCAATCAAATTGCGGTAAAATCCTTCAAATTTGATATTCGAATTTGAAGGATTTTAATTCCCTTAAAATTCAATGGTCGAATTCAAGGGTTTATAACCCTCAAATTCGACCATTAGTAAATCTACCCCATAGTGTTTATTCAGAGAAAAAGAATGTTTTTACCCTCACTCAAAACAGGGGATATTTCTCCTTTTATAGAAGTGCAAAAAGAGTTAATGGAGATGTTCAGGAATGTTGTTCCAACCCCCCCCCCCCGAATTTATTTCGGGGGGGGGATATGATATAGGATATGATATATTCTCCTTAGTACATGTGAGTAATTCTCATATCCAAGCATTGGCTTTAAAGAGAGTGCAGAAAGCACTGGGCTGGGCTGACCTAATATAGCACAGGAGAAAGAAAAAAAAATCCTTTTTCATACAGCTGGCAAGATATTATTTCACATTTCAATTAAAACACAGCAGGAGGTTTTTGTTGTGAACCTGTGATAAGTTTCACCCATTGATAAGGATGAAGGAGGTTGAGGATGATCACCCTCACTTCCTCTGTGATACCAGGAATTCATTCCACACCCTCCCCATCTGGAGCCTGACATCTTTTTGTGCTGTGAACTGCATCATTTTCAAAGAAGCCACAACTTGTAGTTTATGAACTTTAATGATCCTTCTGCATACTTATCTGGTGATATGGGTGTTAGCATGGGCTGCAACGGTATGAAACGCAAGGAGAAAACTCCCTACCAACTTCTCCTCCTGTTTGTATTTATTTCTGCTTGATCAAATCTATATTGTGTATATACAGTATATACAGTATATATATATATATATAATACACAAAAGCTGTGAATATCTTGTAAATTAAATCCTTATAAACAGTGAGTTATGATGTCCTAAGTTATAAATGGTGAGTTCTGATGTCATTTTTGTCACATGACTTTCACTTATGTATTATATTAAATAAAGTACCCCCAGTTGCAAAATATGAGGATATTAGAAGTTCCATGACCTGTATAAAATCAAAAATTTTATACGGTCATGAAACTCCTCGGTAACTTATAATTTCCTTATATTGTACTTTATTCACTATTTAATATTTAGAATTAATTGGCACTCATCATTCAATTGATTATTGGCTGGGTGCTAATCAAATTCATCAACAGTAGTACATGCATTTTGGCTGTCATGGAGCAATCATCAGAAAGACGACGACTCCATGAGAGCCGAAACGCGTTGATGCACCATGCACGAATAAAGACATATTAATACACACTGAATGGTGGCTGCTGTGAGTACGTTCATGGGCTACTATATATATATATATATATACACTTCATATATATATATAATGTCTTGAGAAATGTCCCAGACAGGACCGAAATGTTGACGATAAATTCTTTCTGTGTTTAACTACATAATGAAGTCCTGGAGTGTGTCAATTATGGGGAATAACTATATATATTTAATTATATTTACAATATACAGTGTATCATGGTGGCGGTACATTTACTTTTTGCTTACAGTAGACTGAATTTTATTCAGTCAGTGGTGCAAAGTACAAAAAAGCTGAAACAGACGAGTGTTGACATGTTTTATGCTCACCATTAACCTTTTCTGGATCTTTCCAGAAATTTGGCGATTATCATTCAAAAAATAAATAAATAAATAAATAAATGCAAACATGGTTGATATAGTCTTTTCTGGTTTGAAAAGGGAACAGGTCCATTTAGACAAAGGCTAAGACAATGCAAAAACTTACACAGAAAATAGAACAGAAAATTAAACCTCATATGTAATAAAAGGCACCAAGTTTGCCCAGGAGCAGTAACACATAGGAACCAATCAGCAGGTAGCATTTCCTGGTAGCCTGTTAAAAACCAAACATCTTATTGGTCGCCATGGGTCGCTACACCAGTGCAAGGTTAGGTGAGGTTAACATTGCTGATATGCTATTTTGCTTCAAAATACTGTTTTTCAGCTACTCTCATAGGCAAAACACTGTCCTACTGCACATGCGCTGCCCAGAGCGCCACCAGATCCAGGAAGAAGCCATTGGAAGAGAAGATGCCTCCTGTGAACTTCGCTGGAGGGGACCTACACAGAGGGGTAAGTAGCAATAGCCCAGGGGGAGGAGGGAGGGGTGCCTAGGGGGGAGGGGGATGGGTTAGCACCGGGGGGTTGAATTCCCTTTTAATGCATTTGAATTAAGAAAAAAATTGTTGCACACGTAAAAAAAATGTTGATGACTTTAATGCGTTTTGCAGGGTTTTCTTTTGGAGTTTCGCAAATTTTTCTGTGAAGTGCAATGGGACTGATTCTCTCATAACTAGTCAAGATCAAAAACGTATAAACAGGGTTGGACTGAGGGCCCAGCCCATACTTCTGGGGCCCCCAGCTTGTGCGAACTGCCATGCAGCACATAAAATTTTTCTTTTAGGGCCGCTGATTGGGGGAGTGGTCCCAGTCCAACCAACTGGTGCATTTCATTTATGAAACTTTTCAACAGTTTGTTGACATTTCTAAAATCATTTTTTTTATTTTTGTGCATAAACGTTGCTTCAAAACTGGATTAATATGGATGATTAAATATAATAATGTAGCCATTATACAGTTTTAAAAAAAGGCAAAAATACCCTGTTGTCATAATCCAAGTAGTCATTCTGGAGACAGGCAAGTGCTTCCGGAGCCATAAATGCAGGTGTCCCATTGGTGCTGGAACTCCTCCTCCAAATAGTGACAAATTCAAAGTCACCTGAAACTAAATGGCAAAAGCATGAATTCTAATGTTGAAAATTCAACCAAAACATTAAATATAAAACCTATTTATTGTTAATTTTCTGGAAAATCTTTGTATGGGAGAAATCATTGGTGCAGGGATATAGTTTATGCCCGATTCAAGATTTTAAAAGGTCTATTTAAACATTTGTGGCCTTGTAAGACTGAGCAAGAGAAAATTGAACAATAAAACACTCTCACTTCCAATTCCCTAAAGCTTCAAAATGCTCACCCTTTCTAAGTGCCACTTACTGATCTTCACATTGCTGGATGATGTTAGCATGAGGTTTTCAGGTTTCAGGTTATGAAGGATAACCTGATTTTTCTGTAGATGACACAGACCCTGTGAAAACAAATTAAATCAAAGTGAAAATATAAATATTTATCTATTGACATCAATCATGGATAGTATCAAGGAGGCTCCTATGTGGCATACCTTTAAGACCTCTTTGCAGATGTATGAGGTCCACCTCTCGCCCAGTGAATTGTTTCTCCTTGTGCTCATGAGGTCACTGACTGACCCATTGTCACAAAGTTCCAGAGAGATCTAGAAGACAAATAAAGAACATAAACCCTAGAATTGCCTCCAGTTTTATAATATATGACTTGCAACTGGGCTGTTTTGTGGTTACATGCATTTTTACCCAACTAATCCTATTTCCATGTAACATACCAGCTTATATTAAACCTCTTGATTGGGCTATTTGGTCCATAAAGGTTTACCTATCCGAATAAACATTTCCTTACCCATAGACCTTGGTACTGGAAGCTCTTCTTTGTGGCCGTATGATAGTAGGCCCCGTAAAAGTTGATGATGTTTTTGTGGCCTGAAAGCTTTGGAAGAATTTGCAGTTCATCACTGAGGTATTTTTCATTCTAGTTTAAAAAAAATAAATAAACACAACTAAATAAAATGGATACAATAAACATTTAAAATGCCGCAACCTAGTTATAAAAAAAATTACAAAAATGTCATCCATTGGGTTATTACTGCCATTCTATAATGCATCTGCTAAACCCAGGAGAGCATTTTATTTGCATAGACCTGGGGACATGCCAGTATTTGGTTAGTATGTTCTTCTTCTACTGATAACCATAAAATAGGTACAACCAGAGGCTTACTAGTATCTAATAATAGGAACAGTATGAAGACATTACCTCTCTGTAGGTTATTATTGATGGCCACCACAATTTTTTCTGATTGTGCCATCCCTGTAACTAAAGTAGAGAGAAACTCTGTGATGATTATGAACTTAGCAGATGCATAAAGCCAACAGATACAGCATGTGACTAGAGCAAGGTTTAGTGGCTGATTCAGAAACACACAAAAAATATAGAAAGGACAATACTATAGAAAGTAACACCAAGGGGCGAATTTCAAAGTGAAAAAACGTTGAAATCCGACCATCAAATTTTTTTTGGGGGGGAGGGGGGTCATTTTCAATCGAAAATTTTTGAATCGAACAATCTCATCGTTTGAATCAATTCGACTCAAATTATTTCCTCCAAAATCTTTCTATTTCTCAGAAAAATTTTCAGGATAGGTTCTAGCAGGTCCCCCATAAGCTAAAATTGCAATTTGGCAGCTTTAAGCTGGCGAATAGCTGAATTTAAAGGATTTTTAAAGGACCAGTACTCCAAAATTCAAAAATTCGAATTTTCTAATTTTTTTAAATTTGAATCTAATTAGCCCAAAATTACTTTGAAATTCGAATTTTAAAAATCTGAAGTTTATTCGAATTTTCACTGCGACCCTTAGTAAATCTGCCGCCACGTCTAAGAATTAGAAAATCATCCAAAAACATGACATTGAATAAAATATCTTACCAAATGAATTGGCCCAAATCTCCCCTCTCCGATTGGCTGGTGCAACTTCAAACTTCTCCCAGGTTACTAAAAGGTAAAATTGTATGTCAAAACATGATAAATAATATTAAGATATTCATATTGAAAAAAATATAATGCAGTTGGATGAATAAATAAGCAAAGGTGTCGTCAGACAGGCCAAGATCAGGATTGGAGGGAGAAGAATAGTCAGTGGACAGGCAGAGGTCAGGTTTGGAGATAATCAGAGTAGTCACAAACAAATTTGCGTAACTCCTGTTAAATAAATAGGCGTGTCATTAATAACATGATTTCTCACTCATCTGTTTGGCTCTGTAGGGAGGCTGTGAAAATGCAGATTTGCATTCACTGGTTATTTTCTGCTTACCTGGCAGTGGCTGGAGTTGGAGGTTCTCTCCTCCTCATCATCATACTCCTCCTCTTGATCATCCTCCTCCTCCTGCTCACGTAATTGTTCTTCCTGTTTAAGACAGAAAAACATGATCAGGAACAAATATTTTCCATAAATGCAGCATTTTTCTCATAATTCTAGCATAATCGTGGCTGCCCTCAGCCCCCAACTGCTGCAATAGCACATGATTGGAAATGTGGATATTATTGCGCTTGCATTTTGAGCAGCTATGCATTTGGAATTTAGATATTGGGGTTTAATTAGATATTTCTATTCAAACTTCTTTTGGGTGTGTAGGGACCCATAAGTACCATGGCCCTTATGGCTTCCTCCCTTGCCCTTTCACTAGCTGCCTTCTATTGGACTAAAGTCCAGGTGGCTAGATTGTTTCACATTATTAGTGACAGGTTGTGACCCACCCCCTGCAGTGCTGTATTAAAAGTACTTGCAGGGAGGGGCACTTCCTCTCTGGCCTGCAGCAGCTACCATCTCACAAGATCCATTGAGCCTGGAGTTAAGGCCCCAGAAGTTGTACTGTAAAGGTACTACTACAAGTATTAAGTCGGGGAACAGGGCCCCGTGAATGAGGAATAGTCAGAGTTAGGATATTCCTGTCATAGCACTCTCTAGGAGAGGTGAGAAAGAGAGGGAAGAGAGAAAGGGCAGCTCAAAGCCCCATCAAGGAGGATAGTAGGGAGTAGCTCTCCCCCAGGCTCTACCTTGCCTGAAGTGAAGGGACCTCAGACATAGGGACTGCAGGAAGAGTATTTAACCCTGAGTCACCTGAACCTGCTGGTGGGATCCGGACCACATGGGCATTGATAACCTGGTTGGTGCAACTACAACTCCCATCCTTATATCCTACCTGAGGGCATAAGCTACGCTGTACCTGTGCTAAGCATTGCTGCTTTAATACCACTGTCTGTGAGTATATGATACCCTGTGCTGCTATTGTAAATAAACTGTTCTATTTGTTTGCACAAAGAACCCCTGGCGTCCAACAACCTTTATTACACACTATATGCAGTATCGAGTTGTAGTTCAACTACCTCACACGTGATTTTCCACTTAGCGAAAGCCCTACCTGAGAGTGACAGAGTCGCGTGTAACCAATGCTCTACCTATGCTAGTTGGTTTGGTTAATTATAGCCAAGAAAGGGTTACAGGTGTTCTCTTGATCTTTTGAAAAACCAACCTGAGTCTTTGTTTTCAGGGCTCATGTTCTTCTCTGGAGAGTGCATTTGTATTTGACATTTGGTATGGGAGAAGGGGGGCTAAATAGTATTTTCTCAAATCCATTTCTATTTGGCTCTTTATAAAAGCTGCTAAAATAAAGATTTGCATTCATTGGTTATTGTCTGCTTACCTGGTAGTGACTGGAGTTGGAGGATCTCTCCTCCTCCTCATTATCATCCTCCTCCTCCAGCTCCCTCAGTTGATCTTTCTGTTTTAGATAGAAAAACATGATCACTCAGGAACAAATATTTGCCATAAATGCAGCATTGTTCTCAAAATTCTAGCATAATCATGGCTGCCCTCCCAGTTGCAACTGCTGCAATAGCACATGATTAGAAATATGGATATTACTGCGATTGCATTTTGAGCACCTGTGCATTTGGAATGTAGATATTGGGGGTTAGATAAGCTCAAACCTCAACAATTCCTTCAGCCTCCTTCTGGTTGATGTCACGGCCCAGCTGTTCTTCTCCTGGACAGTCATTCTGGCTCGTGACAACGCCAGTTTTTTCTATTGACTCCTGTTAAATAAAGAGACAATTTGTAAACCATCTATCTGGGTGAGATTTTAAAAACATATTAAAAACATTTATCATCACGTTCATTTGTCTCTCTAAAGAACTTATTTTATTGAATATTATGTGGCTCAATGTAATGATGAGTTGGCCATTTTAATATTTTTGTGTTCTTATTTTATAAAATAAAATCTTTTGCTGTTAACTCACAGGTTTTTAGCAGGTTGTCCTGGTTAAAAGAGACAAACTCCGTTCAGTAGCGAATATGATGAAATGCATCTTATATATTTATTTTATTATAGTTTTTTACTCTGCTCACTGATCTGTTCTTCCTGGTTAACACAAGGAAAAAGATGAAGAATCCATTTATCACTGATCAATGCAAAGTAACAAAAGTATAGCAAAGTTTGTCTATTTGCTTACTTTGTTGCTGCTCTCCTCAGGTTGATGGAATTCCTGGTTAAAGAAATACAGCTGCATATTGACATAAAATTAGAGTATATTTGCATACATTTTTATCCAATTCCGCTTACCTGAGGCACAGTGACACTAGTATTCTCCTGGTTTATTTTTTTGGGGGGGGGGGGTGGAGAAAAAAAGACTGTAATTGTTTGAGTTTAGCTCAATCAAATATTCTGAAGTAAAACCTTGTATAACAAAAATATGTTGCGCTGTAACATCAAACTTCTCTCTGGGGCTCTGTTTAGTGCCATTATTTAGGAATAAAAGCTACAGGGCTTTAATCCTTGACATGTTTTCTATCAGTACAGAGTGGCATGATTCTAATGGATGTGTTATTCAGAGTTTCACATAGAGCAACTGTCAGGTGGTGGATTGACAGCAGAACTGGAATGCTTTTAATGTTCCCTGTACAAATTCTTCTCTAATATTTGTCTTTTCCCCCATATGTAAAGACAGTTTATGGGACTTCTCCACCTTCTATGATTTTCATTTTCTTACTGTTTTTGGGCACTGTACCTTATCAGATGAATTATAAGCCTTTTAAATAATTTGTTTGAATAAACTAACCAATCAGGAAACATATATGAATTTGTTAAGAAGATCTCTATCATTGTATATATGAATTAATTTTTTGTTATACCAAGGCACTAGTCACTTTGATTATCCTTTAACTACTGTAATAATCATTTTTATATCTTTTACAATTTGTATCTATGAGATGAATTAGCTTTTCTATACTTTTAGCTATATTATTATTAGATACGGATCCTTTTCCCACTCTCCCACGTTTTTCACCTATGCACTAGCACTTTATATTTATATCACCCTTCAGGGCATATACTGTATTAATCTGTAATAATAATTCATCGATGGAGATCTAGTTGTTATTTAAGTTAATAGGACTGAATTGTCCATTATTACTACTGGGAATTTCCCTTTTTCATTTTATCACTCAATGCAAAGGGATTTCTTTTTCTTTCTTGATAACTGAATCACTTAGCTGACGTAAGTCAGATTCTCTTTCAATCGATATACCAACTGATCGATATACCAACGGATAGATCTTTCCATACTCCTATAATTACTATTCAGAAATGTTATTATAGTTATAGTTTACCTTTAAATTATCAGAAAAGGGCACAGGACTAAAACTCCACATTGACAAAATTGTAAATGCAAATGAATTTGAGAATTCTTATACACATTCCTACTCCATGTCTAACACTGAACTCTCTTTCCATAGGGTGGAAGCATTGAATATCTGAAACACAAAAGAACTAAGGCGACCATCGGGGGAGGGACGGGGGCACAAGGGGCCCATTTGTCATCTTGGGCCCCAGTATAACATCTTGGTAGCCTACAAGAAAAAAAATACAGAATTCAACAAAGCAAAAAATCTATTTGTTTTTAAAAAAACAAATAAAGTTTTTGAATTAATTTGTTTTGTTTGGGGTTTTTTTTGTTTTCCAAGGAAAATGAATTCAGTTCATAATTGCTTAGGGGCAAATTTACTAAAATTTACCCAAAATCCTACTAATCTATTCGAAATTCGATAAGCTTATCGAATAGTTTTAGGCTATCATTTTGCTCGATATTCCATTTCTCGATGAATTCGTAAGATCAGATACTGATCATTCAATTTCTCGAAAAAATCTTACTTTTTCCTTTGAGCCTCCGAAAATTTTGTACAATTAGAACGATCGAAGCGTTCGATCGTACGAATGGTATTTGAGCAGGACTTAGCAAAAGAATCCTATGGGGGGGGGTTCCCATAGGAGTCTTTTGGTGTGCGGTAGGTTCAATCTGGTGAAGTAGGCATTCGAAGGATTTAAAAATTTTAATTCCTTGGATCATTGAAAGTTCAAATTATCAAATATCCGATCATTTGATCTATACGATAATTTGGTATTCGATGTATATAATCGAATATCCGATTCAATTGTACGATCGTAATTCAAACATATTTGATCGAACTACGATCCATTCAGGTGAATTTTGTAAATTTGCCCCTTAAAGTCACCTGGCAATAGTGTGAATGAATGCTAGCGACGGTCCCGCTCGCTAGCAAATTGTCGTCTAAACATGTTAATAACTTTCAGATGTCCCTGCGCATGGGATTATTGGCAAAATGTCACTAGCCTTAGCCAGTTCGACTCTTAAGTAAATCTGGCCCTATGTCTTTAGAATGTGGGGGAAACCAGAGTACCTGAAGGAAACCCACACAAGCACATGAAGAACATACAAACTTCTTTCTGTCCTAGCTGGAGTCAAACCTAGGTATTTCAGATAGAAGTCCTCAGCATTCCACCACCATGTTGCCCATGGGTTTTGTGTGGTACTTTCTACTAAACACACAATATGTCATAAAGGTTTTACTGTAAGAAGGAGAATCGCTATTTTCTAAAACATTTTCTAAAAATAAATCAACTGGTTGTTGCCAGAATTTACTGCTTTGAACGTAAAAGTATTTAAGGGTTTCATTTCCTGTAATTCTAGAAATGCTGCCTGTATGGGGTACACAAATCTTCCATATTCATGTAAGACTCTTGAAGCTTTTCTGCTTTGTATTTGCTAGATTGAATAGAATCTACTCAGGGTTTCACATATCTGTACTCATAGTTATAGGTTGTGCCTCCTGTCGAGGTTATGTGGCCTCTTCTTTTAAATATGCTGCCAATGATGGTGTGAATGCTCCATTTTTAGACTTGTGGCACTAAATGCATAGATGCAAACACATATATCCATCGTTACGCATTTTATAAAAACATATTAACAATGGCGGCAATGTGTGTTTAAGACACGGCCTCTCTAACACTAATCCTAGGTGAGATCAGGGAGCACTTAACAAAAAATGTCATGTCATTCAAAAAATAAAGGTAAAGTACTTTTCTGTTTTGGTAATATCGTAACTGGAATGGACAATATACAGCTTAAGTTGAGGCTTTTCTTTTCATGGTGTTCTCTGTTTATTTCATTTTTGCTACAGTAGACAAACATGTCTCCTCGTTTCTGAATAATACAAAGGCAACCAGATCTTCCCTCAAATAGTTTCCAAAGTATCCAAAATAGATTGCTGTTCTGCAGGGTTTGTTGAAAACAGGAAACACCATTCCTTCTCTGCATTAATGCTTACTCTGTGTGGGAGAGGCGAAACAATAAGATGTTCTTTATTTTGTACATAACACCACAAGCCGCAGGCTTTACTAAGTGAATCCAGCTTCATAGAACATTTCATTCTGTCTGTGTGTTTGCCTCCTAAGGGTAAAACATCAGCAGCTTGCCCAGGTAGCATTTTTTATGGTCTTCATGCCACATATCACTGTATGAAGGTGCAGCATGAAAGCCTTTCTAAATATCATACTATTTTTGTGAGCAGGAACGTATGCATTTTCCCCCCTTTTTGAGTGGAGATAAGTTTTGCAAATCTGCCCTAGAAATCCCCCTCACCCCAAAAAAACAGTCGGAAAAACACCTGTTGACACAATACATATGGTGCAATAAAGACGTGGGGGAAAAATGCCCACTGACTGCATTTACTGAAAGAAAATAAAAAACATCCATCAGCTTCAATGTATTTGGCATGCAAAAAAATACCTATGGAGTCCAAAACATTTAGTGCAAGAGAGAAAAACACCAATGCATTCTGTGCAAGAAAAAACACCCATTGCCATGACAAAAAACACCGATGACTCCAATGTATTTGGCAATAGTAAAAATAAAAATTTTTCCTGTGAAGCAAAATGGGATAGTTTGGCTCATCACTATTTTGTGAAGTATAAGAAAGTGTATTCAAACTGCAAACTGAGTTCAGACTCGCAGGGACCCATTTATTAACGCATTGCAGCACCTAATATGGTGCAACCAAATGTAGACGCCATTTTGTGGTCACAAGCAAATTCATTTGCGTTACATTGCAGTAAACAGTTATTTTTGCGATGGTTTTGTTTATGCGCATGTCACAAATGATGATGTCTTTCTTGGGGGCATGGCTGTGGGCGTGGCTTCAGTGCACAAGTATTGCGGGAGTTAGGCAATTTGCAAGGGCATGTACACAAATGTGCCCCTACAAAGTGTCGTTGTTCTTTTTACAGTAATGTATGGTGTATATCTAACCCAGTAGTGGCCAGTAGCGCTAGTATGTGCACATACTAGTCTTGTGACAGAAAATGCACATTCTGCTGCAGTCTGTGTCCAAACGAGCACATTAATTGCACTTTAAAACATTTTTGCACTACATTATTAAATATGCACATGTGCTAGGCAAGAGTTTAACCTGTGCAATCTTTTCAAATCTATGATGCATTGATAAACGAGCCCCACAGAGTGCCAATGTGGCCAATCCACTCACGAGATGGCACCTAGTGCAAGCCATGCCCTTAATAAGATATTAAGCTCAGCTTCTATTCTTGAGGCACAGTCTAGATCAGGGGTCCCCAACCATATTTTTGGTTATTTATCTGTGAGCTACTATCCAATGTGAAATGATATGAGGAGCAACACAAGTATGAAAAAAGTTCCCGGGGTGCCAAATAAGGGATATTGATCGAGTTTTTAGTAACCCCAATGTGGTCTGGCAGACTACAGGAGGCTTGATGTGTCTGTAGACCTTGTTTTTAACAACCAAAACTTGCCCTTGAGCCAGGAACTGAAAAATAAGCCCATGCTTTGAGGCCACTGAGACCATCCAAGGGGTTGGTGAGCAACATGTTTGCGAGCCACTGGTTTGGGATCATTGGTCTAGATGGACTCCTTGCAGCAAAAAGGCCCCTTGAACTCAAATTAGTGTATTTTATTAAAGTCAGATGTCTAACTGGTTAAGCAGTTTTATCACTATAAGAGAGGTAGTCAGCAATGTTGAGCATCATGAACAACTATGGTCAGGTATTGAATATACATGAAGACACCAGCAAGAATCTTAAGCAAAGCCAATGCTTGGCAATGATGGGGAGGCTGAGCAGGACGGCCAGTATATGAAGGCCATCATTATTTTGCGAGAAGCTTCATATCTGCTTTCTCTTGTACTGGTGGAAATTACATATTTATCTTTGTTTTGATACATAATAAGTTGTTTAGTATATGTAGTAAGCTCAGTTTAAAGTCATATAGCAGCAATAAAGCAAAAGTGGCATACAAGAGCCCAAGATAACATCTAGCACTGTACTTTTAGCATGTTTGCAGCTTCTCAATAAGCACATGCATTGTGCCGACTTGGGGTATAGACTGAGGTTACCGCACACTCACCACACTCAGCTTTTTCACACATGCCTCACATCGTAATATATTCTTGCCACTGTTCTGCTGTGAGCACCTGGAGGATGCATATTCTTATCAGATGACAAAGCCTCTTCTTGGCATCCAGCAGCTGTTGTGGTTCAGAGAAATGAGATTGAGCCAACAAACGCGATTACATTTCTTTCTCTTGAAAGGGACAGTTGCAAAGTGAGGCAGGATCTATGAAAATGTGGTTTTTTTTATCCTCCCAAAGTTTGACTTTTCCAGACCATAATATTCTTCGAAGTTCCTTCCACAAACATACAATTACATTCTCAAGTCATACTATAGTAAATGCACCACAGATTTTCGTATCTGCAGAAAATTGCCAATGCAGCTTGCTTCAATGCTTCTCAACATAAAAATTAGGTGATGCTGAGTGGTGAAAAATCTATATTGGGGTAGAAGCCAGAAATTGTTAATTGTGGGACAACATTGGCAGTGTCAATGAACTTCAGAGCTGGCTTTCTTGCTCTTTTTCTAGGGAAACATTTAACGATAAATCACAATAAATACAGATTAAAATACAATAAATACAGACCTTTCCTGTTCATTGAAACATATTGGTCTAAGACTCTAAGTGATCCTTTGAGCTATCTACCTGGCCGTTTTAGCCATCCACATGCAATGGCTGCAGGCTTTAGAATGCAGACACATGTATGCAACAATTTACAGAGATTGTTTGTAATTTATTTGAATTATTTTCCAACTGTGTTGGATAGATTAGCCATGTTCTTATAATTTGGTTCTGGAGTTGCCCTGTCAGGCTGCTGTGTTGGTGGCCATGATTTTCCTTCCTGTGGGAAGAAAACACTGTCCTTCTGTACAGCACAGGGTTGCAACCCAGCTTGGAAATGATTCTCATCCTCACTTATCTCAAGAAACACACTCAAAGTGAGTTCCATGACAGCTGCTGTGTGGATGTACAGTAGCCAACCTCCATCTTGGTGAGAAAAAAATAAGTAAGGTTACCAGATCTGATGGTCTTTATTTTTCACCTTTATTCTTCTATGTATGTTTTACTCTTGTGCTTTTCTTTTTTAGCCTCCTGTTTTATATTCTATCTTCTGCACCAATTTCTGTTCCACTTTTTAGTAAGATTTCCAATTCCTATCAGTTCCCAGACTACACCTCTTCATCTGTTCTTTTACTTGTATCCTCAATTTTGTCTTTCTTTGACTCTATAACCCTATTTTGGTACACTCTCTTAGTGTAGTGATTAACACTTGTCAATCCAGGCCCCTGAATTCTCTTTGCGTGTGAAAGATATTGGGATCTGTGACTCCAAATGGTGGGCATTGAGGAGCACATCTCAGGGGGAATTACACTTGGAAAATAAAACACAGTTTGCAGTAAAACTATTTAATTTCATATGAAGAATAAAAGAACCATGGGGTTAACAAGTGATATTCAATAATATTCCTACACTGGGGAACCGTGGATCTGTTTAGAACCTAGCACAGTCTCTCACTCCACTCCTGATGGACAATACAGTTTAGTTCACATGATATGCCCCTTTTACCCAAAGCTCTTTATTTCCCAGGTAGCGCTACCTTCCCCAATGTACCTCTCCTTTAGGATACAGGTAGATCCCATGTGGAAGGCTCATGAGAAACACCTGTCCTCACACCAGTGATGCACAAGGGTTGCAACAGGTTTTCAACAGCTGAAGCTCAAATCTTGTCCAAGCTGAGCACAAACACAGTCTTACTCTTTACTGCTGCTCCTTTACACTCACACTTTTACTCTGTCTCTGGCTGGCTGCTGCAGCAGAGGCTCCTTCATAAGCTCCCTATGTAGCAGTGCCTCCCCCGGGTCCTCCTCCTCTCCCAGAGATGCACTGGAGCTAGCTCTCGAGCCTGTAAGCAGGCTGGATGATATCACAGTTAGAAAAAGACTTGTCTGATCCCCTACATGTATACTCTTCCCACTTTCCCTTCTGCTTTCTCATTGTCTAATCCAACTTTTTCCTCATTTGTCATTTCTCCTTCCTTCTCCCATCCTTTTCCTCAATGCCTAATCCATTCTTTTTCCTTTCTTATCACATTTCTCTCTTCCATTTTCTACTCACCCCTTTTCTCTTGCTCAGATTTTTATTAAGCCCTACTGCTTAAATTTACCTACCCAGGCTAGGACTAGGGGTAATCGGGGAAGGGGTGAAGGATGCCAATATAGGAAAAAAAATTATATTGAACAAAAGTCTCCATTCTTGCTGACCAGAGTCCACCCTGGCTTCCAAATAGTGCAACTGTGAGCAGTTGGCAATCAAGAAGAGGGTTGCAAGGTGGTTGCACTGGGGGACAGTACTTCTTGGCCCAATTACGTTGTCTACACTTTAGCAGTGGAGGTCACCAGGTTGGTGAAACCAGAACAAAAACCTTAAATATCCCTTCCCGACTGATCAATCCATGTATGATTTATAGTAGATGCTTTCCGCATACAGTACAGTATATGTGTTTTAGGCCGATGGAGAAAACAAACCATCGTAAATGCATTACATTATTAAACTAGAAGATATACATATGTAGCATTGTCTATATAGGTAAAAATATTTACCATAGTCTTGACTCAACTATGGTCAGAGAAATGCCTTCTTTATGACCAGGCTTCGTACTAAGTATCCAGAACTGCTGGTTTAATAGTTTCAGATATGGTCTAAAATTCTGAGGCATAAATTCAGATTTGCAAACCAGTTTGTTCTTATCTTAATCAATCTTATTAGTGCAAGATACTGTAGCAGAACATGACTTCTGAAGATTAAGACTTTTTGTGACACTACACTTTAAAGCTAGTAGGAGAATCCCAAACCTCCTCCCATAGTTACATAGTTTATTTGGGTTGAAAAAATTCCTAGGTCCATCAAGTTCAACCCATCCAAATGAGCCCCAGTGCATAAAGCTTTTTGTCCCCTTAAAAAGTTAATATAACCTAATGTGACTTAAAAGACATAAGCAAAACCTATGTTATATCTGATATAAATAGCAGACTTTTAGGAGTTTATAATATTCAAACTGCCCAGTTAAAAGCTTTTTCCAAGAGACCATGTGGTGGAGTGCATTCTACTATGAATATACTTTATCAGATGTAATTTGCACATTTTACCAGCAGGCGGAGCTCAAGGTTAGTACTAGCTGCCGCTGCCTGGTATAGAATTTCAAAAATTCCCGAGAAATTATGTATTTAGAATTTCGCTATGCAATGTGACAAAGGAAGATTTTTTTATGTTCACAGGTTGAATTTTCTTTTCTCTCCTGCAGCAGAGGAGAACCAAGGGCTAACTGAGTTTATTAGAACAACATATGATGAGACAAACATTAGTATGAGTAAACATGAATACTGAACTTAATTTATTACGTCTCAAAAGATAGCCATCAAATCATCAGAGTAAACGCAAATCATGTAGACAATAATATATAATTCTTATTTAGTTGAGGGAGCCCATTATTATTATAGAATTTACTTTTGTTTTACTTTTTCAGATTATGTTTGTTTAGAGGGACTGAAAGGCACAAAAAGCCCTGAATATTCAAAGATATACAGTAACAATGTTTAATGAAGCTCTGCCCTCTTAATTCCCAGGGATTCCTTGTGTAGGCTCTGGTTTGTGCATGGGCAGTTTAATAAAAACATTACCATTACAATTGTTACCATTACTATGAAATTTAAACAACTTATTTTAATGTTATTTTTGGTTATTTTTACCTTCTGTGTTTGGGGGGATTACATACAAGACAATGCTGACAGTGACAATAATAGCAGTATAGAGCACTTATTCTCTATGCCATTAACTATGACCATTTGACTTCTTTATTGAACATGTGCATGTGCTCTGTCACATAGACCACCTATATAGGAAATTGCAAAATCTGTAAAACTACAGAGCTCGTTTCCTCGTAGTGCAAAGTGCAATGCCATGATTTCACTCCAAATGCAATATTTTTCACAGAATTCCAGTACAATTAAGAAAAAAAGTTTAGTTAACATTTACTCTGTATGCAGCAACCCGTTCAACCAGCTGGTCTGAATGTAGCCCCCTTTTTTGTCTTTCCTGTGTTCTTAAACGTATCCTTATTATTAATACATGGGGGCCTGTAACTCAGACAAATATTCTCAGTAATTTTAAAGGGGACCTGTAACTCAGATAAAAAATGCTGCATAATAAAAGTCCTTTTCAAATGAATCATGAAACTCAAACACTTTTTTTTCAATTAAAAGATCCATATAAACTTGTTTAAAAGTCTCAGCTGTCAGAGACCTTAGGCATAGAGATGGGGGAGGCAATTACTTTCACTTTTGATTCCGTACTTCCTAGATGTCACTGCCCTTCTCACATTCCCCCTCTCTGCTCACCATCTAATAGTGTAGTCAGTGCATGGTTATAAGCATCAACTGCCCCATTCTAGCACATAAAAAAAAATTTGACATGTTGCAAAGCTTGCCTTAAAAATTGTGTCTGCAAAATGGCACCTGCCTGATTGCTGTGTGTAATAAAAGTAATTGGAAGGCGACGTCTCGCCTGCAGGGATGTCCAGATTTTTTTCCAGATTTACCCAGAGTCCAAAGTGACGCCATTTAAAGGACTATCTGACAAATTATTGTTGCCCAACATAAGGTCTATTTTCTTAGTTCCTGGGTGTGATTCTCAAGTGTGTTGTTCTGTTAAGACCTGGCAACACCTGAGGAGTGGAGGGCTCCTACCGAAGGGTGAGCCATGACCGGACTTTGGTGTTAGTTCTAGGTTTGGGACTCATAACACTGTGACTGCGAATTCCAAGATTTTAATAATTTTTAAGTTGTAATTTGCTTGATTTACATTATAAAATAGCATTCGGAATTATTTCTTATTGTGACAGGTCCCCTTTAAAGTCTCACAGCTCTGCTGCACTGTAGTTGACTGCGCAAGGGATCCTTTCACCTATATAGGCTTTTCTAAACCCATCGGTAAGAAAATAATCATGAAGATCAGTCATAAACATGTCACTTTCTAACTCTTATCCAACACCACATCTTATTAAGCAGCTAGTACCCCATAGTTTAAAACCATAACACGTATATCAGTGGTCCCTAGCTTTGTGTTTCATGTTCTGTTAATATCACTGAGGAAGGGATTGCCATCCAGCCCCCGCCTTTTATATTCCACGGGGGAATATGATGACTAACATGTCAGATTCGCCCATCAGTACTCATGAATTAATATTAGGGTTTCCAAAACCTAAATGTTCAATGTTTATTAAATGCAAACCTTATTATTGTAAAACTTTAGCATCAAGAAAATTGAGAGTTGATGTAGGAGCCTATAGGATTTGCCCCGAAATTAAAATTAAGTACATTTTTCAACTCAAGTATTTAAAATTTTTCAAAACGAGTTTGTTGACCCATTGAAAATAACGTATAGAATATGGATTTGATGCATTTGAGGGTTTTTTCTTAGTTTTATTCAATCAAGTTTTTTTAGTTTAAAGGGCAAGGAAAGTGTAAAATAGAATAAGGGTAGAAATGCTGTATTTTGTATACTAAACATAAACATGAACTTACTGCACCACAAGCCTAATCAAAGAAATGATTTATGCTTTCAAAGTTGGCCACAGGCCAGGTATAACTTTGTTATACTGAACATCTTTGCCTGACCCTGACCCTGCACATGCTCAGTGTGGTCTGTGCTACTTAGGGATTGTCATAAATGATCAAAAAACAAGGTGCTTGAGTTCTGCATGGCTGGTAGGTAAGGCAGGGGCTCTCCCTTCTGTTCATAAGTGTGATTGTTTCCCTGCCAGAAGTTAGGGACTGTCTGACAATTCCTATCCCCAGCACTAAATGAAGGGAGAATTTCACTGCATACAATCAGGTTTCTTATAAAAATGGTACACATTTTTTAATTAAAGTATATTGGAGATACATTTCTTTTTCATTAAAGAAAGTAAAAATGGGATTTTATTTTATTGCCTTTCCTTGCCCTTTAAAATTTAAAAGTATGATAAAGTTTATTCACAAATTCACGAATTAAGCCTCTATACAGATGCAGTCACTTTGGATTGTAAGTTTAATGCGTCGTGACTTAACTCATCTATCTCATTTATCCCACTTAGCACAGAATATTGTGTCACAGCATCCCATCCAATTAAAGAGTTCACCATTGAAAACAGTGGTGCTTTGGTTTGCTAATGAAAAGGTTAAATGCATTAAATGAGTTAAGATAACTTTAGATAACACAGTTTCTTCAATTAGCCCTGAGTCACGACGCATTTAACTTACAAATCCAAGTGACTGCATCTGTAGGTCAAATGTACCAAGTTTTATTTAATTTTATTAACATCTGAAAAATAAAGTAGATTTAATAGATGTCCCCCTTGAAAAATGTGGCAGTGCATTTATCAACTAGCGTATTTTGCAATTGTCCTGCACATTTTCTTGCCTTTCCTACTTATTTCTTGAGAAAAATGTTGAAGATTGGTACAACTGCTATTGAATTTAATGGTAACATTTTGCCAACTTTTTGACTAACCAGGACAATTGGATGTGGAAGTGCAGAAATATGTTGATGACCAAGGTTAAAACTAAGTAAGCTTTTTCAGAAAGGTCTACATATATACAACATTAAATACTCAAACTAATGGTGCTCTGAGTCCCCTGTCAGTAAGAAACACTACATTTCTTTCCTTCTATTGTGTACATATGGGCTTCTGTATCAGACTTCCTGTTTTCAGCATAAACCTCCAGGGCTAGGGCTTGAACATGCTCAGTCTGCTTCTCTCTCCCTCAACCCATCCCTTTTCCCCCTCCCTCCTCCCTGCTGTAATCTGAGCTCAGAGCTATGAGTGAGCAGGAAGAGACTCAGGCAGGAAGTTATGCCACAACATGCTAATATGGCAGCTGATATCCTAAACAAACTTAGACAGTGTCTAGAACTGTTTTGTCAGGTATAGAAAAGCACTGTGAAGAATAAATATTGTGTTCTAGCTTGCACTGTTGTGGCCAATCTATTGGCAATATACTGCCTTGGTAGCTTTCCTTCTCCTTTAAATGGATCTCAGTAGTTTTTGTTAAAAAGACAGTAGTAATAATACTATCTACCAAAAAACGTTTATCTTACCATACCATATTGTGTGTAGCTATGAACCATATGCAGGTATTTTGTGTTTTTGTGTACATACATATAGGAGGTGTGTAAAGGAAAGGGTTCCAGGGAAAATGGTTCTCATAGTTTAAAGTACAAGGAAAGTTAAACTAAAGAAGTACTGTAGCTAGAAATGTTGTACATTATGTTTTGTGCTTCTATAACAGCCCAAGGCAACCACAGCCCTTTAGCAGTAAAGATCTGTGTCTCCCCAGTAGATGCCCCAGTAGCTCCCCATCTTCTTTTCTACTGATTCACTGATTCACATGCTCTGTGCTGCTGTCACTTGCTGAGTTTAGGGACCCACTCACAATATACAGTACATATAGAATAGAAATATAGTCACAATATAAGGCTAATTAGTCATTAATACAGATAATTACTACATGGCAGCACAGAAACCAGTGCAATTAGCATCAGAATGTAATAATCAGCCCTGTAGCATCTGCTTATATTACAGACCAACCTCATTTTCTGCTGGATAATTAGTGACGACCCCTAAGCTTAGCTTCAACAGCTGCTCAGAGCCCACTGAGACACTTTCCAACATGGTGACCCCCTGTGACAAGTTTTGGATCATTGCTGCTATTGACAAGCTGAAACTTTAGGGTGGTGCAATAAGTTTAATATATGAAACATGGCATTTTTAGTCCTATTCATTTCTGTGGTTTCCTTCTCCTTTAATATGTTAGTGATAACTTTCCTGTAGCTGGAAGTGATATTATAAAGTACATACCATCACCACTCGGGGTATGTTGTTGATGGGAGTGGCAGTAAGTGCCCCCACCTACACCTGCAGTAGAATGTTACAGGCTTGATAAAGAAAATAAAAAACCTCCTGGAATCCTTTTGATGCTGTCTCCACGTGTTTTTAAAAATAAGCATTTGATCATTTTAGCTTATCTGCTAGTGTCAACCTCCTCCAGATCAATGGGCTATCACTTGGCAGCAGTTAGCACAACCATGGCTATAACTATTAACTTCTATTTGTGCAAGGACTTCAGAAAAATGGATCTTCTCAGAGTAAAAAATGATTTCGATTCTAAAGGTTACAATTTTCATTGTGGCTCCTTGGCACTTGCATAAACACAGTTCCCAGAATTCACCACACTAATGATCTCAAGATACTGTATATTTGAGATTTTCCACTGAATTTAAGAATATGTATTGATTTTTTTTTTCAATTTTATTTTATCTAGTTTTATATTTATACTTAAATATTGTTATGCACTACTGTGATTCCTCCTATTTAGTTGTTTTCATTGGGACACATTTGCCCATTCCTCCTTTTGTCTGTGGGTAATAAACAATGGTAACGGGAGGACCATATCAGGTTATTAGAAAGGTTACAGGGATCAAGTCATCTGCAAGCAACTAGATTATTCAGAATTCTAAAGCAGGCAATTCAATATTAGTAATTCCAGGAACTGTGTGAAAGCACCTAAATATGAAACTGAACTCATGCATCCAACTTGCCATATAACTATACATTACGTCAATGATAAGTATATTATATTCATGTATATGGCCAGATAAACACATATCTCCTAATTCAATGATACATTTCCCCCATAGACTTTGATTGAACATTAATGGATAAACTAGTAAGTAGTGATGGGCGAATCTTTTTTTTTTTTTTTATTTTTTTTTTTTTTTATTATTTATTTAACATTTTTTTTACAAAATAGATCAAGTGACAGATATATAGATCAATACAAAATAAAAGAAAAGTAAGTAAATCACAAAGTAGATTAAGGATATTGAAAGAGCAAATGACAATGTTATTTCATTATTGTACACTACCGCTGTTCGCAAGTTTAGACCTTAAAAATTCTCTTTAACCTTCAAGCTAAATAAAGCCATTACCCTTTTATTATTATATTTATTTTTATTACTCTGGCTATTTCCCTTTGCCTAATCCTCAAATAGGGCATGTTTATACCCCATAGAAGAACCTCGCGTTGTGATGGGCGAATCTACCCAGTTTCGCTTTGCCAAAAAATTCTGGAATTTCCAGCGAAATTCGCGAATTGGGGAAAAATAATTTTTTCGCGTTGCATCAAAAACGGCGCACAACTTGTTTTTTAAGCAAATTTTTGCCAGGCGAATTTTCGCTGGCGTTTCGCGAATCGCGGGAATTTGCCCATCACTACTAGTCAGTAGTCATGAGCAAATCTGTCCTGTTTTTAGTATGTCGACTTTTATGTCTTAGAGACATTTCTGTCGTGGCAACTTTTTTGGTTGCAGCTAATTTTTACAAAACAAAAATTCCCTGATGGCAGACTTTCACCGCAAATCCATGTCTAACCGTGAGATATGTTTTTCTCCATCTCCATAATGTGGATTATGGATGCTCAAAGAAGCAGGCCCGCCAATGTTTCTTTATTGTTCATATAGCCCTTTAATTTCCAAGTGCAAGTGAACGCTATATTATGCAACTTATAGGCTTTCCTGTTATTAGTTATAATGAGGACTAAATCCCTAGTGCCTCAGTATTAAGAAATATATCAAAAGTAAGTGACATGGAAGAAATCGCTCAAATGAACTATACTATTTTGTAAACAAAGGTGATGTGTATCAACAATGTGAACCCATGCCAGAGAGGTACATATATATATACTTGGCATACAATGGGAGATTACGTTGGTGTTGCAGTGAAGCTCAATATACAGTTGCAGGTCTAGGGCTTATTTAAGAGGAGCATAGTAATTCCAAACTAGGGAGCCAAAAGTTCATACTTGGCAAAAAATTTGCGAATTTCCAGCAAAATTTGCGAATTGGCAAAAAAATTTGCGAAACGAGTGGCGCGTCGTTTCTGATGCGCGTCAATCGCGGTGCGTCGTTTCCTACGCGCGTTGCGTCGTTTCCGTCACGTTTCCAACGCGACTCATTTTTTTTGGGCGAATCGCGGGAATTCGCAGCGAATTCGCCCATCACTACACAGTAGTAGTAACCAGCTATTCACTTTCCTTTCTTTACACAAGCGTAAGCACTGTAAATACATTTCCCCCCGATTTTTTTAAACTTTTGTACTTTCGCAATCTCAATATCAGATGGAGATAAACTGTTGATACCAATTTTGGGTTCAAAAGACTTATTTAATCTTAAATTCCTCAATTTCTGAATAGAGAACAAAGCATAGCCTCATGGAATTAGCTATGGTAATCATTTTTAAATAAGACCCTGGTAGTATTTTGAAACTCAGGGATTCGCCTATTTACACATTTTTGAGGGTCAAGAAAGCAAGCACCAATAAAAAAGCTACTTTTTTTTCTATCACTTGCTTATATAAAGCACTTAAAGACAATTCCTATTGACTTCTGCTACATTGATTTTGTTTCAAATTAAAATTTGGCAGCACTAAACAAATTCTATGAAAACAAAAGATATTGTCATTAAATATAAATAATATCTATTCTAACAGGATTATTTTCTATTTGCTGAATTTATTTGTGTTGCTCAAAAGATGATGACTACAACAGACACATTTTGTGCTGGCAGAGTCTATTTTGTGACAATAAGACTAATGCCAGACAGGATTGCTTCTTGGTCTCCATCTCTCTGTCCTCAGGTCCATTTTCGATCGAATTGAAATAGTTCGAATTGTTCAAATGCATTGTTTGATTCGAACAATTTTCAAAAATATCCCTCGATTCCTCAGGACTGAGAAAAATTTCGGGTTCTAGGAGGTCCCCCATAGGCTAAAATGGCAATTCGGCAGGTTTAAGGTGGCAAAGTGTTGAATTTGAAGGATTTTAATGAGACAGTACTTTGAAATTCAATTTGAATCAAATCGAGTTTAGAAAATTTGAATTTGATTTAAATATTCACCCATAGTAAAACTGCCCCTATTTGTAACAGGAAGAAGTTTGGAAGAAAAAGATAGAACACTGTCTGTTAAATGGCTCCGGTGACCTAACAAGTAGTTTGTTTGGTATGTTTGTGTGCACCAAGAATCATACAATCCCAGGGGGCTGCCCTTGTTTTTAAAAATAGCAGTTTTCTATTTATGATTACTCAATGGCACATACTACTAAAAAAGTATATTATTATGAAAATGGTTTATTTACATGAAGCAGGGTTTTACATGAGCTGTTTCATGCAATATATTTTTATAGAGACCTACATTGTTTGAGGGGTATAGCTTTCCTTTAAGTTACCAGAAGCCCCTGGTAACTTGTGGGCTGCTATCATCTGAGGTGATTTTCTTAACTCAATTGGCAGCAGAGACCCTGTTGAAGCCCAATATGGTGGTGCTGAGTCATTCCCCTTGTAAAGGGCACTACTGCCATCCAGGCCTTACTCTATCTATCACTATCACTGTACAGAACTATAGTCATTCGCTGCCCCATTACAGGCACAGATTATTCTAAGCAACAATAAGTAGATTACACCTCTATTTAAATTGATATTGTCATGGGAAAACATTTTTTTTTTCAAAATGCATCAGTTAATAGTGCTGTTCCAGCAGAGTTCTGAACTGAAATCCATTTAAAAATATCTGTTTGCTCTTTTGAGAATGGGATTTCAGTGCACAACACTAATACCACCCATCGATCTGGGAAAAAAACAATTAATTGTGGGAAAAACATGGCAATTTACCACTGGGAATAAAAAACACTTTTGATTTACAAATCTTTTCCTGCATTATGTAATGACTGAAATGACATGGAAATGATTTCTGTAGTTTGTAAAGTCTCCCCATAACCTTCCATTGCCTTGAAATTAATGCAATGCTCTTTCTATTTCTGCTACTGACAGTTTCATGATAATATTATACAAAGCCTTAGAAGCTCTCTGCTGGAAACTGAAAAAAAAACCCAGTTGCGGAAAGGATGAAATGCTCTGATTAATGTGCAAAATCATTAGCAAAATTCCAGTACGTCAGCAAAAGGATAGTAAATGGGACACATTCTGAGCTGCTGGGAAAATGCCAGGAAATTGCCAGGAATCCTGAACCAAAGTTGAATAAATCTGTCCCTTAGGTTCTAAAAACGGCAAAAAGAGCAAGCATAATGTATAATAAAGGGTAATTTTGGAATAATATTATCCTTCTAAATATGAGTGTTGATAGGTTATTCCACATTATATGCATTGTATTCTTCAGCCAAACTGAAGGACCTGCAGTCTATACCACAGTACAAATTAATCTCTCTCATTATTTCTTTCTTTTCATCAGTATACATATAGATGAATTCAGGACCGGCAAAAGGCCACAAAGGCCCGGGCCTAGGGCGGTAGAATGTTAAGGACGTCATACACTTCTGCAAACTTCAGAAATGTGTGCCTCTCTCCCCACAACACAGTAGCTTGTACTTGATCCCAACTAAGATGTAATTAATCCTTATTAAAAGCAGAATCAGCCCATTGGGATTATTTAATGTTTTCATGATTTTCTATTACAGTTACAGTATGAAGAGCCAAATACAGAAACATCCATTATACGGAAAGCCCCAGGTCCCAAGCATTCTGGATAATAGGTCCTATACCTGTAATATGCAATATAAATTAACATATGCTGCCAAGAAAAAATGTAAACAGTGATGTAGAGGAATGGCATCTGTTATCCAGAAACAGGGTCGGACTGGTGAATTACAGAACAAGAAAGGGTTAAGTCAAGAGGAATGGCATCTATGACTGGTATTTATACTGGCACATTGTGATTATTATTTATGGTAGTGTGTGGAAAATCAGAAGAGAAAGTGTTCCGCAGGAATGCTGCCTCACATTTAGCCTATGCTGCAGTAATTATTTTTCCTGTCTGGGTCTGCTGAGAACGTGAAGTTTATATAAAAACAAAGGGCATGAGCTGAATGGCAGTGTAGAACCCTTTATGAGGCAGACATTCTTTTCTAAATATGCAAGTGCATTGTTATACAGGCAAACATTTTGCTTTGAGGGGATGTGATTGTGGGTAATAAAACCTCTTCCTGGACGCTGCCCATTGTTTGAAGATATTGACATCATATCAGGGCAAAATAAACTCTTTTTTGTTAATATTTTCTAGTAACCCTCAATTTTGCATTGTTGCAATTGTAATTTACCACCACAGATCCCAAAGCATCCCATAAATATGAGAGATAAATGGGAGAAAGGATGGATAGCACACAGTAGGTACACTTCAATTCAGCCATCAAGCTTCCCATTGCAGTAGGGATAGAGGATAATAGGGATGTTCAGCTTTGATTGACACAGTGAGAATATACAAACTACTTGCAGATACTGTACTGTGGCTGGCATTGAACTAAGGATTCCTGCACAGCAAGGAAGTGGTAACTATTGTTCCACCCAACTGCCCATATAAAGTAATTCACATAGTAAAACTGCAGCTCTAAAGGCAGACAGTCCACACATGAATGTTTTGGAAGAGTCAACAGTTTGCAGAAGCCATTTTTCTTGGCTCACCATACTTTGAAAATAACTTATAGTGAGTGAGTGACCATAAGTACTGAGATAATGCTAATGAATTTAATGAATCAGGGTTGTATTGGGGGCCCCAGGGCAGATCCGAGCAGCTGTCTCTGGGCCCCCATTGTGTACCGCAGGTATGTGCATGTGTGAGCATGCGCAGTGGGTTTGTGCAGTAGGAAGTTGCACGCAGGCAGAGGTACAGGGTACGGATCTGGGCTGGCAGGGCCCACAAGAGCCGGAAGTCCACTGGGTTGGTGTCCCGCCGGTCCAGTCTGACCCTGCCATGATTCCACAGTTCAGTAAATGTAGGTTTAATTGTGATGGGTTTATATCATGGGTCCCCAATCTTTTTTACCACATTCAAATGTAAAAAGAGTTGGGAGCAACACAAGCATGAAAAAGGTGCAGGGGTGCCAAAAGTGTTCTGTGATTGGCTATTTGGTAGCTCCTATGTGGACTAGCAGGGTCCAACTCGGGGGCCAGGGCCCACCGGGACTGCGGTTAGGACCACTGTTCAGGGCTCCCCTCCAGACCTCCCGTCCCCCCTACTGTGACACTGCACGCAAGGCCCTCTGGTTTACAAACCACATGCGTGAACGTTGCAAATTGAGTTTATTTGTAGAGCCAGCAGATCGGGAGAGGAGGTCCAACCCTGTGAACTGGCAGTCTACAGGAGGCTCTACTTGGCAGAACACCTGGTTTATGTACAACCAAAACTTTCCTCCAAACCTGGAATATAAATAAGCAGCTGCTTTGAGAGCAACATCCAAGGGGTTAGTAACATGTTACCCATGAGTCACTGGTTGGGGATCACTAGTTTACATTATCAGCCAATCTAGATCTGCTCATATGGCTTCTATGTCCTCAGCTCTTGAATCACACTGACATTGTCTTTTTTCCTTTATCCACACTGTAATCCTCTTCAAATATTCTGTGTTTCCCGCCCTTCAGAGGTCTTGCCTAAACCTCTAATGGAGATCCCCTGCTCTAAAAATTTCCTCCTTAATCTCCACTCATATTCCAGGCCATCTGCCATCTCTTCAGGGGGTTGGAATGTGTTTCACTAAACTTTGTCACATTAATTCTTTCTGTCTTGAATGTTCCAGGTTTTTGTTTTCCCAGGGAGAAATTGGCAGGCGGATTTTAAACATGGATGAAGGAATGAAGCATTAGAACAATGTGTGTGTATTATTTGATTTACCAGCCTGACTATAGTCACAGAATAGCCCTCAAACAGATTCCTAAGTTTTGTTGATTGTTGCATAATGACACTACACCAAGAGCCTAGCAGATGGTACATGTTAAAGTATTTCCCACATACCTCATAGCCCCGTTTATTTGAAATGTTATTTGATTAAGCAGCTCGTGCAATGGGTGGTCTTATTTACCATAGGTCCTGTTCCCCAAATGTTTTATTAAATTTGTACTATTTATTATGACTGTATTATTCTTTTTTTATTTTTTAAATAAATGGGTTTCATTTGTTTTACGGGTGTTCCTATATTAAAGACAGTACGGAGCAGATTTATCAAGGGTCGAATTACTGGCCCTTTAAGAACTTGAATTTGACTATTTGCCGAATTGCTCAAGGGGAGAGGTCCAGGGATCAATCTGGTGATGCTTGCAGCCTAAAACTCAAATTGAATTTGATTTGAATTTGATTCAAGTTTTCGGGTCGATCCTATTCACCCGAAATTCGATTTTTATAATTAATTTTTATTGGTCAAATTTCAGGTTCATGGGAGTTTAAAAAACTCACATGAATTTGAAATTCGACCCTTGATAAATGTGCATCTACATATTTTAAGATAGTTTTATTTTTTGGTAAAAATATTTTAGAACCTCCTAATGAGTCTTAAAGAAGAATTCAACGCTGTAATAAAAAAAAACCCGTAACACCCTACTCCCGTAGACCTCTCTCCCTCCTCCGCTAGCCTAACTGCCCCCTCCCTGGGATATGGCCCATACTGTGGTAAGCTCACTGGGAGATGGGCAATTTCTGTCCATTTCTGCACATGCACAGTTGTCACAAACCAGCAGCTTACCGAAGATCCGCAAGATGGCTGCGTGTATCTCTGCTGCCTGTATCTGTGCTTAGGGGTAAGTATAACGTATGGGGCATTTCCACAGGGAGGCAGCTAGGCTGGGGGGGAAGGAGGGAGGGGTCTATGTGGGGTGGGGGTACGGGTTTTTTTTTATTACAGGGTTGAATTCTCCTTTAAAGGGGAATTCAACCCCTCCCGCGCCAACCCCTGGCCCCCACCCCCCCATATGCTCCCCTCCGTCCTCCCCCCCGGCCTACCTCTCCCCCGGGGAAATCGCCCCTAAGTTGCTACTCACCCTCTCCTTGCAGGTCCCCTCCAGGCAGGTTCCTGGGTGCCATCTTCATTCACAGCGTCTTCTTCCTTCTTCCATCGGCGCTCTGCGGCACATGTGCAGTAGGGCGCATTTGCTGGTTTGTACTACTGCGTATGCGCTGAAAGTTCATGAAGTTCAATCAGCAAACTTTGTGAACCTTAGGCACATGCACAGTAGTACAAACCGGCAAATGCGCCCTGCTGCGCATGCGCCACAGAGTGCCAACGGAAGAAGATGTGGATGAAGATGGCACCCGGGAGCCTGGCTGGAGGGGACCTGCATGGAGGGGATAAGGAGCGACTTAGGGGCATTTGCTATGGGGGAGAGGTAGGCCGGGGGGAGGAGGGAGGGGGGCCTACGGAGGGTGGGGTGTTAGCGCGGGAGGGGTTGAATTCCCCTTTTAGTGGATCCTTTACAAGCCAAAGCAAAAAAATTATGCAATGTGCAAAGTGCAATTTCATTGTGTTTTTACACTTAAAATGCAGTGTTTTTTCCCATGATTCCAGCATAATAGTGGTCTCAAGTTGGTGTTGCATCTGGTGCAATTGAACTTGCTGTTTTCCCTTTCAGCGCAACTTTCAGTTGTGCTGAAAATCTTCATTGTTTGGTGCTTATCACCTCTTTCTCTTGGTGTCAAACTGATGTCTTCAACCAGTTCTTTAGACACAAGTGCTGTGTCTATTGGGCCAAGTTCCCGTGGGACATGGGATTCTTGCTGCTACCTTCAGAAGTTGTGGTAACTCCAGGGTTTCCCTGCATCAATAGTTGCACAACGTGAGATTCAACACATGGCGAGGACTGACCAAGTGGTGCCAAATGTAACTATGTGGAAGTGCATAGAGCAGCTTTTGAGACAAGGACAATTTAATCAATTGAATTTTATTTGCACAGCTGACTGCAGAAAACTTATACCATCCCAAGGGCACTTAGGGGTCATAAAAGACCTTTTTATTGTAAGACTTCTCAAGAGGACACATTCTAAGGGGTAGATTTACTAAATTCACATGAAGGATTCGAAGTTCGATCGAATTTTCAAAAAGATTCGAATTTTCAAATGTTTTTGAAGACTACTTCGACCAGTGAATTTTGAAAATTCGATCGAAACGAATGATTCGAATAATCAGAATAAAATTTCATTCAAATATTCAACTATTCGACTGTTGAAGTACTTCCCCTTTAATTTTTTTATTCAACCACCTAGTTTGCCAGATCAAAGTTACCGAATTGGGGTTCATAATTTTTGATCGAATAAAAAATATTCGATCGATAAAATCGTTCGTATCGATCGATTCGAACGTTTTGTCGATCGAATATTTCCTATTCGATCGTTCGACCAATCGAATTGCAATAAAATCCTTGAAATTCAGATGATTTTACTTCCATGCCTATTCACATGGTCGAATTTTTAATTTTTTTTCAATTCGAAATTTGACCCTTAGTAAATCTGCCCCTAGTTGTTTTTTTATACTAAACCATGTCAAAGCTGCAAAATGAGCAATACATACATTATGGACATTACACCGATTACATGTATTTTTCCTCTTAATTTTAAAGTGGACCCGTCACCCAGACACAAAAATCTGTATAATAAAAGTCCTTTTCAAATTAAACATGAAATCCAATTTCAAATTTTTATTAAAGCATTCATAGCTGTTGTAAGCTCATTTGGAAATCTCAGCTGTCAATCAAATATTGTCTGACACTAGTCTATGCCTTAGGCATAGAGGCGGGCAGACAATTACTTTCACTTTCCATTCAGCACTTCCTAGATGCCACTGCTCCCCACACATTCCCCCAGTTCTCTTAACCATTTAACTATGTAGCCAGGACATGGGGATAGACATCGGGTCCCCCATTCTGGTGCACAAACAAGATTCTGAGATGATGCAAGGCTTGTCTTAATAACAGTGTCCACAAAATGGCTCCTGTCTGCTTGTTATAATTATGAATTCCCAGACTGAAGAAAACAAGATTAAAATAATTTATATAGTGTAATTAATGTTCATTTTGCTTGACTAATGTGATAAAATAGGATTTTGAATATTTTTTTGGGGTGACGGGTCCACTTTAATACAGTCATTTATGTGGTAACTGTGCCTTTAACATTGGTCTTCACACAATTTCTGTGTATAATCATATAATAAAAACAAAGTCGCATTCAGCTGATAAGGAAATATCATATTTTAGTGATATTCCTGTAAACATTTGTAAGTTCCAACTGTGCGTAACAAACATAAAAGTGGCAGGAGAGGCTACATTTTTTTAGGTTTATTAAAAATGGCTTTTTGTTTTTGCGTGCTTTATTCGGGGGCCAATAAAGGCTCAAGTAAGTCCCTCAGATCCATCTGCTTTGCTCTTAGTCAAATCACATATGTTGTCCTGTTTAAGCATTTAATTCCAGCAGTATTTCATGTTGGCTTATTCCCTTACTGATATAAAAAATATTAATAATAAGTTGGCCTTCTTCAAAGGGGGAATGGCCCAGCTGGGCGTCAAAAAAAACAACTGCATTACTTCAGCATCTGTTCTATTCTAGCACCGCCAGCCAGCGAATGGAGAAAGCAGCTGGGAACAAAGCACACTTGGAAAAGGATTGGTTGCCTGTTGCTTCATACTTACTGTATACAGAAAATTTCTAGTTGGGAGGGAACTGACATTACATTTTGTTACTGCAGACTGAAGCAGTTTCTTTAAGAGTTTTGTGCTCCTAACCAAAGCCTTGCTTGCTTCATGTTATTGCTGGTTAGTTTGCCTGACAGATATATGCATTTTAAATGGACAGGAATGAACGGCACCAAAGGGGCTAACAAAGGTGCCAGGGACTGTGGGGAGGTGTTATCATTAATGGAGAAAGGATATCTGGGGTCTGTGGTTTGGGAATGGGCAGCAGTAAAGGGGAGGGCTTGCTATTTAAATGAGAACTAAACTTTAAAAATGAACATGGCTAAAAATGCCATATGCTATATACTGAACTTATTGCACCAGCCGAAAGTGTCAGCTTGTCAATAGCAGCAATGATCCAGGACTTCAAATTTGTCACAGGGGGTCACCATCTTGGAAAGTGTCTGTGACACTCACATTCTCAGTGGGCTCTGAGCAGCTGTTGAGAAGCTAAGGGGGAGTGGATTGGGGTTCAAAATAGGCCCTGCCATTCCTACTACACAGAGGCCAAGCAGCCGCAACAAGCCCAATTAATAGTTACTTTCTGTGACAACTTACAGCAGCCCCTCTGGCATTTGTCAGAACACACAGATTGCCAGTCAGGGCCTGCTTAGGGGGTTATTGCATATAATCAAGCAGAAAATGACGTTTGTGTGTAAAATAAGCTGATTCTACAAGGAATTATTAAATTCCGATGCTAGTTGCACTGGTTTCTGTGCTGCCATGTAGTAATTATCTGTATTAATTACTAATCAGCCTTATATTGTGACATTTCTATTCTATGTGTACTGTATATTGTGAGTGGGTCCCTAAGCTCAGTAAGTGACAGCAGCACAGAGCATGTGAATCAGTGAATCAGCAGAAAAGAAAATGGGGAGCTACTGGGGCATCTGGGGCTGTGGTTGCCAGGGGCTGGTACAGAAGCACAAAACATAATGTACAACATTTCTCGCTGCTTCTTTACAGGGGCTGTTGCCGCTTGCAATAAGCCTCACCCCCATCTTTCTTTCCACTTCTTCTGTATAGAATTTTCAAGCAAAAAAAGACTTTTGCATAACAGCACTTTAAAATCACAACATATACAATTTCAAGCAAAAACAAACTGATGTACAAACTATGCAGTATATTGTTCACTCAAGAAACCAAACAACAACAAAAAACAATAAAGAATAATTTTCTGCTTAGTGATTAAATAAACAAAAAGAAACCCCATCCCAAAAGGATCAATTACATCATTTATAATATGGACTTCATCAGTATTTTTATGCCTCAGTGTATAAAATTTAGACCTTTCTAAAACTTTCTCATTAAATTATCTATCTTTCAACTCTTCGTTATTCAAGAAAGTCTCCCAACAATTTTGGAAGGCATTGACTGATTTGAGTGAACATCCCCTAGAATATGAAGCTTTTTTACATTTTTTAAATAATTGAAAATAAGCTTTAATACGTCATTAGATAACCAAAGAAAACATTTTGCTTTTCTATTAGAAGCCATTCATTGTAACCCTCCTAATACCTAGCAATATGTCCTGATCTTGAAAACAAATGTAATTTCTGCGACCTAGTTATGCAAATTGAGGCGACAGTGTGCATTTTAAGTTTAAAGTCTTATAGTCAAATAGGTTTCTACACTTTTCCAAACCAAAGACATTTTTGGGCAAGACCACAAAAAAACAGAAAAATATCAACTCTGTTTTAGTAACCACAGGCACTTTCAACAGGTAAAAACCTATGAACTTGCATCTTATAACCGGCCTAACTGCTAGTGTTAACAATAGCTGGTAATTGATGGGAGCTAAGCTGTTTAAATCCACATTGGGTTTTAAAACAATTCTATGGGTTTAAGGTTAAGATTAAAACTCACCAGAAAAAAAACTCACTCAAACTTATCAAAATTTGAGTTGCGATATTAATAAATAAATAATCACCTATGTTCTACTCATTCCTATGGGTTTTTTTGGAAGCATATTTATGAAATAGTGAGTTCCAATTTTCACCCATTGATAAAAATCCTTATAAAAACCCCATAGGAATTAATAGAACATGGGTAAGATTTTATTTATTAAACTCTGAACTCAAATTTTGATATAATCCGCCCCTTTATGTCTAAAGGGTTTTTAGCTGACTCAAGATTTGGTGGTCCATATTATGGTAGAACCCTTATTTGGAGAACCCCAGAAACCCCAGGTCCCAGGCTCTAATTTAGCACTCAACTATATGTTCTAACGATGATTTTAAAGATGAGTTCTTTTATGCAATATTTTTTTATAGAGGCCTTCATTGCTTGGGGGGTATAGTTTTCCTTTAAATTCTGTGTGAAGTGACTTCAAGGGAAACCATCGGCAATAAAATGCTCTTCACTGTGGTCATTCTTTTAGTGAGTATTAATTGGGAATTCCTTAAAATGCTGTATTTTGTCAAGTGACATATTCATTCCTGGTAATCTGAATATGTGGCAAGTGGTGGTACCAGGAGCTCAGTGTACCTTAGGACTGTGTATTAGATATTATATAGTGCTATTTCCATCACAACTCAAATGTGTGCACAGAGGAAGTGCATTTGTAAACAAAGTTTTCTTAAGATCAAATATAAACTGTTGCATGGAAATAACTAACAAACTGCAGGGGCTTGAGGTGCGTGCATTAAAATGACTGAAGCACACAATGGAAACATTTAAAGGAAAACTATACCATCAAAATGAAAACTTGAGCAACAGAATGTTACCAAACTGGTATATATATTTAAGTAATAATTGCCCTTTTAAATCTCTTGCCTTGTGCTGCTTCAGAGATCACCTGACCAGAAGTATTTCAACTCTTTAACTGTAACAGGAAGAAGTTTGGAAGCAAAAGACACAACTCTGTCTGTTAATTGGTTCATGTGACCTAACTTTATAGTTTGTTTGGTATGTTTGTGTGCACCATGAATCATATGATCCCAGGAGGCTGTCCTTATTTTTTTAAAATGACCATTTTCTATTTATGATTACAGAATGGCACATGCTATTAAAAAAGTATATTATTATGAAAATGGTTTATTTACACGAAGCAGGGTTATAAATATGTGTTGTTGTTTTATGCAATATTTTTTTATAGAGACCTGCATTGCTTGGGGGTATAGTTTTCCTTTAAGGTACAGAAACAAAATACAGTTTCCCTTTTTTTTTAAACTAAACATCCACGTAACAAAAATCTGCCTGTGGCAACAAATGTCTCATCTGGCAAATACCTTCTGCTTAAAATAAGCTTTGATTTTCTCGGAGAAAAGCTGTGTGTATATATATATATATATATATTCCAGTTCTTACTTGATCCATATATATATATTTCAGTGGTTATTCTAATGGAAAGAAGATGTAAGGGTTGATGTCATTTAAGAAGTGGAAGACTGTATGATGCCTTGAGTGTATTTAAGTGTGCCTGACTGTGTGCTGCTGGCAAGCCTAAAAAATGAATGACAAGGAGAGACTACAGAAAAACAAATTCATGATGTATGGACTGCATTTAATTAGGAAGCTTATCTGTATGTGTCACTGGCTGACATTACACTGGCAGTTTTTGTTGAGTACATTTGGACATAACTCTTCTCACCAGGCCCGGACTGGCAATCTGTGGGTTCTGGCAAATGCCAGAGGGGCTGCTATAAGGTGCCATAAAAAGTCTGTATTAAGTGGGCTGGTGGGGGCTGTTTGGGCCTCAGTGTGGGCTGATTGGGCCTCTAAGAACCTGAAATGCCGGGGCCTATTTTGATTCTCAGGCGGACCTGCTTCTCACTGAACAACAACAGGCTCTACTTCTTAGGTAATGCTGAATAAGTATAGATTGAACCAATTAAATATGAATCTAATTAACCTAAAAACAATTGTGTTTTCCCAATTGACTTCAATGTCAAAGCCAAGTTGACCCTATAAGAAATTATATTGTTTAGCACCATCCTTCGAGCTGTCCCTGATTCTTCCTAGAGCTCTCTTTAGTCTCCATTCTGCCCCTTCTCTCTTTAAAATTCTACAATCTCACCTTGTTTAATCATCCTCTTCAACGTAAACCTCCGTACTGAAAAACATTCTCTTAATCACTCCAGTCTTTGTATCCCCTGTCCCATCAATTTGTTTTTCTTTAATTCTAAAATAATGGCATGGTTAGAATATGATTACTCTGCTTTGTTTTCCATTATGGCTTTTCTGACCATATATATTTAGAATTTTGGCCACAATATTCAACATAAATTATTCTCAGATCACCTGTCAATTATCTTCTGTCTGTAGAAGCTCTGTTCTGTTTTTTAAAACTCGTTAATTTCTCAATCTTAGTCTCTCTATTCTCTTGCACTCTTTTGGACATGATACTGCCCTGTACTGTTTTTGTCCTTTACTTTTAAATTGTTGTCTCCTATAATGATAATACAGATATAATAATAAGAGTATCCTTTTTTCCCTTCTCTGTTGGAGATTTTCAAGGGTTTGTCTAATTCCATAATTATTAATTTTGTGTATTTCCTTTATTGGCCAATGAATGAGTACATATAGTTTGAAATACCACAGCTTTACAAATGTATCTTTCCTCCCCTAATCTGAACCCCACAACT
This sequence comes from Xenopus borealis, assembly GCA_024363595.1. Taxonomy (NCBI): domain Eukaryota; kingdom Metazoa; phylum Chordata; class Amphibia; order Anura; family Pipidae; genus Xenopus; species Xenopus borealis. Next base: position 133,014,097 of record CM044434.1, read on the forward strand.
TGGGTCTCTTTGCTTGTTAGCCATTTCCTGTATTATAAAAAAAACTATAAGATAAACACTTGGCTATATTTTAGGGCCTAGTTTCCATATCCCATATGCACTTACCAAGTTTTACAATGATCAACCATTCTTTCAGTAATACTGTGGCAGGTACACCTAGGACATTTTGCTAAGATCTGCCATAGTTCTGCTAGAGATGTTCATGAAGTCACTGCTTCGAATGTTATGGTATTAAGTGTGGATAAAACTGATACATTTATTCCAGACAAGTTTATATATCAGTGTCAGTACTGCTTCTGCTGACAAGGGACACTCCATTAACCTGGTGCTTGATACAGGTTCAGCTGTTTCTATACTGCCAAAGGATATTTTCTTGAATTACTTTGCAAAAGTTCTGCTTGTTGCACCTGCTCTGAGACTGGTCAGTTACTTAAAGGATCCAATCCCTGTGCTTGGTTGCTTGCCAGTGACTGTACAATTTGAATCAAATAACGCAAAATGTGACTTTTACACTGTGAATAAAGGTACTGCTATACTTGGAAGGGATCTCTTTGCTGCATTAAACCTACAATTAGTTGATGGTCTCATTACTACAGCACCATTGCCTGCCACCCAGCCAGTGTCTAAAATTTCACCACAAAGCAACACTTCATTGGGTTGTGCAAAGAACTTTGTACACAAAGTAAAGTTGAAACCAGATGTAAAACCAGTACGCCAGAAATTGAGGCACTTGCCCTACTCTATAAGGGAGACTGTCTCACAGGAACTAAAGAAACTGGTACAGTAAGATGTGATTGAAAAATCAGAATCCTCCAAATGGTTTTCACCAGTTGTTGATCTTAGTGAACCTAATAAAGCAGTAGTTATGGATAGTGATGGGCGAATTTGTCCCTTTTCACTGAAAAATTTGCGAATTTCTTGATTTTTCCTTTTCTTACGCCAGTGAATTTTGGATGGCGATTTTCGTGGGTGATTGTTGGAACACAGGAATTCGCTGTGAATTCACACCTGCCGAATAAATTCGCCCATTACTAGTGATGGATAATCATCCCTTGCTACACATAGAGAAAATATTATCAGAACTCCGAGGAGCAAATTTTTCCACTCTTCAGAATGCTTATCATTGTAAAACTAGCCAGGAGATTGCTGCAGCCTCTTACCTCCTGGCATGTCGCTCCCTGAGTGGTGGTGCACAGGTGTGCTCTTCCAGTGACGCTGGTGTCCAATGCCAAGCGCCGAGACACCTGTGTCATGATATTGAGCATCATGACGTCATCCAATTCAAATCTTGGCACCAAAACAGCTTTAAAGACCCAGTCTCCATTTTGGAGGCTGCCCAAGCTGGTTCTAGTTTCTTGCTATTCCAGCCGAAGCATTTGTTATTGACTTTGAATTCCTGGTTAAGACTTCTCCCTGACCTTTGATTACAATTCCTGCCACCTGCTTTGAACTTCCTGCCTGACTTTGACTGTGTCTTCTCTTGATCCTTGCCGGTACCTCGTTATGGACTTTGTTTCACACTTCCTTATTGGCTTCCACAGCAGAAAGCCTTGTACCCCAAAAGGGTCGTCGATGAACACCAGAACCACAGGGTTCTCCTGCTTCCACAGGTACTCCCTCTGAACAAGGTTCCTGATTACGTGGACATTACAGTTAGCTTGGGCCATTATGGAACCTTCCCAGGCTGCTGCTTCCTTGACTATGGAGGGGTTTTTTGACCTGATGATGAAGCTTTTGGACAGCCAGGAGTCTCAATAGGCACATTTTGCCCAGTTATTGCAGCACCTCACATGCTATCTTGAGTCTCTTCAGATCTCTGAGTCCATGCCTCACCATTCTCCGCCTGCACCTGTAAAGGTTTGTAAGGTTCTTGCTCTAGGTTGTTTTTGGGGGAGATCCGGATGGCTGCCGAGGGTTTCTTACTCAGTGCAAGATCCAGTTTGATTTGGCACCTTATCATTTCACTTCTTCAAGGCAAGGCTCTTGCTTCACTACTATTGTATAGAGACGATCCCTTAGTTCATGATTCCTCTGCTTTCCTGTACACGTTCTGCCAAGTGTTTGACGTTCCGGGCCGAAAGCTTAACGCCTCTGAACAGCTGATGAAGATCAACCGAATATGCCATAAATTTCCGGACCCTGGCTACAGAAGTATCCTTGAATAAAGATGTGCTTATTGCAGCTTTCTGTCGGGAGCTTCATGAAGATCTAAAGGACGCGCCTCTCCCTGAGTGGCAGTGCGCAGGTGTGCACTTCCGGGCTCCTTTCCAGTGCAGAATGCTGAGACACCGCTCAGCGTCACAACATCATTGACATTCGTCCAATGAGAATCTTGGTGCCAAAACAGCTTTAAAGACCCAGTCTCCAATTTGGAAATCACCCAAGCTGGTTCCCGCCGAAGTGTTTGTCATTGACGTTGAATTCCTGGTTTCGATTTCTGCCTGACCATTGATTGCGATTCCTGCCTCCTGCCTTGAACATCCCCCTGACTTCGACTACATCTTCTCTTGATCCTTGCTGGTACCTCGTTACGGACTTTGTTTCACACTTCCTTGTTGGCTTCCCCAGCAGAAAGCCCGGGGCTACATGAGGAAAGCAGAGACCTCACTGCATTTATCACCCATGATGGTTTGTTTCAGTTCAAGCATGTACCTTATGGACTGGCTACAGCACCGAGTTGTTTTCAGAGACTGATGTCTTCTATACTCCATGACATAGCTGGTGTACAATGCTACTTGGATGATATCATTGTCTACGCTCCAACTAGGAATCTTCATGACAAGTACCTAGAAAAAGTTCTGAAATGCATTGATTCTGCAAGACTGAAACTGAACCTTTCCAAATGCCACTTCAGACAAACTCAGCTGTCATTTCTGGGTCATAAAATTTCATAAGTAGGATTAGTGCCTGACCCTGACCATGTCAACGCTGTTACACAAATGTCTACTCCATCTGATTTTCCAGACCTTGTGAGATTTCTTAGGTGTTACGTCATGGCATTCTAAGTATATTCCCAACTATGCTTCAGTCGTGGAACCACTTAGAGCATTACTACGTGGAACTACAGGTCTGGTTTGGTAAGAGACTGCTCAAAATAGCTTTGAAATAGAGAAACAGTTAACTGTGAACACTCCTGTGCTAGCTTTATATGATCCTGCACTACTCACTATGGTTGTTGCATAGCCCTTTAACTACACTGCTTACATCAAAGGGACTAGGAAAAGACGGAATGCGTATAGCTTCATGGTCAGCAGTGCTACTGAATTTCAACTACAAAATGCAATACAAACCAGGTTTGAAAAATGTTACTTCTTATTGTTTGTCATGGTTACCTTTACCTGCAGCTTGTGATACACTCGATGAGGACAAAGAAGTTGTAACACTGACTGATATAGTATCATCTACAGTTACAACTATTGACTTTAAGCAAGCTTGCCTCACATGTCCAATTCAAGTAAAACTACAGGACATCTTACAAAGCAAATGTCCAAATGCTGAGAAGAAAGTCAGTCCTTACTACAGGATTAGACACGAACTATACTTAGTAGATGGCTATGTTGTCCGTGGAGCTCACCACTTACTGGTACCAGTAATAGGGGGAATATGTGGGGTTTATGCAAGGTGCCTGTAGGTGTCACTGTGCACAAGAGTTATACTGTGCATACACTGTAATTTCTATACTGCTTAAAGGAAAACTATACCCCGAAAATGAATTTTTGAGCAACAAATGGTTTATATCAAATCAAGTGACATATTAAAGAATCTTACCTGCCTGGTATATATATTTAAGTAAATATTGCCTTTTTACATCTCTTGCCTTGAACCACCATTTCATGATGGTCTGTGTGCTGCCTCAGAGATCACCTGACCAGAAATATTTCAACTCTAACTGTAACAGGTAGAAGTGTTGAAACAAAAGACACAACTCTGTCTGTTAATTGGCTCATGTGACCTAACTTTATAGTTTGTTTGGTATGTTTGTGTGCACTGTTGGATCCTAGGATCCCAGGAGGCTGTCCTTATTTTTTTAAATGGCTATTTTCTATTTATGATTACCCAATGGCACATGCTACTATGTATTATTATGAAAATGGTTTATTTACATGAAACATGGTTTTACATATGATTTGTTTTATGCAATATCTGTTTATAGAGACCTACATTGTTCAGGGGGTATAGTTTTCCTTTAAAGCGTTAGAGTTAGAGGTGACTTGAAGTCTAATGGCTGCATGAACCTGCTAACAAAGCACTGTTATACTCTGCTCATCCTCAACTACCAAAACATAGCACACATCATATGCCCACATTGCTCCAAAATCTATGTAAGATGACACCTCCCTCTAAATCAGGGTCAGACTGGGCCCAAAGGGACACCAGGAAAAACAAGGTGGGCCCTGCTGACCCAGACCCACTCCCTGCCAGAGACTCTAAGCTCTGCTCCCTGACATCCCACCCTGGTTCGGATTTCGCCACAAGAGGAGAGGTGACAATGGCATCAGCTAAAGTTCGGTAAGAAATTAATACAGTATTTACTCAGGCACTCTGGAGGGCTATTCTTTGCCCACATTTTAGATGTAGGAATTTCCTTGTCCTGACTGTGTATATTCTACAAATCCATTTAAACAGTAGTTAAACACAATATACAGTGTATTGTATACAATATGCAATCTGTTGGTCAGATATTGGGCAGCCTACTCATGTGGTGCATCATGACAAATGCCATTTTTAAGTTTTTGGTCCCACAAAAATACTTTTGTCCTCTAGGTGATAAAAATAAGATGCACAAGGTAAATATTGAAACATTGGAATTGGATTTATACATACTGGCAATCCTTTATAATGCTGGCATAGTGTAGAACGGTTATCATTTAACACTATGGGACAGAAAGTTAGGTACTGTATATACAGTATGTGCCAGATGCTGTATTGAGTAACTGAATTTGCATTAATTGTTGTTTCAAATCTACCTCTTAGTTACCATTGTAAATGATTCCCATTGAGTAAATAAATGTGTTACTTTCTGTCCCTTCTGATTTCAGTAATGTAAAAGCCCCCCCCCCCCCAGTCTTATTAATATATGTTTCCAGTTCTTCTGGAACGTATGATCTTTCAGTGTTGACACAGGAGTGGACAAATTGAAAAACTGTCTGTAATATGCTTAACAGCTGGAGAAACATATTTGTTTAACATCTTGTAATTCCTGTTTAGGCAGTTAAAAGGTTAAATGTCATTATGCGGTCTTTTTTTTAGAAACAGGCTTTTAGCATAATATAAAGGCCGTAGAAGTATCCACAGTCACAGCAACAATATTTCTTTTTGTCAATAATGTAGTTTATAAAGGTTTGGAACGGTTACAAAAAAATGTCTTGGGGGATTAGATTCATTAGAACTTGGCACATCAGTGAAATTTTCTAATGTTTCCCTTTTCAGAATTCAGGCTGGTGCAAATTTCAGTGGAAAGGAGCATTGGTCTGAAGTTATAGATTAAAATTACTGGGGGCACCTAACAAATTAAAAACATAAAGATGTAAACTGTCCACTAAGCAGGCGGAGGATACAGCAAGGTTTCCATAAGATACTTGTCACACAACACAATATAAAGAGATATAAAGGGATGGAATTTTTTTTAAATGATGGGATACTATTAGAAACTTTTTTCTTTTGCTTTATTTCTATGAAACAGCATTTTAACAGTATGACTATGAAATAGTTAACTCATGGAGATAACCTACACACTATGGGAGGTTGGTATCCCCATTTGGCCAGGTGTATTATGGATATTCCCTCCATTCCCTAGTCCCCTTTAAACTTCACTATATACAAGAGGAAGGATATGCTGGAGGGTCTGAGGCAAGAAGAGGCTTCTGTAAAGTAGGAGAAGTTTGAAACTCTGAGGTAGGGTAGACACTTTGGAATCGGGGACACGGTCCTGTTTCTGTTATAGTGCACTGTAGGAATATGAGACAGTCAGGATAAAAGATAGTTCTGTACTCTACTAAGGAGAGTTTTTAATCCCTAAATGACAAACATAAGTGAAAATGGACCTAGGATAGAACTCCCTGGGATACAATTACTGAAGTGAGCTGGTAAACAGCATCAGAAGTGTAAATGTCACAACACAGTGCCTACCATTTGGTTGAGAATAACTGATCTGATCTGATTTGCAAAAAGCAAAACTTTGCGAATAAAAATTTTGAATGTTGTAATATAATATTCTTCGTTAGGCTTTTATTGCATTGCAAACCTTAATTTCCCATTGTGAAACTTTAACACCTGCTTTGGAGTTTTGTTAAATATTTTGTTGCAAAAAATGGTTTGCATACTGCGAATGCTTGTAAAAGCAATATGATTGCAAACTTTTAATCAGTCAAAAATGGTGCAGACATGATCGCTAACCTTAACAAAGGTGTTTACAACACATTACTTTCCCCATAATTGTCCTAAGTGAAATACAGTCTTCATCATTTTGTTTGACATTGTCAACTGCTCCTGTTGCCTGTACCTGCTCCACTGGTGCCCAAAGAACAGCTAAAACATAATTTACACTATCATGACCAGTCCAGTGTGTTACATATGGGCTGTTTTATGAGATATATTTTTATAGGATGGTTTCCCTTTGAAAGAAAAATGAAAAAGAAGGTTCCATAACCAACACAAGTCAAAGAACTGCAGGCTGCTCTGCTGAATTGCTGGGCAATATTACCATGGGGGAATAACAAAGGCTTAGCCTCCCCAAAAGGAACCAACAGTCATATATACATTAGAATAAGTGGTCTCATGGAAAGCTACAGTATGTCTTTGTAGCATCCCCAAATGTAAAAAAAATCCATCCTTCTCCCCTGCTGCCTGTATATCAGACTGCTAGGTTTACCAGAGGTATCCATTGTTGATGGAAGCAGCAGTCTTAGAATGGTTTCTAAGACTCAAAAACTTCAATGGTTTGACATAGAAGTCATTCTTACCCCTCATATAAAAAGTAATATGTTGGACCAAGAGTAGTAACTCACAGCAACCAATAAGATGTTTGCTGATAACCAGGTGACTAGTAAATCCTACCAGCTGATTGGTTGATATGGGTTACTGCTCCTGAGCAGAAATCCAAAAATGTTTTCACTATCTATGTAAGGTAGGTGGGTAGGTGTTTTTCATGAAGGGTTTAGTTCTCCTTTAAGGGCAAATGAGGATTAATTTTTTTTCAGCTAACACTTGTATATGTTAAAGTCACTGGTCTTTCCATTGTCTTTGAAGTAAAAATAAAAAGGGTGTGAATTTTGCTGGACGTCAGTAGCATTAACAGCCAAACCATTACATTAAATAATCATTATCCTTTGCTCTTTCAAAGTCAGTATGAAACAATTAAAAGTGCTTTGTTACTATACAAAAACTAACAAGCCATTATATTTCTCTGAACACCAATCAGCACTAAACTCAAAGGAATGTTTCTAAAAAGAACCTTAAAAATATGAGTAGATGTCAATAGCTATGGCTTAATAATAATAAGAACAAAATATAGATGTCCTTGTTCCTTGACTTTGCCTACGCTGAAATAGATATTTACAAGATATGAACTATTTAACAGAATTTGCTACATGAATTCTTTTCTACTAGCTGTTTCAAACTAATTTTATTTCATTTAAATAGAATTAATCCATGGGAGCATAGGAAGTCCTTGATTTCCCGGAAATGTCTGATAAGTGTCTGGAGGAATCCTTGGGCAATGAGCTACAAAGTATCCAAGTGTGGTTCCGTGTTTTCTGAAACATTTAACAAAGTGTATTCTGTACTTACTGCACTTTCATGTAAGACATGTGCCAATGTGTAGTGAAAATTCCTGGTCTCCCTGATGATGATTTAAAGGCAGGTTTGTTGGTTCTGGATTTAAAAAGATATCTTCAAAGTGTCTCATAGAAACCCTAGATACAAGGGACAGGGATTGATGAATAATCTCGTAAAGCACTGCAGAATATTTAGATAAATAAAAGAATAGTAAAGTAAAATTGATGGTAGAATTGTCCAGCTGTAGCCATACAAGGTTTAAGGGAGGGCAGAGAAGGCTTTCATCTTCACTATTTCCATCAATGATGTCCAGTTGTCACTCAAGGAAGACTGCCGCCATCCTCAACAATCAATATGTTTTATATATTATATATTAATATAATTTGTTCTTGTGTTATGGGTCGTTTTTTTAGGGTGCCACTTATTTTAAGAATTCAATTATATACTAAAAAATGTAACACACTTACTTGTCAAAGCTCATTAAAGCGCTTAGGAAGGGGCATGTTACATTTGTGCTGTTATACTCATTGAACAGCCTGCGTGGGTGAGGCCACAGGGACCTTTTAACTAAATATATAACATGCCACATGTGCAATAACTATTCATGCCTGCTACAAGGCATCTAAGCCAAAGAGCCCTATTGACAAGCATAGCTTTATGGAAAAGTCCCGTACAGAAAGTTCTGGCAACTGATGTTTTCCAGACCTAGATCTTTTATAACTAAAGTGTTCCTGATACAGTGAGGATCATTTGCAAAGGTGGCACATCACTCCTTCATGGTTTACAGCCAACTTTTAGGGGAAATGTAATGGAAGTCACCAGGTTGTATCCCACAGAACAGATCTTTTGAAAGTGATGTCTGTTATCCAGAATACTTGGGACCTTGGGTTTTACGGATAATGGGCCTTTCTGTCATTTCGATCTCATCACCTTGCGTCTTCTAAGGGTGGTGACACACGCTAAGATTAGGGGAGATTTAGTCGCCCAGTAACAAGTCGCTTCTTCTTTGAGAGACTATGTGAGGAAAACTCACCCTGGTGGTCCAGTGGTGCGGCGGGGACGCCGCGTACGTCGGCTATTTAAAGGCGCAGGCGCGCTGGCGCGTGGCAACAGTGCGCAATGGCGCCAAATTTGAAAAATTAAAGGGATATTTAAAGGATTTTTTTTGGAGTGCTTCCCTGCCTGTGATAGGTTTATTCCTGGTGCCTGTATCTGTGCTTTAAGCTTCTGTTTGTTCCTGATTCCTGTTTTGACCCTGCCCGGCTTTGACTATTCTGAATATCTGTATCCTGACCCTTGCCTGTTATTGACTACTGATTCTGCCTCTTCCTTCTGATTGATTACCCGGTTTTGACCCTTGCCTGCCTGACGATCCTAGTTATCTGCCTGCCTCGACCCAGCCTGCCTGACTACGCTGTTGCCTCATCCTGCTGTACCGTGACCTTCGGCCTAACGAACTATCTACTGTCGTGCCCCTTTGCTTGCCAGAACTCCTTGCCCTGTTCCTCTCGATAAGTCCAGGTGGCATCTGAGTAGCTGAGGGCTCCTCCCAAAGCCAAAGGCGGTCACACTACTGGTGAAGCCGAGCTGAAACCAGGGAACTTGGCATCTGTACTAGTTAAGGGTGCTGACCGTGACAGACTAATCTCCCCGAAAAGTCTTCCCCCCCGGTAAAATCTCAATCCTCATGAGGAAACTTCGGGCGACTTCGTAAAATGAAGCACTCTGAGTGCCATCCCACCAGCGATTTAGATTATAGCTGGCGGGAAGGCTTTGAGGGAGATTAGTCGCCTGAAAAAGTGGCTATTTGTCGATTGGTGTCATTAGCATGTGTCACTAGCCTAAAATATCCCTTAGTAATTCATTAAAACCAATAACTTGCTTTATCTCCAATAAAGATTATTTATATCTTAGTTAGGATTAAGATCAAAGTACTCTTTTATTATAGAGAAAAAGGAAATAATTTAAAAAATGTCTTCATTAAAATGGAGTCTATGGGAGATGCCCTTCCCTTATCCGTAAGAGTTTCCAGATAACAGATCCCATGGCTGTATGATGAAATGGAACCAACTAATTTGCTCTGGTGGACTAGAGCTGCCACGTGCAATGGCCACAGCTGCCATGTGCAATACTTGATGAATGCTAAACAAGGCAGCCAATGGTTTAACGTAGAAGTCGATCTTACCCCTCATATAAAAAGCACTATGTTGGAGAGTAGTAACTCACAGCAACCAATAAGATGTTTACTGTTAACCAAGGGACTGTTGTTCAAGGTTCTTTTGTCTTTTGTGATATCAACTAGGCATGTGCTGAATGATTAGGTTCAGGGCAAATCCGAGCTGATTTTCACAAGATTCAGTTTCAAATTAGGTTCAGAGCCTGGTTGAACCTAATTTGAACCCTATCTAACTGAAAAAGCATGCACATCAGGTTTTTCTGCGATGCAGAAGGGTAAGGATTTGATTCAGTATTCTCTAGAATCCATAACCCTGAATTCAGCTGAACCCCAAAATGCAGGGTTCGGTGCATCCCTAACATCATCTTAGGTGATAAATTCATTCTGTAAATATTGCAACTGCTTTTTAACCTCTCAGTAGTCCTCAACCCTCAAAAACTATGATTGTAAAAGAATATGTGGCATAACAACTGGTGTACTCCGATATATCTATATTTACTGTATTTCTGTACTCACGCATCACCAATAGAGTCTGAGACCAGATGAGTTAACTGCTAGTTCACTGATCCAATGGGACAATTTGTGTTTTGTTGAAAAATGTTATGCCAGCTATTTTAAGAAAAAATTCTGCTGTTTCATTTTGCAGTGGAACCTATGGAATGGAAATGCATGGTTTATGGAATGGAAATGCATGGTTTAATGTAGCTTTGCAAGGTTTGAAATAACTTTTAGTCAGGAAAGCCTATAATACTCACTAGACTGAAAAGAAAATAGGAAAAATTACTTGGATTTGATGTTTCCCCAAAGCTCAGTCTGCTCTGTGTTTCATTGGGGAAGTTGCTGTACAGATTATTCGGCCATAACTACCCTTTTCTCTTTACCCATTAATTCTGCCTGACCCATTTCATAGGGTCTGCTCTGGAGCTGAACCTTTTTCTCCCTGTCTTTTTATAGAAGTCATTTCATGGGCTCCGCAAGATAAGTTATCACCAAAATCAAGACAGAAGTGGAAGGGTCAGAGGTTTTGATACCCGTCATTCCACTTCTCATTGGAGGATAAAATGCACTTCTTCTTTCGATGGGGATCTGCTTGTAGCATATTGCGTTATAGGGTAAATCATTTTATATGGTCCTTCTTAACACCACATGTGCAAGCACGAACAAGAATAATAAGCACCATTTCTAATAAAATACTGCAATACAGGTATGAAACCTATTATCCAGAATGCTCGGGACCTGGGGTTTTCCAGATAAGGGATCTTTCTGTAATTTGGGTCACCAAACCTTAAAGGAAAACTATACCCCAAAATTAACAGATTTATTGCATATCAAATTAAGTAGCATTTTAAAGAATCTTACCAAACTGTATATATATTTAAGTAAGTAAATGTTGCCCTTACATCTATTGCGTTGATCCACCATTTCGTGATGGTCTGTGTGCTGCCTCAGAGATCACCTGACCAGAAATATTTCATCTCTAACTGTAACAGGAAGAAGTGTGGAAGCAAAAGACAGAGCTCTGTCTGTTAATTGGCTCATGTGACCTAACAGGTATGGTTTGTTTGTGTGCACCGTGAATCCTAGGATTTTTAAAAATGGTCATTTTCTATTTTTGATTAACCAGTGGAACATACTACAAAAAAAGTATATTATTATGAAAATGTATTTTTACAGGAAGCAGGGTTTTACATATAAGCATTTTTAATGCAATATATTTTAATAGAGACCTAATTTGTTTGGGGGTATAGTTTTCCTTTAACTCTGCTAAAATACATTTAACATTAAATAAACCCCATAGGGTTATTTTGCCCTCAAAATGGATTAACTACATCTTAGTTAGGATCAAGTACAAAGTACTGTTGTGTTATTAATAAGAAAAACAAAATTTTTATTTAATTTAAATGGAAACTATGGGAGCTTCCTGGATAAAGGGTTTCTGCATAACTGATCTCATCCCTATAGTTTAGAACAATAACTATATGTTCTCAGCACTGCAAAATAAATGATAAACAGTAACGCAAATAATAGTTCAGGGATGAACCAAATTGAAGCCTCTTAGCAATATTTCTTTTGAATCTGAAGTATTGCAGTGACCCAAACAATGAACAAGTAGAAACTAAAAATCATACAGTCTGGTCCAAAGACTAGCGCAAAACAAGTTTTTCCACTGGGCTTAGTAATGACGAAGCAAGCCATAAAGACGTCTGAATCCTCAGCAGGAGGCCAACGACTTACGTCAGATCAAGGCAAAAGTTACGGGTGTGAATGTCCCTGGGCAGGGTGGCATTGAAGTGACTTTTGCCAAAAAAGTGAGGTGGAGGAACTCAAACAGCGAGATTGTTGATCCTTGAGCAGATGTTTTTGCTGGTTTTCAGCCAGATCTGACTTAGTGACCACAGGAGACCATCCAAATAATGAACTTGGATCACCATTACAGCCTGGGAAGTTTGGAGTACTTTATGGAACTAAAATAATGTAAGATATTAACTAGCAAGCACAGTGCTGTGGGCCTCTGCTGCTTCTCTGCCCGTAGGATTGATGAGCATTTATTGATACCAAACGTCCTTCTTTATATTGCTTTGCCTCTGTTACTTGCAAACAAAATAAACTGATCTATGGATTTATGTCTCCATTTCAGAATCATGAAAAAACACCACAGTATGAGAAAATTCTTTATTCTTACTTTGTAAACAGAACATTAAAGAAAGCCATATGTTGAGAGAATAGTGGCCTCAGGCAAAGTTCTTCTTGTATAATGTAGCTATAGTAGGCACAAGTAAATACCAAGCATTATAAATGGAATTGTGTTGTATGAAAATTGTCTTGAAAATCAGCACAGTTACGAAAAGGTAAAAATCCAGGAATTTACACATTTAAATGAATAAAACATTTTCACCTCTTTATAAGTCCCTGGTAAGATCTCTCTTTGAGTATGCAAAGTAATTATTGGATCTAATCTCTAAGAAAGATATTAATGAGCTGGAGTAAGTGCAGAGATGTGCAACTCAATGGGTAAAAAGGATGGAAAAATTAAATTAAAAGGAACGGCTGTCAAAGTCGGGATTACTTTTATTGAAAAAAGGTTCTTTTGAGGGAACATGATTACAATTTATAACTACATTAAAGTTGGTTCTTCACAATGAAGGCAGTGAGGTTATGCCCTGCAGGTAGACGTTGTGATGGCTGATTCTGTTAATAACTTTAATTGTGGCTTGAATGATTTCTTGGACAAGCATAATATCCGAGGCTACAGTGATCTTAAGCTGTGCTATTTGTTTACAATGGGTATTTGTATTTATAGTTTATATATGTAAGTGTACTGATAGTTCTGTATATGTATGTGCATGTGTGTATATATTTATATATATGCACTGGCTATCATGAGAGTATTGAACTTGATAGTCTTCTTTCAATCATTACTCATTAAATACATTTTAAACTATGATTGTTTGCTTGCTATAACTTCTGTTTTCCATCCCCACTGCACTTGTTGTAACTCAATAGCTGGTTTCCCCTAAACAATTGTTTCCTTCAAATGCACCTTAGGATATTCTTTGCTCACTCTTCTAAAGGACTGCTAGCTGCCATGTCCTATTTGACTTAATTCCTCTCTCACATGTGTCTAAATAAGTAACACACATGTTCTTCACTGTGATTTAGTGGCTAAATGCTGGAATTAATAGACAACTCCTCCGGCTATTGGATTTTGAATGTCTTCCAAGATGTCTGGTTCTTGAAGGAGCGCCACACCGAACCAGAGAGTTAATAGGGGATCTTCTGAACATGCTAATGTTTTATGAAAGAGTAGGTATGCCAAAGCTATGACTCTTCCACTTCGTACTTTGCACTTGAAATGCCTGTAATACCAAGCTACCTGCTAAATGTTTTGTTTACTGTTTATTCAAGAGTGGGGTAAAAGAGAAAAGATAATATAATATATTCATAATATTCATTTGCCTGTCTATTAACAAAAAAGATGTCTCTTAAAGGAATAGTTCAGTGTAAAAATGAAAACTGGATAAATAGATAGGCTGTGCAAAATAAAAAAAGGTTTCCAATATAGTTAGTCAGGGAAAAATGCAAACTATAAAGGATACAGTGATTGGATGTCTAATATAATAGCCAGAATCTAACTTCCTGCTTTTCAGCTCTTTAACTCTGAGTAAGTCAGCGACTTGAAGGGAGGCCACATGGGACATAACTGTTTAGTGAATCTGCAATTGATCCTCAGTATTCAGCTCAGATTCAAAAGCAACAGTTATGGCCTGTGTGGCCCTCCCTCAAGTCACTGATTGGTTACTGCCTGGTCACCAGGGTAACCAGTCCAAGAGAGGTGAAAAAGAAGGAAGTTGCATTCTGGCTATTATATAAGACATCCAGCAACTCCAGCCTTAATACATTACATTTTTGGCCAACTAACTATATAAAAAATATTTTTTATTTTTCACAGCCTATCTATTTACCCAGTTTTAATTTTTATACTGAACAATTCCTTTAAAACCAATTTTGGTGTATCTTTTCTAAAAGCTGCCTCTTGTGAAAATAGCAGATTCCCTTTTTCTGGGAAAATTATTTCCCTCTTTTAATGTAAAACATTCAGCTGCTGAGCATATTGAACTAATTCAATAGACGAGAGAGAGAGAGAGAGAGAGAGAGACAGAATGAAGCAGTCTTGTAAACTCTCACTGATTTTTATTGAGTCTAGTTGAATTAACTCACTACATTTCCAGTATAAACCCTCCTCCTCCTTTATTCAATAGAAACAAACACATTTTACTTTTTTTAGTTGTTGGTACTTTGAATCAATATAAGTAGGTGGTATCTGAAATCTTAAGGCAAAAAGGAAATAGAACACCAGCAGATTCACTGTAAAAACCAGGTTGTGGTAAAAACTGGAATACGATTTTTGCAGTCAGTATGCTGGAATCCCTTTTCCTTTTTCCCTTTGGATTGTTCATTATACTAAAGGTGGCCATACACGAAGAGATCCGCTCGTTTGGCGATGTTGACAAACGAGCGGATCTCTCCCCGATATGCCCACCTTGAGGTGGGCGATATCGGGCTGATCCGATCGTGGGCCCTAGGGCCCAACGTTCGGATCAGTATGGGCGGTCGGATCGCGGGACCGCATCAACGAACAGATGCGGCCGCGTTCCGACGGGATTTTTAAACCTGCCCGATCGACGTCTGGCCGACTTTCGGCCAGATATTGATCGGGAAAGCCCGTCGGAGGGCCCCCCACACGGGCAGATAAGCTGCCGACACAGTCTGTCGGCAGCTTTTATCTGCCCGTGTATGGCCACCTTTAGTTGCAGCACAGAGCAAAGGAATTGGACATAAAATTTCTCAATTTCTATATACTGACTACCAACCTTCCTCCTATTTTTGGGTATCTAAAATCTTTCAGTCTGAGTTGATATTGTTTTATATTTATAAATATACAGTGTAGATGCTCAATGTTTGGTTGGGGTTTGAGCTGCACAGTTTGACCAGTAATGAATATTCCTTGGGAGTGGTGTCACACTTTCCAGCCATCAGCAAAGCTGATACACTTATGGTGAATGCACTGCACCCACATTATGCCCCCAGCACAATACAATTAAAGGGACCCTCTGAGCTCAGTATTGATCATTGATCAAATGCATCAGCATTTTCACTTTGTTTATGAAAACATCAACAGAAGACCTCAAGTGACATATGGCAATAGTTGTTGGCTATTCTACTATAAAACATATTCATATTAATATGAATTAAAATTGTTGTAGAAGGGTGCATTTAAAGGAGCAATGGATTCAAGGCTCGGTGTGAACATTGAATCAATCAATCATTGTTTCAAAAATATCTAGGACAGTAAAATTTCACCCCAAATATTACTCTAACTGATCTTCAAACTGGGCTTTCATGTGTATCTAGGAAAGCAAATAGGTGTTGTCCCCAAATCCCACCATAAAATGCTTTCTGGTTGAGTTGCCCCTGCCAATGTTTCAGGATGCCCCACGGGGCCAGCTCACAGTCTAAGAACAATAGGTTCAGGGCTTAATTATACCATATCCAAGTGTATGTAACACAAGTAACTCAAAGCAACTGGAATTGCTGAGAAAATTTTAATGAAGACGTTTCACTGCTCATCCGAGCAGCTTCTTCAGTTCAGCTGACTGTGAATTTCAGATGCCACCTCTCTGAAGAGTAGGGATGGCGCGAACCGTGGAAAAAAAGTTCGCGAACATGTTCGCGAACTTCCGGAAAATTGCGAACGGTTCGCGAACCCCATAGACTTCAATGCGAAGGCAAACTTTAACAGCTAAAAAAGACATTTCTGGCCAGAAAAATTATTTTAAAGTTGTTTAAAGGGTGCAACGACCTGGACAGTGGCATGCCAGAGGGGGATCAAGGGCAAAAATGTATCTGAAAAATCCATTGTTGACACAGCGCTGCGTTTTGTGCTGTAAAGGGAAAAAAGTCACTCAGGTGGTTGTGGACACTGTAATATTATGGATATTTAGACAGAATGTGAACAAGCTCACACAGCTAGATGGCAGTTGTTTGAAGAACAGTAGATTACTAGCCAGCAAACTTACTATCCACTGTCCCTGAAATCACTAACAGGCAGCTCTCTCCCTACACTAGCTCTTCAGCACACACAGGCAGAGTGAAAAAACGCTGCAGGGCTTCGGTTTTTATAGGGAAGGGGAGTGGTCCAGGGCGTGTGGGGGTGGTCCAGGAGGGAGAGCTTACTGATTGGCTGCCATGTATCTGCTGGTCTGGGGGAGAAATGGCAAAAAAAAAGCGCCAACTAAGGCGAACCCAAATTGGCGAACGTCGCGCGACGTTCGCGAACTTCCGGCGAGCGCGAACAGCCGATGTTCGCGCGAACAAGTTCGCTGGCGAACAGTTCGCGCCATCCCTACTGAAGAGTTAAAATGTGCCATTGTGATTGGATTGTTGGAAGAGTCAATATGCCGAGTACTCCCCTACACCAGTCAGTTGAACTGAAGAAGCTGCTTGGATGAGCAGTGAAATGTCTCAATAGCAGCAATGATCCAGAACTTCAAAATTGTCACAGGGGGTCACCATCTTGGAAAGTGTCTGTGACACTCACATTCTCAGTGGGCTCTGAGCAGCTGTAGAGAAGCTAAGCTTAGGGGTTGTCACTAATTATCAAGCAAAAAATTAGATTGGCCTGTAATATAAGATGATGTTACATGGCTGATTATTAAATTCTGATGCTAGTTGTACTGGTTTCTGTGCTGCCATGTGTTAATTATCTGTATTAATTACTAATGAGCCTTATATTGTGACATTTCCATTCTATGTGTACTGTATAGGGATGGGCGAATTTATTCGCCAGGGATTCCCGTGATTCGCCACTGGCGAATAAATTCACGAAACGCCAGCGAAATTTCGCCTGGCGAAAATTCGCCGAAAAACGGGACGCGTGTCGTTTTTGACGCGACGCGTGCCGAAAACGACGTGGCACGCGCCGGAAACGTCACGACGCGCGTCGAAAACGCCAATTTTTCGGCTAAGTGAAACTGGGGAGATTCGCCCATCACCAGTACTGTATATTTTGAGTTGGTCCCTAAGCTCAGTAAGTAACAGCAGCACAGAGCATGTGCAGGAAATCAGTAGAAAAGAAGATGGGGAGCTACTGGGGCATCTTTGGAGACACAGATTTTTACTGCTAAAGGGCTGTGGTTGCCTTGGACTGATACAGAAGCACAAAACATAATGTACAGCATTTCTAGCTACTTCTTTAGCTAAGCTTTAGTTCTCCTTTAAGGAAAGGGCAATTATAGATAATCTTGACATCAGAGCCGGGCCAGGCTGGCCAGGCTCCCTAGGCAACCTGGTCACTGAGCGCATGCATGTGCAAATTGGTGCTCGCGCAGGCATGTACAGGAGTGCAATCAACGCCGGAATAGCAGCAACAGTTGGGGAGAGAGGGGACTGTAACTGGGGTAGGTAACAGAGAAGGAACATGCCTGGTGCCCCCCCCCAGCTTTGCACCATATCCATATGCCTACTCTGCCTACCCCTAATTCCAGCCATGCTTGACATGTTTGGCACTATTGGAGGATTAATCAGACAAGATAAGCTGTCATGCCAAGGCAGCGTTGCCCTGGCATCAATAGTTCACATAACAAAACAGTTGGTCAAAGTCTCACACAGAGACCCTTGATTGTATATCTCACCAGGGGGGCTGTGGAAAGGTGAGAACCATATCTCTCTTTTGGAGACGATCTGAAGCCACACCAGGAAGCTGGCCAGTATGTTCTTTGATCGGCTGATCAAAGAACAGAGCTGTGGACCTAGAGCAGCAGGGGGGTGGATAGCTAGTAGAAAATTATGGATTATAGGAAAGTATCCATATCTCCTGTGTGATAGGGTTCACCACCTCATAACTTACATATTGGTTATGAGGAGGTCACAAGCTTCCTAACAATACCAAACAGTGCCAGCCTATACCCACCGGTTTGGAGGGCTGGTTTCTGGGGGACTGGAAAATGGGAACCTATTAGTGTTTGGTATTGTTCTGTTTGCCCACATATGGATCACAGCCTGCCCATGTTTTTATTATAGTATTGGGTACTGGCAAGTACCCATATTATATTAAAGGATATTTGGGAATATTGCCTGAGTGTAGCAGACCCCCTGCAGGGGGTCGTAAATGACATGTTCCTTGGCACTCCTACCTCCTGCATAAGGTAATGAGGGGAGTGTCCCAGCAGGGAATAAAAAGGTGACATTCCTAATATCTGGTGGTCATACAAGGAGGTTTAATTTTCCAAGTGAATTGTATTTCCAGTTTTCTACTCGTGCCTCAGAGGATACATTGATAACTTCCAAACTTGGTAAAGTAAGGGTTTTCTTTGTATTTTTACTCCTTTTTATTTTATTTACTGTTTTGCAATAATATGTCATTTTTGTAATACCATTTCTATATACATATGCACTGTTTCTTGTAATTATTAAATATCATTTAATACGTTAGTCCTTGTGCTCTAAATGAACTCATAGCCCATATGAATGCTTGTGCCTAAACTCTTTGTATGTGTGAAAAGGGAAAGTTGCCTATTTGTATGTTTGATAACTAGTACGGCTAGCAGGAAAGTGTGTTTGAGTGTGAATTAACCCTTTGGCTGCTGGAGTGCTTGTTAGACTAGTAGGATCTTACCCTGACTAACTACCATAGGAGAGAGTGTTTGATGTATTGTTAAGTGTGAGTTATTACCTGTTATAGAGGGCAGGGGAATAGTCACATTAGGTTTCTATCGCCTGTTAATGATAGATGGTGGCAGCGAATGAACTTTGTGGGTGTTGGTGTGTTTTTGGGGTGTCTGATGTTAGTCTAACCTGTGTGTAAGGTGATTGAGAGACTGATTGTAACCCCTTGTAGCCAAACCCAAGAGTAAAGTGTGGTGGAGCCAAGTGTTTTTGTGACATAAGCCATAAAGCATTTTTGGTGCTTCTCTGGCAGAGACTACTGTACATCTTGTTTGTCATTAGCTTAAAAGTTCATGTTGTAAGGTTGCGATTTTGCCTCCTCCATGACTGCCAGTGTCCCATACATTTTACCTGTATGTGAAGGATGGCCAGGGTATAGTTGGCCATACACTCAAAGATAAATTTGCACACACATTTGTTATTTTCTGACCATGTGTAAATAGTACTGACATTTTTGGTACTATTGTGATCATTTTTTTAGTCAATCAGACAGGTTAGAGGATTTATGTAGGCTAATGATGATATCCCTGCATGTATTGTCAATCTGATGATATGAATGACTGTCACTACTATTTGTTGGACGTAGCCTTCACATGACTGCTGTCCCGGCCAGAACATCATCTAATTGGTTATTTTACTATTCTTTTAATACTTCATTTCATCTGAATGATTTGTTGCAGGTCAGAAGATTGTGGCATATGATCGTTCATCGGATAAGAGGCTAAAATTTGCACGTCTACGGCCAGCTTTAGTCATTGTGGCAAGAGGTGCAACCCCATCCAGGTTAGGAATACTTTGTGGGGGAACTGGGAATCCTCATTGTTCCTGGAATGTCTAGTGGTTTTCTGCCTAGTGATATGAAACAATGGAGGTGGCAATATCCAGTCATGTGAATTCCATTCATGGAGTAGGGTTGGCTGACGTTGATGAAGAGGGGAACCTGTAAATGAAAGCTAGTTAATTGCAGGCTAGATTCTATATTAAGCTGCTCCAGAAATAAAATTTTGCAGAGCTAATAAGTAGAGAGGTTTGAGTAGTATAAAAGGTCCACTGAATCCAGTGACGTTTACCTTAGAGGGCTTTTCATGATACGCCTAGACCCAGAGTTAGTAATACCTCAGTCTCCACCAGTGTCAGCAGTAAATCAGCTTGATTAAGGACAATGGACGTCCAGTTATTCTATGTGAAGTAGTGTGATGTCTTCTTACCACCTATAGAGTGGGCCTATCCCACTAACGGAATATAGTGTAAAGGTGGTCATACACAGGCTGACCCAATGAACAACTGGCTATACCAAAACACACATGTATACTGTATATAGACAGCTACAACGTCATTTGGGCAGGGCCATTTTAACCTTTTTTTGGTTGTAATTTCGTGTTCAATGTATACACCCATTTATTGTACTGGAATGTGGCACTTCATAAATATGTGATGATAATAATAACAACAACAGCAACAATAATAATCTAAAAGAGTTGGGATTCTTAAAGGGCACCTATCGCTAAAAAAAGTTGCTCCCAACCAAAGGTGCAGGCTGATAGATAGTTGGGGGTACCAGTACTTTTTAAAAAAATATGCCCCCAACCAGCACAGGCAAACTCGCACTGGGAGGGAGCTCCTGGTGCGAGCTGCCATGACAGTGGACGCGCATGCACATTTATGTGCGTGTGATGTCACGTGAATGCTCGTAGTGAAAAACGGTTACTATTTGGGGCCGCTTTTCTTAATGCACATGTGCGTCCACTGTCATGGCCCATCAGGAGCTCCCTCCCAGTGCGAGATTGCCTTCACTGGCGGCGGCCATTTAAAAAAAAAAAAAAAAAGTACTGGTACCCCCAACCGGAATGTGGGCTCTATCAGCCCTCACCTTTGGCTGGGGGTAACTTTCTTTAGTGATAGGTGCCCTTTAATGCAGCACCACTCATGAGACTATGCCAGTGCCACACTCAACAGAAAGCAACTGGAAATAACAGATATTCATCATATATTTTTTGTGGCCGTTTATCAGAGTCTTCAGGCCAACTAACTGGATATTGTAGAATATGCACAAGACATGAATGGGTTTTTCTTGCATTCAGTGCCTCTTCCTTTCATCTTCAAATCTACCATTCAAAAAAAAACCCAAAACACTGCCATATACAGTACCCTAGGACCAGACAGCACTTTAAAGAGGAGCCATGGATATTATGTGATTTTAAGAGCTACAAATAACGTGTAAAATATATTCAATAAACCTGCAGTCTTGTACCTTTATTAGACTGTCATGAATTTTAATATCTGCCTTTTACATTAGAGAAACGGAGTTGCATTATTCCATATATACTGTATAAATATACACAGACCTCGACGACTTCCTTGCAGCGTTTGTGACCAAATGGCTTTTGTGAACATTCACAGTGTATGTAATGAAATTTCACAATCACAAAGCAACAAAATATTGAACAAAACTCCAGAGCAAGTGATAATTGGAACCTTTTCTTACCAATGTAATATTTGCAAGCAAATGATTTTACATTGCGAGGAGTGCTAAACATTTGCAAAAATGCCATTTTAAACATCGTTTGTGATTTTTAATTACATCCCCCCTAAAGTGCCTGCTACATACACACATGTAACGGCATAGGAATCCATATTGCAGAGTTCAGCCCCATGGGAATTTATTGATCATTGAACTTGTGGCACCATTTATGCATCACGCAGACCCATTGTTTTCAATACAAGTTAATAACTTAAATGTGAGACACTGAAAACATATGGGTTTTTACCAGGATTTTGCAGGAAAACATGAATTATAACTTCAAATGAAGCTAAAAAAAAACGTTAAAGTAAAACTTCAACACCTTGAAAGGTCACGAAGAATTCAATGGGAGCTCTCCAGGGTAAAATGTAAGTTTTTCCCCCACAATTTTACTCAGATTTGTTTAATAAATAAGCAAACGTTTGAGTTTGAGTTTTTTTGAAGCAGAAAAAAACTCTGAAATGACACAAATTTGAATTTTTTAATAGGTCTATGTGTGTATGCAGTGCTGGTCTTAAGCACGTTGGACCGATTGGGCCCAGCATTTATTGGGGCCCCGCTCCAGTGCGAGCTCTGATTCCTATTCCCTTAATCCCCCAGTAGCCCAGACTGCCCCTAATCCAGATTGGCCCAGGCCACATCTGAACCTGATTGGCCCAGCCCACCCCCAAACCCAATTCAACCAGCCCGCCCTAAACCCAATTGGCCCAAATAACAAGTGAAATGCATTAATGTTGTATATATAATCCATGGTGCTGCACACACACAGTTTACAGTGCACTTTTTTTTAGCCCACATAGATTAAACAAAGTGAGGGAACATTTTCTCCCAGTTGCCCAGCCTGCCCCCATTCCTAACTGGCAGCCGTCACTTGGACAGAGGGGAAAGCAGCCACTATTTGCCCATCCAGCTCTGTGACCCTGCGACAGACAGCAAAGTTCCTTCTAGGGGGCCCAGCCAAAATGGTTCCAATTGGGCCCCGCACTTAGTACAACCGGACTTGTGTGTATGTGACAAAATGTAAAAGAAAGTGTATTAAATAGAACACTGATCATTTGATCACATTCCCACCCCCAGCTGGAAGAGCGCACGCTGGTCCCTTCATGTCATTTCTGTCACTAGTTAGATTCCCATGAACAGGACTTTGCTGAGCTCAATGGACCCTTTTTAAAATATCTCTGTTTCCCATGGGCCAAAGGGGGGGGGGAGGGCATTAGTGCCTAAGGGTTCATCAGAAAAATGCCATTTTGGACCAAAGCAGTATTAAGAAGGTGAAAAGGTTAAAGACTAAGGTCAAAAAGCAAAGCCCCAAAGTGGACTGTAAACAAAACGGAGTAATTTATTTTTACCCTGTTTGAAGTTCATCACTCAGAAAAAATGGGGGATTCTTTTAAACCCTTTGGCTACCAATGAGACATGTTGCCCTCCAACAACAATGAGCATGTTCTTTTCTTTTCCTAAGCAATGGGTCTCTTTTTTCATCCTTATTTCCTCATCAACATGTGTTGGTGGGAAAGTCTGATGACCTGAAGTCTGATGACCTAAAGGCGTAGATCACGGTGTATTGACTAGCATACAGGGGGCCTGGGGAAGAGGGGCATACATAGGTTGCAGGCTCTGTTGTCCTACTCCATATATGTTTCCCTACCTGTTTCTTCCCAGAGAGATAGGTAGGCTGCAAGTAGTGGGGGTATCAGAGCAAACAATGAAAGAGCAAGCACTTACTGATATCTCAGACAGGCAAAGTAAAAGAACAACAGACTTTATTTGGCAAATAATACATAAAGCCTTATACATTTCATCACTTAGGCATTTAATCATAGTAGTGGGGGCTCAAATTTTTTTATGTGGGAGAGCCACACTTGGGGGTTATTCATTAAAGTACAAATACCAAAAACTCAAACAATTCAAGTTTTTTTAATGAAAAAAAGTCCAAATCCGAAAATTTCAGACCTGCCAAGGTTTTATAAAAGTCAATGGGAGAAGTCCTGATATCCTGATCTGCACTGGGTTTTATGCATTAATCCAAAGATTTTGTGGTTTTCGGGCAAAAATACGATTTTCTTACGGTTTTCACAATTGTTTTTCACAAGAGCTTTTTCCCCACACTGGAATTTTTTGGGAAATAACCTGTGTGGATTTGGTCGCATCTGAAACTTGAAACTGCAAGTTTACTAACCTCGTAGCCAAAATAATACTGCTCAGGAAGGCCACAACTTATTATAATTATTATTATTATTATTACTTCCTGGTAGCTAGGGTAAATTGGACACTAGCAACCAGGTCATTGTCATTATCTATATTGTTCTAAAAAGATCACTTAGATTTAAAATATCTCAAAACAAGTACAGTTGCAGCTATGACAATAATGTGATTTTTCTTGAGCATGAAAGTGCTACTGTATGTATACACTACATGCATAAAGTAAAGGGTGTTCTGGTTCAAAGCAAGGGAGCTCCATTCTACATACAAGGAAGGTTTTTTTATGTAAAGGATAATTCATGCCAAAAAAAACATCATTGTTTGCAGTGCATTGTGGGATTAAAAGAAAATCTCTTCTGCTAACAGGGCCTTGGATTTGAGTCCTGCTATTAAGACGAATAGGAAAAACAGAATCAGCGTGTTTGTTTATGCCTGTTGCCCTTTCCATGCCATCGCTCCAGGGCACAGTTATGTTTTACATCAATTCCATGCTGACGTAGTTGTTTTTCATGGGTTATGGGATTAACTAATCTATAGGGCTGTATATTGCAAAAGGATCCATGCCTGAAAAGCAAGTGGGCTCATTTTTTTAATTAATTTTGCTGTGAATCAGTGGGTGACGGCTGGAGGTGACAAAGTAATCAATCATTCAGCTATACAGTGGGCCAGGCAGATAACATTCCACATCTAATGCAAGCACTTACAACAGGGGTGCTCTCGACATCTGGCTCCCACCAGGAGATCTACCTTGATAAAAATTGTGGACCGTCTACCATACTGCACAAGAAAAAGTATCACAATCCCATAACATGGTTATAATACAATCTAGAATAGATTTACGTTGAATAGTTTAATAATTATACTAATAATTAGAGGTTTAAAAGAACATATGTATTAGATAAGTAACATCTGTGTATAGGTTATGCATCAAGAGGGACCATCCGTTTTTAGTTGTAAGGAGAGTCCTCTGTACAGCTCTTACTTGAATTATAGGGCCCCATGCTTTCAAAGAGTGCACATCACTACTCAGTCCTGACTATCAGTACTAGACTCAGTACATTCTGTTCATTTCTGGTCAACATTAACCAACATCCAACACTTTATTCTGAGTCAGCCTTGTCTTGTTCTTTTTGGACATCATCTCCAAAAGCCCTACACAGTCCTCATCCTCATCCTACTAATCTTTACAAATCCAAATATTGCCGGTCCATATTGTGCAACTGTTATTAGAGCAATGCTGCAGTCAGGGACTGACATTGCAGCAACTCCAGCAGCCAATCAGCCATCAGCTTTGATGAATCTAGTACAGTGAGACTAATTAAATCTAGAGGCTTTGTGGGTTTATGTTATATGCAGGGTTTCCCAGACTGGCACTGCTAAGGACAGCTGGTGCTGAGATTGGTTTGAATGTCATGTTTGCAGAATTCCTGGAGAACAGCCAATTGAGTACTCACACTCCCTGGCCCTTCCAATTGTGACCCTGGTGCACAGCAAAAATGGGGAAACGGCAAACCCGAAATCCAGTAGCAGCAAAGATTCACAGGTACACAGGTAATGCAAGCAGGTTAAAACCTTGCTAATGTTTATTGCAGCATGCAACGTTTCGGGGTTACCCCCTTTATCAAGCCAATGTTTGCAGAATTCCCCCCTGATGGGAGTGCCAGGGACAGTTGGTAATGAAATTTGATAGTATTTACTATATGCAGATACTCATGTGTTCCATGTGCAAGATCCCTTGGTACTGCCAGGCACAGCTGGTACTAAGGTGTGTAAGTGCATGTGTATGCAGGAACCTTCCTAACTGGCACAACCAGGCTCATACTGACACCGAACTTCTGCCATATGCAGCTGCTAACAGAGAAACCAGGGGCAGAATTCTAACCCAAGAAGGGCCTTTATTTCTATTGGGCAGGGCTGGTGTACAAGCAGGAGCGTACAGAATCTCAATGCAATAAATCAGTTGAACTGGGGGGGGGCTTTACTTTTCTTTTGAAAGTAAAAATAAAGAAGGAGAAAATGTCCCCCACTGTCCTGCTTTTCCTAACACAGCCAGATCTCCAATTGCAACCTCCTCCTCTTGCCTGCCAAATCATGCAAGACTGTTTCACTCCTACACGTAAGCCCAGTGATGCATCTTTTCCTGCCTTATAGGAACAATGAGCAGAGGTGGTTGCTATGAGGTAGTTGGTCCAATCAAAATCTGCTTTGTGTCTGCTCGCTAGTGTCAACAGAAAGGTATTTAGAGTGAGAGGCAGGTCGCGGTCTACCAGGAACAGTACCGGGGTCTACTGGTAGATCTACGTCCTGGGCACCCCTGACTTACAATATGCAGGCTGCAGGGATTACAGTAAACATAGAGCAAATTTCATCACATTCAGGAAAATATATAACACTCTTTCACTTGATTTTCCCCAAAAACTAGTATTGTTGTCTAATGTTTCAGATGGGTAAAAAGAATGAAAAACTATTTCTTCTATTTTTAGTTATACATAAAATAAGTAAAAGTGAAACAAAAATTATCAACATGATTTATTTCTATAAGGCCAGCAAGTTATTGCACCACCATATTAAAATAAAATATTGCTTGGAAAATGGGGTCAAATTTGTATTAATAGAATATGGAAAACATGGCAAAACATACTTAAATTCCGAAATGGAGAAACTATCTTTCCATTTAGCTAAGGACGCACCTAATCCTTATTTTTGGGATTCAACCGAACCCCAAATCTCCACAAAGCAAATCCACACCCTTATTTCCATATGCAAATTAGGGAATAGAAGATGCAAGAAATATCATGCTTGTTAACTCACATACTGTATAGTGATGGGAGAATCTGTCCCGGTTTGTTGAAAAAATTCACAAAAATCAGGAAAATTTTGAGAAACAATGGGTGTCAAAATAATTTTGATGAGCGACAATTTTTATGCAAACTACATTTTTTATACACGCAATTCTTTTGTCCAGTTGCATTACAGTCAGTGGGTGTCCGAATAATTTTGACATGCAACAATTTTGACACGCAACAATTTTTTTCACAGTGTATTTTTGCAGCAGTTTTGCGAATGCATTTGCAGTTGGTGAAGTCTGGAAATTTGCCACATATCGGTCCTACCGAGTAAATTCACCCATCACTATTCACGTAAAAAAAAGATCCCCTTAATCATGTGACCTATAGGGTTCATATTTGGTTTGGCAAGGCTCTTGGATTCAGCCAGATTTGAATCCTACTGTAGAAGGTACAAATTCAGATGGATCTTGAGCTGAATCCAGGATTCAGTTAATTCAGCGCAATGTTCTTTGCTGGGCAGACTTGAAGATTCCTGTTCTATATAATTGTCTCACCCTTTCTTCAGTGAGTTAGGTTCCAGATCAGGTAGTTCTGGTATCCAGGTTATGTTTCCTCCATTCCAAGATTCATGCACAATCCCTGTGAAACCAAAGAGAAAATGCAGGGATCCCTGACACTTTAATTTTCTTTGGGCTTTGCTCTACTATTGAAACTTAAGAACAAGAGTTGGCACTCTACTGATCTCTCAGTTTCCAAGATTTAGACTCCTGGGTTGTTTTGTTTAATCCCATTGTTTTCTTCTTTCTTGTTTTTTTTTTTTTTTTAAATAAGTAATCAATGCCAGACTACTATGTGTTTTCCTTCTGGTCTTAATCAAAAAAGAAAATAGATATTCATACAGACATTTTCTGAGATGTGCCTTGCAGGGGCAGAGGGTGTGTGCTTTAGAACATGTCAGCATGCTGATAATTCCAAGGTATGCATATCTTGCCAAGATTCTGTAGGAATGTAGTGAATGCCGATCACTGGAATTAATATGCCCCCACATACTTCTGGGGCACCGTAGTGTGAGTGCTCTGGGGATCCAACTGTGGTCAAGTAACCTATACAGGGTGGGCTGATTTCCCAGCTTCATTTTTTAATGCCTCCATTAAGAGAGGAAGATGTAGTCCAAAGCCTAAGCACCCACGTGGGTGAATTTGCAAGATTTTGAGAAGGCACATCATTCATCCAAATTAAGAAAACACTTGCCTTTTAGTGTATGGGTCAGTAGTACCCGTATATCCTTCCTTTTTCTCATAAGCCGTTTCCATATTAAATTTGTGCACAATTGAGTGGTATGAATAAGATTTCTTTCCTTTACAACAAAAAACTCCTTCACATATTCATTTCTAACACAAATGCTTTATCAAGTTTCGATTATTTCTTTCAACCTGAAAAAAGCCTAATTCATATGAGTCCCTCTAGTGAATTAAATTAAAATGTTTTTTTCCCTTTTCAAGCGAAAGAGGTTACATGGAGCTGAGGAAGGAACATCCCCAGGCCAGTGCATTTTTGGGAAAAAATTAGTTCTTTCATTTACTGGAGGCACCTAACATATTGGCTTCTTTCAGTAAATTCAGTTTCTTTTGTATATGAGGTGGGATGAGAACTATGTTTCTTAAACAGCTGGAAAGGCAAAGGCCCAGGCAGGTTGCATTCAATAGTATTTTAGTCAGAGTGAAAATAAATAGTTTTCTTCATTGGTGGATAATATGGATAGAATGGGTTGAATGGATAGTCAGCTTCACTGCACAGGGCAGGGATAATGCAGCCATTGTTACAGGGATGCAACTTCCAACATTTCTTAAAGGAGAACTAAACCCTAAAAATGTATATACAATATTTTATGTCCTGAACTTTTTGCTCCAGCCTGAAGTTTCAGCTTGTCAATAGTAGCAATGATCCAGAACTTCATACTTGGGTGTCTGCGACACTCACATGCTCAGTCGGCTCTGAGCAGCTAAGCTTAGGCGTTGTCATTAGAGATTGGTGACTTTATATGTCTGGCGCAAATGCGTCTCGTTTGGGAAGGATTCGGCCCAATACCGAACCGAATGTGCAAATTAGCAATTTTTAACTTCCTTGTTTTGTGAAGAAAAGTCACATGATTTTTTGGATTCGGATTCGGTTTGGCCAGGCACAAGGATTCGTCCGAATCCTGCTGAAAATGGCCGAATAGAATACCGAACCGCATCCTGGATTCGGTGCATCCCTAGTTTTTTTTAAACCCGGGAATATGCGCTAGCATCCAAAAATGAACACCCGCGTCCAAAACAAGAGGCCTGCCGCATTTCGCAAGCTTTTTGGCGTTTGGCGAATTTCTCAGGAAATTCGCAAAAAATGTATTGAACCAAAACACCACAGATTCGCCCACCACCAGTTGTCATAAATTATCAAGCAGAAAATGAGGTTGGCCTGTGATATAAGCTGATGCTACAGGGTTGATTATTAAATTCTGATGCCAATTGCACTGGTCCCAGTGCTGCCATGTAGTAATTATCTGTATTAATGACTAATCAGCCTTATATTGTGATATTTCTATTCTATGTGTACTGTATATTGTGAGTGAGTCCCTAAGCTCAGTAAGTGACAGCAGCACAGAGCATGTGAATCAGTGAATCAGCAGAAAGGAAGATGGGAAGTTACTGGGGCATCTATGGATACATTAATATGACTGCTTCAAGCTGATACAGAAGCTCAAAAACAAAAACACAACATTTCTAGACTACTTTTTTTTAGTTAAGTTTTGTTCTCCTTTAATGGGTTCAGCTGGAGGATATTTGCTGAAAGTTGCAGTTCTACACCATCTTGAATATCTATATTACTTCCCTTGACACAGAAGATATCATTGAATTAAGAATGGGCTTTTTTTCTCTGTCAATTATAATATAATATCTGCTTTTAATGACGCATTTAGTTAAACACTGTTTGGCACCAATACTCATGCCTGAAGCTGAAAGTGACAAATACCAGATTATAAAAGAAGTCAGCGTTCACTTTCCCCATCTCTTTATACTTACGCAGCATTATCCTTCTTTATATTGGATTCCGTCCAACATTTGAACAAATAAACAGTGGATAATTGCCATCAGTTTTCCAGCACATGTAGGGGAAGGCTAGCAGGGACGACACAGACCATTCCGCTTGTCCCAGATTACTGCATACTTTCTGCTGGGATTCCCTGTTACTGACATTTATATTTCATGTGCTTTCTCCTGGTTTATATTACAATTTAATAATACCCCCCAGAAAAGGGGAATTAGCTTGCCACAAACGCTTAAAGCAAACAGGCAGTTTTATGGCTGCATTCTGACCTGTGCTGTGCTGATGATGATGATTATGCTCAGCTGGTTTTATGACTTTATTATTGAGATCCTTTAGTGATTGCAGCTGTTTCAGACATCTGTACAATCTCTACATTAAGGGCCGGTACACACGGGCGTTTTGGACCTGCGCTCCCCTGCGTTGCGTTTGGCTGCGCTCAGCCGCAGGGGAGCGCAGGTCTAGACACACCTCATTTTGTTCAATGAGGTTGTACCCACGAGACGCGTGTAAGCGCCGAACGCAGATTCAGACGCAACATGCTGCATTTTTCCTGCGTTTGGCGCCTACATGCGTTCGTGTGAGTACAGACCCATTGAAAATAATTGAGTGCGTCTATACCTGCGCTCCCCTGCGGCTGAACGCAGCAAAACGGAACGCAGGGGAGCGCAGGTAAAAACGCCCGTGTGTAAGGGCCCTAAGCGTTTTTTTTTTACTGAGATCATTAGGAAAGCATGGTATCTGGTCATTTTTAAGTCTTTGACTTGCAGCACATGTAATGTGACAAATTGAGATGGAAAAGGCCCCTCTCTTTTCAGCTCAGTCATTTATAATACCAGAATTACTGACTGCACATAGTCCAGCTCTAAATAGGGATAACACAAAATGCACAGGAATGTTAAACTCTATGCCACCAGGCTGCTAAACATATAGCCCTGGCTTTGGCAAGCTTTTTACTAACACTGCCAGTTTGAGACATTCATTCAATTGAATTATATTTATAAAAAAGCGAAAATCAAGGTCACTACCAGATTCAAAGGATACTTTTACATGGTTACATAGTTACATAGTTAAATTGGGTTGAAAAAAGACAAAGTCCATCAAGTTCAACCCCTCCAAATTAAATCCCAGCCTACACATACACACACACACACACCCCTACACTCCTTCACATAAACCATATATGCCCATAGCTATACTAACTGTAGAGTTTAGTATCAAAATAGCCTTTGATATTATGTCTGTCCAAAAAATCATCCAAGCCCCTCTTAAAAGCATCAACAGAATGAGCCATCACAACATCACCCGGCAGTGCATTCCACAACCTCACTGTCCTGACTGTGAAGAACCACCTACGCTGCTTCAAATGAAAGTCCTGTATAGGATTTGTAAGAGTATGGCATGAAAGTGTATACTAAAGTATACGTGCTTATCACTTTTAAATATATAATGTTCCTAAAATCAAATACAAGCGAATGGAGATGGCAAGTTACATAGCGGAAAACTCCACCACTTAAAGGACCAGTAACATAGAAAAATGAAATTGTTTTAAAGCAATAAAAATATAATGCAGTGTTGCCCTGCACTGGTAAAACTGCAGTGTTTCCTTCTGAAACATAAATAATCAGGAAAACCAGAGAGCTGCAAAGCAGGAAGTAGTGTTCTGGCTATTAGGCTAGACATCTAGTCATTCCAGCCTTTATACATTACATTTTTGGCTTACTGTTTATTTTAGAAATCATCCAAGCCCCTTTTAAAAGCATCAACAGAATCAGCCATCACAACATCACCCGGCAGTGCATTCCACAACCTCACTTTTGCCGAGAAACTCCCCTACACCAGTCAGTTGAACTGAAGAAGCTACTTGGATGAGCAGTGAAACGTCTTCATTAAAATATCTCAGCAAGTCCAGTTGCTTTGAGTTACTTTTGATACTGTATGTTGTATTTATTCTTTTATTTGCACAGCCTTTATATTTACCCAGTTTTTATTTTTATACTGAACAATTCCTTAAGACAAACCCCAGTGCATATTTACAGTATGTATAATGATATATACACACACACCTATACAGACGTATACTATATACCAATATCTATAGTAATTTTAGATTATAATATCGCAGAAGCCTTGTATGTTATGCTTTTCCAGGAAATCATCCAACCCCCTCTTAAAGGTATTGACACAATTTGCACATCACCCAGCAGGGTGAAGAACCACTTACGCTGCTTTAAATGAAAGTTCTGTTCCTCTAATCTCTGGTGCATTGATCTTTTATATGGGAAAAAGCTCCCCCTGCTATTTGTCTATAAGACATCTAGAGGCAGATTTACAAAGGGTCGAATTTCGAATTGAAAAAAATTAGAAATTCGACCATGTGAATAGGTAGGGAAGTAAAATCCTTAGAATTCGGCTATCGAATGCGAAGGATTTTACCTCAATTCCATTGGTCGAACGATCGAATAGGAAATATTTTTTATTTGATCAAAAATAATGAAACTCAATTCGGTAGCTTTGATCTGGCGAACTAGGTGGACGAATGAAAATTTAAAGGGGAAGTATTTTGACAGTCGAATGGTCGAATATTCGAATGAAATTTTATTCGAATCATTCGAATCATTTGATCCAATCGAATTTTCAAAATTCACTGGTCGAAGTGGTCTTCAAAAACATTCGAAAGATCGAATTCAAATCTTTTTGAAAATTCGATCGAACTTCGAATCCTTCATGTGAATTTAGTAAATCTGCCCCTTTATGTACAGTACTTGTAAAGAGTAGACTTTTTCCAGAAAAAAACAACCCCAACCTTAATAGGCACTGCACTATCTTCAGTTCATCAATATCCATAATATAAAGGACTGGAGCCCAACACTGCACTGAATCCTTACCAGGGACCTATGACAGACAAAATTATGTTTTCATCCCTGGAGTTTATGCCCTTTTTTATGAAAGACAGACCTTTTTTTGCTTTAGTAGCCACAGGATGACACTGCCTAGACTCACACAGCTTTTTATCCACAAAAATCCCCAGATCCTTCTTAATTTAAGATACTCCCAGTACACTCCCATTTAGGGGCTGATTTACTAAGGGTCAAATTGGGAAGTGGAAAATACTTCGAAATTCGACCCTCAAATTTTTTTTGGGGGTCATTTTCAATCGATTATGGCAGTTTTCGATCGAACAAGGGCAGTTCGAACGATTTTCACCAAAATTCTTTGAATTCTCAGAACTTAGAAAAAATTTCTGTCCACATTCTGTGAGGTCCCCCATAGGCTAAAATGGCAATTTGGCATCTTTAAGCTGGCGAACAGTCGAATTTGAAGGGCCAGTACTTCGAAATTCAAAAACAAGAATATCCAAATTTTTTCAATTCAAATCGAATTTTGGTCTATTCTATAGTCTAAGTAGCCCAAAATTAATTCGAAATCGAGAAGTAGAACAATGATGTATGTAGAATGATGTAAGTAGATGATGTAAGTAGATGATCATAATAGAACGATGATGTAAGATGAGATACATATTGAAACTTCTTCTTTGGGGTGAAACAACAAGGGCATGATGATCCTTCACGTGTTCTTCAAAGTCAGATAAACTGACCCATGGTGACTATTTGAGGTAAGAAAATTTTAATTTCTCTATAGGTCTTATTCACAAATGCAAATGCAATTTTGAAAGAAATTTTCAACATCACTGAGGACAAGCTGAGTGTTTCTCTAACTCCAGTTGAACAATAGCCGGTGCATGTCTTGATGATTTGTCCACAGATCTGTTTGAGGTTGGTTAGAGTAAGCCTTGCGTTATTTCCAGTATTAAGATGCTATTTGCATGTAATTCACTGTGTTCAAGTCGGATGTGCCTGTTGACAGGCACAGGCTTCAGAGGCATCCCTGGAACTGATGCCAAGTAAAATCATGGGGGAAACTTTGGACAAAAATACCTGTAATGAATGGCGTCAAGTTGTGACAAGGTAGAAAAAGTTAAATATTTAGGACTCTCACAAAAATGGCACAATTCACAGCAAGGTAACATACTTTTCCTTTAAAAGAAACATATTGTACATTATAATTTGTGTCAATATGTGTTTTCATTGGTTGAATGTTTACAGCGGTGGTGGCAGAAAGTACAAAGCTCTTCTTCCTGGTTACAAAAGAGCTGGCTATTTATGACTTCAATGCCTTCAATTTAGAGATTAGCTGGATTTTTCCTTTCAAAGCATTGGTTCCTCATAAAAGCTGTTATTTGAAGTAAATACTCAGACCATAACTTTAATGATTTTTAACAGTGTGTAAATCAGCCACAGAGATTAGAAAGTGGAGATACTGGAGTTTGGTGGGGCAAACACTGACCTCTTGCATTTCTGATTCATTTGCTGGTTTTGGTTACTTCTGCTTAGTCCAATGCAGAATATGTTTTGGTCATTTGTGTATTGAACTAGTTGTACTTTGTTGTGTTGAGATAACAAATAGTGGTTGTAATGGGTGATTCGAAAGATGCAATTGAGCTATATCTACCGCACTTGCATCTTTAAATCCATGCTTGAGCTTTACAGTTGTCACTTAGTAATATTCATTATCAATGATTCAACCCACTAGCAACAGTTATCATTATATTAAACTACAAAATAGATGCAGTTCACTCTGTAAACCCACTGTAATTCTTCTGTTTTATTTTGCAAAACATGGTGGACAACCCCTGCCATATAAGTCACATTCATGCTGTTTAAAGGATAAGTAAACCTTAAAAATAAGTGAATGTAAAATTGATGTGAGGGCTATTCCAAGCACTTTTGCAATGTACATTCATTATTTTTTTTTTTTTTCAGTTCCAAGATATTAAAGGATACATGTACTGTTAATATACATGGATATTGTTGCACCAGCTGCTGGTCATTTTCTGATTTCTAATTTTTTTCCTAACCAGAAGAACATTCGAGCAGCCCTCTTGACTACATGTCTTGTTTACTTGATGGCCAGAATGGTTAGAAACTGACCAGCAGGTGTAACAAAATGAATTCATGTTGACAGCACATGTAACCTTTAATATATTGAATCTTTAATATAAGGCATTAGCTTATTGAATGGCATCTCCCAACATCATATACTTCCTGGCACGAGGAACATTGGTCCAGTGACCCGGAGGGTCACCCCATTTGCAACTAATTTATGTCACTGACAATGTGCTTGTTCACACACACACACACACACTCAACTATTGGATGAGTTACTTTAATCCCAGCAATAAAAGCATTCATCATAAAGTAGAATAAGATAATATATAAGCAGTTTGTCCAGATACTACCACAATGGGCTCTAATCCTGTAGCAATTATGAAAACACAACTTGCTGTATCTTCCAATGGCGTTAAATGACAGGGGGTGCTTGGATTCAAAATTACATATATTTATTAAAGTAAAAAAATTTTCTGGGCAGACTTTTAAAGGGGAAAACACGGATCCATGATGTTCTGGGGTGTCCTGTTCATATCTTCTTCCCTCCCTGATGATTTGTCTGTTCTCCAGGTGTTGTTGGTAAGTGACAATAAACTGGTTTACTTTTTTATCTGCCTTTCATTGCCATTGACATGTTGTGCTAGCTGTGCAGCTCTGTGAATTCAACTACACTCTGTAAAGTCATAGCTGGTAGTTGTGCTGGCAGTCTCTGCTTCATATACACAAGCTTATGATTCAAGACCTCAATTGAGAAATTGGTTTGTCTCACACGTTCATTTAACCGATGTTTCTGGGCTTTCTGTGGGATCAATTTGGCCCTGTGGCCTTTTCCTGAAGAACTAAGGCCTAGTCTGGATGGTGAGATTCCCTGATATCTGTGTGGTAGGTTAAAATGTAGGGGTAGTTTCTATAATCCGAAAATTTTCTGTCCGTCCACTTTCATGGTACTCTCCCCAAAATGAGCAGCAATATGTCCAGATGAAAATTTGAGCAAATAAAAGGGAGGGGACAGGGGAGACAAATGACAGCGGGCCTAGTGGAGCCCGATAGGTAAATCCGGCCCTGAATATCCCTATGAAGATTCTCAATCATCCAGGTCATGATATACAGTATCTAGTAAAATTAAGTCAAAGACAACTGGACATTTAGAGTTTTGCTTGAAAACATCGCACTACATAAAAAGGTTTCACCAAGTGGTAGGGAATTCCCTTGAGGGTAGTAAAGTCATCAAAGATATCAAATCATAATGGTTCCAATAAACTTCAGTAAGGTGTTGGCTGAAACTCACAAATGTGTGAAAGTGAGATCCAATCACAATGGAACCATTGCTAGTAGGTACCCCTGTTCCAAAGTTGTAGGTTTTCAGCACAGCATTGTTTAACAACAACTACAATTTCAATAACGCATTGTCAGGTGCTCATTCAGGTAGGGAAAAGGCATTTTACATGAGAATTTTATGTGTGAACACAGTTTTAATAAATAAATAAATATTGTATATTGTGCAGACAAAAATGCATAGAATGTATAAGCAGGATTTTGTTATTGTAGAATAAAGAAGAGTAAATTTGATGCACAATCCCTGAAACCTTCACAAATGCATATTCCGTAAGCAATTTTGGCAGAAGAGTTTCTGCAAAGAGTTTCTGTCAAAGGAGAACTCAACCCAAAAGTAATACAAAACCTACCCCCCTACTTTACATAGATACCTCCCCCACCCAGTCAATCTGCTACCCTGGGAAAATGCCCTTAACTTTTTACTTTTCACTCCATACAGATTCAGGGATCGGAGTTCATGAGAGCCGTCTTCCGGGTCTTCGGTAATCTTGGTGTCTTCTTCCGGCACTGACTTTCCGTCAGTTTTGGCCCATGTTCAGACCAGGAAATAGCTCCAACTGCGAATGCGCCAACATGCTGCTCCATTTTTTGCTATATCTGTATCAATGTCATGAGCTAAGGGGGCCCTGGCCAAAAGTTGAACCTACTTCCTCACACATTCATCAACCAATATCATTAGTTTTCACTAAACAAATGCAACCGAGTGTTTGCAAATATTTTCTTCATTTATGAAAGATTTAGGTTGTTGGTTGCTCTGTATGCTGAGTTTTTCATTCTCTCTATACTTAATATTCCTTTACTGTTTCATTTTTGAGTCTCTCTGTTATTCTGGAGCAAGTTTGTGAGAAAGCAATAAAATATTAAATCGTATATTAAACAGTCCTGTCTGTTCAAGCAATTGTATGACATATGAAAGTGCTCACTGTTTTATGCCATAGTATTTCAACTTCTGACGGGGGGGAAAAGGCTTTCTCTGCCTTCATAGTCTTTGTCTGATACAATTTACTTCTGTAAATCTTGAGCATTGAAATGTCTGAATATTAATCATAATTTGAATTTGCATCAATGTCACCCTCAGAGCTGGACAGAATCCCAGATAATTCTAATGTTATTTATAAAACACAGGAGCTGTCAATAACCAAATAATTATATCCGTATAAACTGTGCATAGTGATGTCATCAAATACAATGGGGCAGATTCACTAAAGAGCTAATTGTCGCCAGTGACCGCTTCCCATACTTCGCCAGATGAAAATTTGCTACCACTCTGCTAATTCACTAAAATGTGAAGTTGCCTCCTGGGCGCCAAAAGCTTTTCTCTAGCGCTACTTCAGTGCGGGGATCTCATATTGAAGATTCGATAGCTTTTGTTTATGCCTAGCGAAAAGTCACTAGTGATCTTGTGCGTAGGTCAATTTGACTGGGGTGAGTTCATTAAAGTTGTACGGAGGTCTTTACTGTATTTGGTGCAAATGCTTGAAGTGGCCACTTTTTATTACAAGTGTACAAGGAACCTTATTAAACACAAAAGAGATCCTCTAATGCCGTACACATGAGCAGACTGTAAAATGAGTGTTCCATGGCAATCAAATGTCTGGGTAAAGATTTTAACCCAAAGAAGTGACTTTTGCAGGCAATCCCGCTTAAAAAAAAGGACAAGTCGCCAGCATTTTTACAACTTTAATGCATTTCTAGCAGGCAGGATATGATGTAAGTGACATA
This sequence comes from Xenopus borealis, assembly GCA_024363595.1. Classification (NCBI taxonomy): domain Eukaryota; kingdom Metazoa; phylum Chordata; class Amphibia; order Anura; family Pipidae; genus Xenopus; species Xenopus borealis. The sequence goes on from CM044434.1 coordinate 133,051,876, forward strand.
AGGTTGAGGAAGATCTAGCTACATTTTAGCAGTTCGCTTGGTCTGAGGTTGGCGAAGTCAACTCTGGCGAAAGAGGTAACGTTCAGTAAAATCCGCACTTTACTGAATTTGTGGAGTAATGACCATTCAGCAGCACAAAAAGTTGCCAGTCGACAGCGAACGAATAACACTAGCTATGTCTATGCCGATGGCGATGTCCCTGCAGATGGGATTTCTGGTGAAAAGTCACTAGCATTACCAACTTTGCCCTTTAGTGAATCCGCTACAATGGTAGTAACACACGGAACAAGGAAAGAAATCTCTTCTCCTACAGGCAATTAAGGACATATCAGGGCTCTGATTGGTGTTTATGGATGTCACCTCTATGGCATCTTATTACCCTGTAATATAAAAAATAATGCCCCTGTCTGTTACATGGGAATTCCATGGCTTTTATAGAAGCGTTTAGCCTGCAGCCTCATGCTAATATCCTTCCATTTTAAAAACATAGTCCCTTCCGTACGTTACACAAAACTGAAATATAGGGACAGCTGCTTGCATTTAAGAAATCATTTCCTGTCCATTTCCCTTGTTAAGGTTGAATGCACATTTGTATATGAAGAATTTTTAGCCTTTTTCACTTTTTGTTTTTTTTGCACAGCATATGATTACATTTTGTTTAAAAGAAATATCTGTAAACACTGACAGACTCACAGACATTAGGCATTGTATATTAAATAAATAAGCTGGCAGGCTTTAAACATCCTTGTCTTTGCTGATATTCAGTGCATGTCACTGTGTTTATAATGCCCTTGTAAAGCACCATGGAATACGCATAATAAAGCATCGCTTCCAGGCATTCCTAAAACATGGCATAAATAACTCAATCACTTTTGCAAATACGCAAGTACTCTTCTCAAAACACAACGGGAACAACACGGTGATTACTTTAAATGCACTACTGTGATTAATAAATGGACATTTAATAGAGGCAGTCCCACAGTGAATGCATTGTCTCACAAGAGAGGGCTAGCGTCATGTGACGACGATTGGGAACTATTAGAAAATATCACTAAAACCAAGAGATGATTAAAGTGCTTTAGGGGAGGATATTAACGAAGTTCAAAGGGGTAGTGCTTAGGAGAATATCATGTCTATGCTTTCTGTCTTGGTAATTACCCATAAGACTGTTTGGGCTTAGAAGCCACAAGACAGAGTGCAGGACGTTCGCGTTGGTATATATGATTCCCTAGAAGCCGTACTATAGTACAATAAGAATTGGACTGTAGAGCAGCCAAATAATAGATGATCAGACTAACACAGAGACTACAGTTAGGATACCAGATCATCTGAAATATCAGGGACACAACTAATAAACACAACTTGTAGGACTGACTGCTGGATTTTTTTAGATGCATCCTTGATTTCTCCCATGATCTGGTTACTGTAGTACAGTTATACTGTGCCATAGCACTACCTGTTTGTCTATCTTAACTCATAGTAGTCTCAACAAGGGATGGGTATTTAGTATTTATAGAGAGCTGAAGCCATTAATGTAATGACATTTATATTATGAGCCCTAGTGATCAAAATCTGCTGACTGTGGGGTTATTTAAATTACCCCAAAACCCAAGTACCTAAGGCATTCTAGAACAGTCCCCTTTGTGTTCCCTTAAAAAGCACTGGTGTATGGGATGGTACTTTCCTTATGACAGGCATTTTGGTATCTCTTGTGTTATAGTGCCTTGTTCCCTTAAAGTCTGACTTTTCCTTCCTTGACAGCCACAGCCTTCTGGGGCCTTAATACTTGGCCATACACAAAAAAACTCTCATTTGGAGAGCTCAAGCCCATATCATAAGAGAGGCATATGCACGCTGTCTAGGGAGGGATTTTTAAGCATGCATGAAACCTGGCCAGATTTGAATCAATTAATATGACTAAACATTTCAGCCACATAAACAGACAAATAAGCCACTGACATTTGCTCCAGTTGGCCAAACGGTCTACCATTCTGGGGCCTGTTGGGAGAAGATATGAAAACTGTTCTATCAGCCATACACTAGGATGACATACATAACTTTTTCTAGTTTTAGCCAATCAGATATCAAAGGTAGTGGAAAGGAGAAGGATATAGCATGTACCTGCCAACAAGGTGCATCACAATTATATCTCCCTCACCGAGTTAAAATAAATGCTAGCTTAGTCATCCAGTATGGACAGATCTGTGAATGTATGGCAAACTTTACCCTGCTAGGAATTTGTTGTGGTTTTTCTATTTCTAGTACAGGTATCAGATCCACATTACGGAAACCCATTATCTGAAAAGCTTTTAATGACGGAAAGGCTGTCTCCCTTAGACTCCATTTTATCCAATTAATCCAGATTTAAAAAAAAAAAAAAGATTTCCTTTTTCTCTGTAATAATAAAACAGTAGCTTGTACTTGATCCCAACTAAAGATATAATTAATCTTTACTGGAAGCAAAACCAGCCTATTGGGTTTATACAATGTTTAGATGATTTTCTAGTAGAGTTTAGGTATGAAGATTCACGGAAAGATCTGTTATCCAGAAAGCCCAAGCATTCTGGTTAACACGTCCCATACAGGGGCATAACTACTGGGAGAGCAGGGGGTGCAATTGGGCCAGGGCCCGCACCCCACAGGGCCCCCCTGGCAGATTGTGCCCGCTGGAAAAAAAATGAATTGATTTACTAAAGGAGAATTCAACTCCCTTGATATTAAGTCCTCATCTGCCCCCCTCCGTTGGTCTCCTGCAAATTCTTACCCTTGAATCCTTCTCCCTCCAGAAATAGCGACTGCAAATGCAGATTGAGCTCAGCGGAGCTCACAGCCTCCATCTTCTTATCTTCGTTAATCTTTGTGTCTTCTTTCAACTCTTCGGCACTTCCAATCTCTTTCGGCGCATGCGCAGTTGCCAAAACCCAGAAAATTTGCTACAACTGCACATGCGCCAAAACACTGCTCCATTCGCATAGATTGCAAATATAAGAAGATGGCTGCATTTGCGGTCACTATTTCTGGAGGGAGAAGAATTCAGGGGTAAGACTGTACAGGGGGGAGGCAGGGAGGGGGACCAACAGGGGGGGGCAGATGAGGACTTAACAAGGGGGTTGACTTCTCCTTCAAACCCTGATGCTGTTAAAAGTCTGAATAAAAAAAATACTCCATCTCAAACCTGCAGAGGTCATGTAGAAGTCAACAGCAGATTTTGCGTCTACAATTGATCTGCAATGAGTTTTGTAGAATAATCAAAAGAATTTATGGTTTTTGGCTGATAATCCAAAAATATCGTACAATTAAGATGTTTTTTTTTTTTAACTAATTTTATTGTGTTGAGAAAATGTATTGATTAAACCAGTAAAAATGTGCACAGGAGTTTGGTTGAAGTGGTTTTAAGTAAATAGTGAGAAATTTTCAGATTTTAGTAAATGACACCCTTAGGGACAGATTTATGCAACATTTCGGGGAGAACAGTGCCTCATTGCACCCCCGCCTAATGGTTTTAAAAATTAGTGGTGAGCACAACTTTTTCTTGTTTGTTGTAGTTATACTGGAGCAGTGACCAGCTCCTTGTTGTAGCCCCCACCCTTTCCAGCTATAGTCAGGTGATCCCACTGGTGTCTAATAAAAGGGCATCCATGATTGGGAGTTTTACTTTGAAAGCAGCAAGTAAGTTGCAGGTAAAACTTAGTCCCTTTGTAAAATGTTTAATGAAGTAATGGAATTCTTAATGAATCAGATGAAAATTGAGCGTAGGACTGGCAAGATATGGGATGACTTTGACGTAGTTGGCCAGCTTAAATATATTGCAATATATGGACAAACAATCCCTGTTGTTTAAAGGGTAAGGCATTTCTTAGTAGCTGTATGCACAGAATGTCTGAATGTCTTAAATATATTGATAATGGGTTGAGTGCAGAGGACCTCTTGTATTTGTCTATATGTATTTTGTGGTCACAGCCTCATTGCACCCCCGCCTAATGGTTTTAAATTAGTGGTGAGCACAACTTTCCCTTGTTTATTATAAAAACCATGTTTGATATAAAACCATACAAAGTACAGTGCATAAAAATAACATATTACTTAAAAAATACAAAAATAACCATGAACAAATAAAAAAATCACACATTTCACAGTCCTTTCAATCCTTAAGTCCTTTAATAAAGTCTCTCATATCAAAACAAATTTATAAAAATCCAGAAGTGTCTTCACAATAAGCACATCTCTAGTATCATCCGAAATGTTAAAGATGTAACAAACTGTTGCTAATAAGCCAATCAGCCTTTTAGTCATAAGCAACAAAGCTATAACAAACTTGCATCATTCTTTCTTATCTTACCCTACAGGAGGGGATTGGAAAAGGAAGTCTATCCCTGCAGGAAATTCGTGCAGCCTGAATATCTTGGTTATCTGCGATGGTAACTCTGGCCCCTGTACTTGTTCAGAGCATTGTAACGTGCCTCTCTTCTGTCCCCTTTGTATCTTATGCTTGCTTTTCTGTGGCCCACCTGTAAAAAAAAACTGGAACCAGCCGAACTTTGCGGGGAGAAAGGGAAAGATTGATCCAAATCCGGCAAGCATGTAGCAGATGTGTGTGTCTTGTGTCTCGCAGGTTTACACTTCCCCTCGCTCATAATCGTGCGTGTCTTGTTTGAATTTCCTCAGTTTAACCTGAAGAATCTCCTACTGTAATGGCTCCAACTGCATCCTGGATGGCAGTTCTGTCATTTATGAGCAATTAAGCAAATTTTGGAGTTGACCAATCACTGTGAATGTGGGGTGTTAAATTGTTATTACACTTGCACTGTTTTATGACAAAGGGCTTTGCCCCAAAACGTTGTGCTTTTTCAAATTAAACACGCAAGGGTTTACCCTGCTTCAAATTGTCGTGAGTGCCAGTGCTTTTTTTGGAATTGTGTAAGCTTGCTGCCATTCCAACTACTGTACCCAAATGGGGTTAATGGAGCCAAGTGAAGATGTAGAATTCATACAGAAAAAAACGTATTACAGTGGAGAATCAGCATGTCTCAGCCAAGAATCACAAGTTTTACGAGTTAAACCTCCTCAGATGGTGCATACCAAATTGGTAACATTTTTGTTACACATTGTTAACATTTGACTCATCACATCTTGAAAAGCTGCAGAGCTACAGTATTGGGAATCAGTCTGCTCAACATTCATGTTCCCTTTTAACTCCTTGTACATTAGATCTTCCCATACTGCAGAGGTAAACATAGAAACAGGTTAAATGTAGTATCTCCAACCTGAGATACTCTATTGGACGTATAACACTATAACACAGTAATATGCCCAGTTTATTGATCCCAAAACCTTTAATATTCACTTCCAGTACATGTTCTGGTTCCAGACTATGATAATGAAGAACAGCATAAATTCTTCTGTAAAGTTCCTTCTGGCCAAACGAGCAAGCTGCATAGGTCAGATGATTGTCTTCCCAGCATCAAAGTGGATAAATTCTCTATGGCCCCAAGGATACCACTGGAATACAACCCAATCAATCTCTCCCTGAACATTATCTATTTTCAGTATTTTACTGCCCAAAAGCGTAAAGCAGGAGTATAAATAAAAAAGCAGGGGTTTAGATTTGGTCTACATTTGTGCTTATAAAGATAATATATATATATATATAGATATTTATATGCAGCATGAGTGTTTTCTGAAATTTGCCATTTCAGAAATGAGCTATACAGTGACACAGCAGATTTTATTGATATTTATATGGCAGATTTGCACAGTTGCATACAAAGGCTTGCATGTACTTCTTGGTAAAAGTTCAGACCCTTGGCCCCCTTGTGGTTCAGTATTTGGTAACAAATGGTTATGGGGTAATTATACGGCCTCCCTGCTATTGTTTTTTTATTGTAAAATTTCCTACGCAAAGAAAACAAATATAATATTGACTGTACAAGTCTATGGACACATCCCACCCTGGGAAACCTGGAGCTACTGCCACCTCCAAGCCAGGGTTTTACAGCATCAATAAGCACAATTATGCCTGCACACAAGAAGCATCAGCTGAGTACAACTACCGTAAACAAGGAGCATCTCTGGACTCAAATATTTTTTACTGAGTGTCTGATTGCCCAACACCTGTACCTTCCCGTGGCTCAAACTGTGGTTATAAAATAACCCTCTGATTAGTGATGGGCGAATTTATTCGCCAGGTGCAAATTCACTACGAATTCCCGCGATTCGCCAACGGTAAATGAAAAAAAACGGGATGCGCGCCAAAAATGACATGACGCTCAATTCAAACGACGCGACACAAACGACGCAACAGGCTGAAAATTACGCGCAATGCAAACGACGCGACACAAACGGCGCGCGTCAAAAACGATATTCGCCAATTCATGAATTTAGCTGGAAATTCAAGAATTTTTCTGTGAAACGGGATAGATTCGCCCATCACTACCTCTGATTTGTGCTGCATTATTTTAAGAGTCTGAACAAGAGATCAGGGGATAAATACAATTTTTTGCAGTTATATTTGCAAATGTACAACTTCAAAACCATTTGACCTAATATATATTTGATGGTTGCCTAGAATTGCATTTTGTTTCATTTTAAAGGAGAAGCAAAGCTGCCAAGGCAGTTTATTGTCAATAGATTAGCCACAACAGTGCAAACTAGAACAGTGATTTTCAACCTTGTGCCTCCAGCTGTTAAGGAACTACAAGTCCCACAATGCAATGAAGGAGTCTCACAGCCACAGTCAGGCAAATGCATTGTGGGACTTGTAGTTTCTTAACAGCTGGAGGCACAAGGTTGAAAATCACTGAACTAGAACACTGTGTTTATTCTTTAGAATGCTTTTCAAGTTTTTTTAGAGTAAACAGCTCTAAACAAGTCTCTATTTGTTTAGTATAGAAGCTGCCAGATTAGCTTGCTGTGACATTACTTCCTGTCAGAGTCTCTCCCTGCTCCCTCATATCTCTGAGCTCAGATTATAGCAGTGAGGGGAGGAGTTAGGGGGAGAGGAGCAAACTGAGCATGCTCAAGCCCAAGCCCTGGAGGTTTAAACTGAAAACAGGAAGTCTGATACAGAAGCCCATGTGTATACAATGGAAGGAAAGAAATGTGGTGTTTCTTTTGACAGAGGACTCAGAGCAGCATTACTTTCAGGATTTACTAGTGTATTCATATAGAACTTTCTGATAAAGCTTACTTAATTTTAAACTTTCCTTCTCCTTTAAGAAAAATATTTTTGAGTGGAAGACCGCTTTAATAAAGGACTTATGTAGAATCATTTACAACACAACAAGGGTTAGTACAGTGTATGGCAAAAGCAAGTCGTAATGTATGCCTTCTTTTCACCATCAAATGATACAGGTATAGGATCTATTATCTGGAAACCTATTATCCAGAAATCCCCATATTATGGGAAGGCCATTTCCCATAGACTCAATGAAAATGTTAGATGTTTTTTCCATTTTTTATCATAATTATAATAAAACAGAACCTTGTACTTGATCCCCACTAATATATTATTAATCCTTATTGGATGCAAAAAAATCCTATTGGTTTTAATTAATGTTTATATTACTTTTCAGCAGACTTAAGTTATAGGGATCCAAATTACAGATAACTAGAAAACCTTAGGTCCAGAGCATGCTGGATAACAGGTTACATGTCTGTATATATATATATATATATATATATATATATATATATATATATATATATATATATAACCTTGTTAAAGGTTCTCCTGTCTTGTTTGCCTTTAAGGGGTGTGCACCTTATATAAAGCAAGAATGGGCACATTTTCCTCACTCTGCCCCAGCACAGAACATTAGAATGTTTATACTCTACCTTTAAAGCATGGAAGTTTTTCAGCCGCAGGAAGTACAAAATGTAATAACCCCATGCCAGACATTTTATGACAGCACTAAAATAGAATTCAAAACTCTAATCCAGTAAAATATGTGCCATCATGTCAGATGTATTCCAAATATTTATGATCAGCGAAGAATTGCATTTCTACATTTCCCTAAAAGTTCACTTTAGTTTAAGAGATAAAAAAAAAGAAATTTCCATGCTTTAAGGCATATCTAAGTGACAGATATCATTACAGAAAGGGCTTTGTGTTCTCTTGCAGGAATATGCATGTTAAAAGTGTCAAATGCTTTTCTCAGAGATATTTATATGACAACTAATATACGCATTGGCTTGGGAAGTAGTAGAAAATACTAGCCCAAAGGAGTATACTGTATACTTGTATACACTGTATACTAGCCCATTGGAAAGCCCTCTGAGAAGGGGTAAAGTCTTTTTTAGCAGCAAAGAGAGAACTAATTTCATATGTTTTGAGTTGCTGGACAGTCAGGTGTCGTTAAACTTTTGACCATATAGTGTATGTGAGTACAAGGATTCCTAGTTTTAAATATTTCCTTTTTTTTATTACTTGTATGATCTTTTGTGCACACATTATAAAGCTGTGTGAAATATAATATCGGTATGGGACCCTGCGCGGTTCCATTTTTTGGAGCCCTTACCCACACAACCTGCTATCTGCAAACCGGACCCGCAACCTGCATTCTTACCTGCTTGGACCCGCTACCCGACCCGACCCACAAGTACCTGATCCTCAAACCCAATCCGTGACCCACTGACCATCAAGAATCAGACTTAAAGCAGAAACAAAACCCTTAATAAAAAAAAAAAAAAACCTACCCCCCTACCCTACATAGACCCCCCTCCCTACCCCCCCCCCCAGCCTAGGTGTACACTCTGGTAATTAACCCTAACTCTTTACTTACCCCTCGGTACAGATTCTGTCCAGCGAAGTTCTTCTCTTCTATATTGTTCGGGTCTACCTGGGCTTCAGCAATTTCTGTGACAGAAGATTAGGATAGGTTTTTTTTTTATTTATGGTTTGGTTCTCCTTTAAGTCTACTAAAATAATTTAAACAATAAACTAACCCGGCAGGATTGTTGTGCCTCCAATAAAGATTAATTACATTTTAGTTGGGATTAAGTACAACATACTGTGTTATTATTACAGCAAAAAAGTAAACCATTTAAACTTTTTCTTTTAATTATTCGTCTAAAATGGAGTCTATGGGAGGTGACCTTTCTGTAATTTGGAGCTTTTCCGGATCATCTACTGGTAAAATAATGAATGGATCTGAGCAACTACTAAATTATGCGGAGGCATAATAACTTGTATGTAGGTTCACAAGCTCACAGCTTGGAGGGAACGTCTTTATCCAGAAGCCCAAGACAAATCCAGTACATCTCAGAGCTTTACAGGGCACTGATTATTGTTGTGTATCTGTTCTTTATTATTCCATTTTTCCTGCTGTGTATCTGGTCCTTGTTATTACCTTGTGTGAGGAAATTTTAATGGGATCCCAGCGATTGTCCATCCTTTGCCTGTGTAGCCAATAAACTGAATTTTATAAGGGATATAAATATTCTATGAAAGGCTCAGCACAAGCAGCTGCAGACATTTTACTTATCAGAAGTCCTTATCATGGTTTTACAAGGATAACCAATGCCAGTGTGCTGCTATACCAGGGCCCTTCCAATAAAACTAGGTAATGTTCAAGTAAAAAGAGAAGCTGGTAACCTTTATAAATACTTATAGTACATATATAATACGTGCATTGCTATTAATTGGTTGAATGGCTGTAGTCTTCTTTGGCACTATTCACAAACACTTCAAAGATGTTTCTAAAGCTTGCCATGCACACTAAAGGGCTTATTTATTACACTGCAACTTTTTCTGGACAGGCTTCTTGACGCCAAAAATCCGAAAAGGTTGTGGGGGGAAAAAAAACTAAACTTTTCTGGGATTTACTACGAGTCAAACGTGCAACAATTCTGAATACAAAAATACTTCCTCTAAACTCTTTTGAAACCATGTAAAAGTTAATGGCAAATGTCCCTTTTATAACTGGAAGATCTTTCCAGTTTGTCGAGATTTCATAAACCTCCAAAACCTGCTGTTAAATAGTCCCCCAGGGCAGTGTCCAACTTATTACATATAGTGGGCCAATTGTATGTCATACAACATGTTGGAGGGCTGGACTGAAATAAAATGTTGATATCATATGGTGAAGTCTATGGAACCTGTGAGCAGATTGAGGGCCATAAAAATCGTTGGAGGGCCACATCCTGCTCGTGGACCTTCAGTTGGACAGCCCTTCTCCAGGGTAATGATTTTATTATCAGTAATGACAAGTAAGCAGAATTTTGTATGATTTGGCCAACACGACAGTACTGTAGGTCAAATTGGGCTAATTCCATTGTTTCGCCTCCAGTTAACGCGTCTCCAACCCCCCTCCACCACCATCCCAGAGTTCCTTTACAAATTTTACACTTCAATATTAGAAAAAATATTCACAAATAGAAAAAGTATTTTTTTTATTGTGAACAATCTGAAACTGAAAAAAGTGTCTGAAGGTGAACAACCCCTTTAGAATGACCTATTTTTCCATAATTATTCCTTATGCAGAGGGTTGAATGGGATCCTTCTGCCCACAGCTGCTTATTCTCCCAAGTTATATTGTTGTGTGGCTACTCCCTGTCTTTTGGCATCTCACAATTTCCTACATTCCAGAATGCTTTCCTTAATAATGGAACACCCTCTTTACAACAGTGTTGGTGGGATTCAGAGCCTTTGAACAGTTCTATTGGCACTTCACCCATAGTAAAAAAAAAAAAAAGGAACCAGTCATTGAGCTCACAAAATCACGAGTTAATAGGCAAGAAATAAAAATTTATAATTTATAAAAAAAAAAATTCAAAGGACAATGAGATGGAGAATGTTGTGGGCTGGAATATAACAACAGTCAGTTATATCATTTGGGCTTCTTTAAAGGAGAATTCAACCCCCCTTAATAATAAGTCCCCATCTGCCCCCCCCCCTCCGTTGGTACCCCTCCCTGCCTCTCCCTGATGTCTTCTCCCTCCAGAAATAGTGACCGGAAATGCAGATTGAGCGCGGCAGAGCTCACAGCCACCATCTTCTTATCTTCAGTAATCTTCATGTCTTCTTTCTCCTCTTCGGCACTTCCTGTCTCTTTTGGCGCAGTTGTCAAAACCATGAAATTTGCTACAATTACGGAGATAAGAAGATGGCCGTCTGTGAGCTTGTTGCACTTACTCTGCATTTCTGGAGGGGGAAAAATTCAGGGGTAAGACTGTGCAGAGGGAGGCAGGGAGGGGGACGAATGGAGGGGGCAGAAGGGGACTTAACATCAAGGGGGTTGACTTCTCCTTTTTGTAATTTGTAAAAAAAATGTGGATAATGTTTCCATATCATATTCTGTCGTTCTTAGTCTATTTCTTTCATTTTAAAGAACTAGCAGTGGCTCCTGCTTTATCTGTGAAATGATCAGATTATTCAACTACTGAACAACAAAAGCCAGGCCAGTTTGGACACACCAATCCCAATGGCCAATTGTCATGGACCCTTTTTGTTCTGCAGCCAAAGGCAAATTTCAGGTCAGTTTTATTAAACAAAATCATAGAGGACTCTACAGTACAATTATAGGATCTGTTGTCTGGAAACCCATTATCCAGAAAGTTCAGTAATACCATAGTCATTCTTTCCTTTTTGCTAAAACAGTACCCTGTACTTGATCCCAACTAAGATATAATTAATCCTTATTGAAAGCAAAACCAGCTTTTTGGGTTTATTTAATGTTTACATTAATAAGGTATGAAGATCCAAATTACCGAAAGATCCAGAAAACCCCAGGTCCCAAGCATTCTGGATAACAGGTCCCGTAACTGTACTATCTTAGTGTGTATAATAAATATAAATTGAAATATTTAGTAAAAGGGGAGATTATATCATAACAGAACCACTGTGGTTAAATAAAGGGTTGGAAAGATAACTGCCTACACAATTGCACTTCAGATTGTTCTTGAGCACTTCGCAAAGCCAAAAGGTCTTCCTAAAGTCTTTTTTTTTTTATTGTATTTATAATGATTAACAAAGAGAAAAGAAAAGCACTTAAATAAGTTATGCTCTTACAACACCAGAGGTTTACCACTGAAAATTTCCCTGAATAAACAAATAAATGAGTTACGCTTTCTAGACCATGAATGTGAATCATTTAGTTTCCTGATACGGGCAAAGTCACAATCATCTCACTGTAGTTTAACAAACCTCAGGGTCATGTGACAACATCTGGTTCAAGTTAATGTTATCTCTGAGGAATGTAATTATTTTCTTGTTCTGTAGCTCTGCTCTTGCTCATTTGTGATCTGGGGCTAAATGCTACTCAGAATACCTTTTAATCATTCTATTCAATGATTAACTGGTCATTTTTAGTATTTACAGAGCCATCTCAAGATTTGGGCTGAATGTCCTACTTACCAGGCCACTCTCATCTACAAGGCATCTATTATGCAGCAATCTCCAGAATAGGTCAAATTCTATTTAGTGTCCTGTAAAAACAAACACATCTTTATTTTTGGCTGATTTCCTTTTTATGTAACTATAAGACATGTATAGGTATAGAATCTGTTATCCAGAAACTTGTTTTCCAGAAACCTCTGAATTAGTGAAGGCCATCTTCCCATAATTTGCAAATGTTTAGTGCTTTTTGCAATTTCTTTTAATGTTTCTGAAGCTAATGAAACATATTACATTCCCCCATTAAGGTCTAAATTATGTAAGAATCCCTTATCCAGAAAACTCCAGGTCCCGAGCATTCTGGATAACCCGTCCCATACCTGTACTTAATATAATGTTGAAAAATCTGGAGCTGGATAAAAAAATGAAGCTCCCAGAAATGATCCCTACACTACATAAATGGAGGGTCTCTGTGGAAGAATAGCAGTAGTGCTACTAAGAGCTGAAACCAGGTTGGACTGGCCCAGCAGGGCATTCAGAGAAATCCCAGTGGGCTTCAGCCCTCATGGGCCCAGTCGTACCAAACCCGCTGTCTTCCCAAGGGCAGTAGGAGAGGTTTGCAGTGGTGGTAAGTTTGCCACGTGGTGGCAGCAGCAGAAGAGGGTGTGTCTTGAGGTTTCGTGGGGTTTGCATTGGAGTTGCGGTTCCCACCAAAGCTTGGGCTGACAGACCCATTAGGTGATGGCCCTTCTGAACCCCAGATACCCCAGCCTGACTCTGGCTCAAATAGGACATTGTAAATGGATAGACAAAATCCAAAGTCAAGGGTCAACAACAGAAGGAAAGCAGTGCTTGTACATACACTTTCATATTCAATTCACAAAGTACAGTGACACCTTGATTTTAAGTACCCCGATTTTATTTGTGCTCCCACCAATTTATAATGCATTTCAAATGGTGCATTTCCCAGATTTTAAGTAATGTTTTCCCAGATTTTACATGAAAACTGTGTCCTGATGTACCCAAAACTGCTTTTTTTTCCTCTATGAATGTTATTTATGATGAAATTAGTTTAAAATACTAACAAGATGTATGTTTTTCTATGGTTCTGCCTGTAAATGGTGAATTCTAATGAGTCTGCCCTTTATACAGTCCTGCACCAATCACTTATTGCTTTAGGTTGTGTATGTGACTGACAGAGAGTCTTGCACATACCCCCATAGTGAAACATTAATGCTGCAATTCTTAGCCCTTGTTATTAACACAGTAAATATTACATTTCCCAGACCCCTGTGCTTATATCCTTTCAGTACTTGAAGAAAATAATTTACTTTAACACATTTCCCTGATTTTACATTTTCCCGGCTTTCACATACTTTTTTTCCTGGTCCCCTGAAAAACGTCTACTGTAGCTGCTATCTTTTTGTAGATCCCAGGCTATGGAGTACTGTTGCCATTAAACTAATCTGACATCTGCCCATCATTGTCTCCTGTGGCTCCTATTGACTTGAATGTGAAATGCTGGGTAGCAGAAGTATGAGTCCTTATAGACTGGAAAAATGTGATTATTTACATGCCTTGTGCTCACTCTTGGATTGCCTGGCTTTTCCCATTCACAGGAGGTGACTGCAGGCATTATTAGCCAATTGGAATATGCCAGGCTGAAAAGTGCCTTGTGTGACTTAAACTATACAGCCATAATGGGACAATAATGATAATGTAAAATGAAAAATATTCTCATTTTCTGACCTTTAAATGCGCACATACATTTTTATTTACAATCATACTTAGTCATATCATCTTATTACACCATTACTGTTATCATGCTTTATTTATATAGCGCTGACACATTTACATAGCGCTTTACAGAGATTGCAAACTACAGAGTAAGAATTTGGAATGAGAAAATACCAAAGCAACAAGGTCATTTCTCATCTATCTGTCCTGTGTTCTTTCTAACTATAGCAAAAAGATAAGAGTACTCACTTGCTGATAAACTATTTTGTAATCTTATAGTTATGGAATACCCATGGAGGTCCCCTTAGAAACAAAAATAGTCTAGGTACACTGTAAGTTTCAAAAAGCATAAATACATTACACATTACAGCAAATATGTACAGTACATTTTATATACAGAGGAGAGGGGAATTATAAGTCAGACATCTATGATATACTATGATATAGTATTGTATGCGCACTTGCTCTCTTCAGAAGCATTAGAAATTAGGGTTTTACTTTTATTCACCAGAGATATGATTGGGGTTGTACAATAAGAGTGTTTTTTGATCTTATTTATTGTATCATCAGTGGAGAGACACAAATCTGAATGGGTGGTTTGTCTTTGAGATGAATTTTAGTATTTTATAGAACAATTACAATTCCTAGTAACATTGCAGTTGGTCTTCATTATTATTTATTTTATATATATTTTTTAGCTTTTTACATTGTTTTTTGCCTCTTCCAGCTCACAAATGTGAGTCACTGAATTATTCTAAAAAAAATGCTCTGTAAGGCTACACATGTACAGTAACTGCTACTCAGGGGCGCTCCGCCAATGAGGCGAGTTGAAGTGCTCACCTCAGGCGGCAGCTAGGGTTGCCACCTTTTTCCAAAATTTTTACCGGCCGCCGGCAGGGGGCGGGGGCAAAAAACGGAAAATTCAAGGCTGCCTCATGCGGCGAAGAGACTTGGATCGGCCCTGCTGCTACTTGTTATTATACATCTTTCTATCCAGACCCTCTCTTATTTATAATCCAGTCTCTTATTGAATCAGTGCATGGTTGCTTGGGTAATTTAGACCCTAACTACCAGATTTCCTAAATGGCAAACTGGAGAATTGAATAAGAAGCTAAATAACCCAAAAATCAAATAATAAAAAATGAAAACCAATTGCAAATTGTCTCAGAATACTACTCTCTACATCATACTAAAAGTTAAATTTCATGTGAACAACCCCTGTAAGGAGCTGTGACCCCAATATTTAGAGAGTCATGAATGACATCTGACCTCATCGTATAAGCTACTCAAAATACAATTTTATGCTGTGCAAAGCAAGACCTAAGGCAAGGCCTTACTGGATCCAAATGGCTTCTATTTGAACTTCAGAAGCATCTCCAGCTCAGAATAGAATCTGGATGCTCAGGCATGTGGTAGTGATGCCTGGTATAAAATATTTTATGGATATAGGGTCCAAGGGCCAGAGGATTGTGTTCAAATGGGTACTATGAGATTATATGACCAATGCGTAGTGATTTATAGGCATAATGTTGGCAGATGGCTTATATAATGTTGGTTTTAAGATGTTTTGGTTAGACACCAGATTCCACTTAAATAAGCAAGAAAAAGAAAACTGATTATAGAGAATTATTGAAATAGATCATTGTAGACAAATCTCTGAAGCAGTTCAAAGGCTAAGGGGAGGAGAGAAACGGAACCAGAGCTGGTAGAGAAAAGCAAAATAAAGGGTACTTTTCCGTTAATACAGGATAAAAAAAAGTGGATGGAAATGTACTAGAGAATGACGAGAGAACAGATTTCAGGTCAAATATGTATATTATGATATATTTTGATAATGCTGAGAAAATCTACATAATTGTACACTGAATATCTAATTGGCTTCAGGTCATGTCACAGAGGAGCTTACAGTCTAATTTACCTATCACAGACCCACAAAAAAGGGGACTTGAGTTAATAAAACATGGAAAATCCCAGGTTTCAAGTCTTCTAGCTCCTACACCTGTATTTCATGGCACTCTGGATCTGGCTTAACTATACATATGGATCCAGCAAATTTCTGTTTTTTTATGGACCACAGAACTGAAATCTTACTAGGTTGGTTTCCAAACATGATGCCAGTACCAGGCACAAGACATGCACGAAAATGATATCTAAAACCATCTAACTGACCAAACCCCCTAATTGTGTCAGCAAATAATAATTTGCCATTTCCTGTTTTGACATGTTTTCATGTGAAACAATCTCTTTCATTTGTCTGTATTTCTATATTCAATATCTATCTAGTTCAGTGATCCCCAACCAGTAGCTCGCGAGCAACATGTTGCTCTCTAACCCCTTGGATGTTGCTCCCAGTGGCCTCAAAGCAGGTGCTTATTTATGAATTACTGGCTTAGAGGCAAGTTTTGGTTGTATAAAAAACAGATGTCCTGCCAAACATTCTCTCCTGTAGGCTGCCAGTCCATATAGGGGCTACCAAAAAGCCAATCAGAGCTCTTATTTGACATCCACATGGACTTTTTCATGCTTGTGTTGCTCTCCAACTCTTTTTTAAATTTAAATGTGGCTCACGAGCAAAAAAGGTTGGGGACCCCTGGTCTAGTTAAAGTATATGACCACAGTGGAAAATCTGTAGCTTAAAACATTCACAGTCTGAGTGAAGCCTTTCACCAAAACCTCTTGATGATTGTAATGAATCTAATTTTACATTCATAACAATCAATAAAACAACTGCTGACTGTTAGTGTTATGGCATTAATAGGTAAACTTGATTATCCTTGTAGCATTCGTTGGTACACAATCCCATCTTTCATCCTTGTGGTTACAGAGTCTGAAAGCCAGAAACCAAAAAGTTGGTATGTTAATAAGTAAATTGTTCCCTGTCTCCATTACTGTAATGCTCCAATAATTTCTTTCCTATTCCTCATCGTGTGTCTGAAACTGAAATTATTTTTTTAGACCTAAATTGTGTAGTTCACTCATTCATGAGAATGAAAAACATTAGAAGAACCGGTCTAAGCACAGATGCTTTAGAAATAAGGGTGCTCTTTACAGAGAGTTTGAGCCACAATCTTATCACAGTGTTAGAAGAATATCTATGGCTGACCATTTTGCAGTACTGGAGCAAAAGAGGTTCTGGACGCACACCCTGGCCTTCCTAATGAGTCCCTGGTGCTCAGTCTTCGTGTGGAGACGGCACTCCCCAATATCAGCAATAGCAGAAGATTGAAGAAAACGGCACAAAGGAATTGATGCTTGTGAGGGTAGACCCCTACGTGTTTAGTGTCAAGTGTCAAGTGATGCTCAACGTTTCGGGGGCTGGCCCCTTCATCAACTGACGAAGGGGCCCGCCCCTGAAACGTTGTGCATCACTTGACGCAATAAACACGTAGGGGTCTACCCCCACAAGCATTAATTCCTGTGTGCCGTTTTCTTCAATCTTCTGCTATTGACCATTTTGCAGACCATATGGGTTTAACAATGGTGGTTCAAGGCAAGAGATGTACTGTAAAAGGGAAATATTTACTTAAATATATATCAACCAGTTTGATAAGATTCTTTAATATGCCATTTAATTTGACATAGACTGTTGCTTAAGTATTCATTTTGGAGGTATAGTTTTCCTTTAAACGTCTGATGGGATTAGTGCAGCTCCCATTGATTTCTATAAAGCCTCGACAATTTTTAGTTTTGCCTTGGAGGTTTTCGTATTTTATTTTTCACTCAATAAATCTCAAATTTTGTAAAAGTTTTTTTAGAAACATAGGGGCAAATTCACCAAAGCGTGAAGCATCTAACGCTAGCGCTAATTCGCCAGCGTCATTTGACATCATTTTGCAACTTTGCCAATTTACTAACAGTGTCCCTGGCGAAAATTTGCTAGCGAAGTAGATAGACTAGCGCAGCATCGCACTCTTATGCCAGTTGCGCACTGACGAAGGGACGAACTACTCTAATTCACTAAGATGACCATTTTATTGAACGTTACTTCTTGCGCTAGACTTAATACAATACAATAGATAGGATTTAAAAAAAAACTTTTTTTTAGGGTGATAGTCTGAAAAATAGTGTAATTTTATGGGGGGGTTACCCTCCTTCCCCCCTACATTTCCTAACACATGACAACTCAACTATACAGGGGGCACATGTTTAGGGCAATAGGACAACTTTATTTTATCTATTAAAGGTTGCGTAGTGTAATGTATTGGCTGTAACATATACTTCTATTATACTTCGAACTTCACGCCGTATGCAAATTAGGCATCGCTAGCGTTAAAAGTGCTTTGCCTGGAGAAGTAATGGTAGCACAACTTCACTACTTTTCGCCTCCGTGAGCGCAAATTAGCATTTTAGTGAATTAGCTGTGGGCTGGCGAAAATTCGCCTAGCGAATTGCAGCGAATTGTGGCGAAGCCGTTGCTAGCACATTTTCGCTGCCTGCTTATTAAATTTAAATGTCCCCCTTAGTGTCTTTAAAGCATTATATAATGTGTTAATTAATTATTAAAAAATAGAGCTTGTGATTTAATATTATCAGCTGTAGTTTTGTTTCTGTGGAGACGTATATGGCATTTATTGATGCTGAAATACGTGATGCTATAGGATCATAATTATTATAACGTGCATATTTAGGGTTTGATGGGTATCTGTTAGCCTTTCCCTTTATTTGATTGCAAAGAAGTCCAGACATATGTATAAGTAAGCAATGTAGGATCTGCATTAACAGACAACCAGGCTGCAGTTTCCATAAACTAAGAAGTACTGTATAACCTCTAATAACATTTTTGTCAAGTGCCCACAAGGCATGAAACGCATAAGGCTATCCTTTGAGAAATGTTTGTGAGGATTCTCATTCATCCAGGTCATGGTACATCTATAGAAATAAGTCAAATCAACTGGACTTGTGTTTTTCTTGAAGACTTTCACCAGTCATCCAACTGGCTTTCTCAATTCAGAATATCTTGTACATAGATTTTGCTTCGCTATATATCCTCTGAAATGTTGCTCCAATCAGCATAATCTGCTTATCATAATCCACAATGATGTCATGAAGTTAGGTGTTGATACTATTAGTAATGATTGGAGCCTCGATGTGTTATTAATTCCTACAACTAAACATATATATGTCAAATTGCCTCCCTGAGCTGAAGGTCTGGAGCTTGAGCACCTAGACTTACACTTATTGGTAAGTGTACCTTACTGTCTACACCACAATAATACTGGATATTTACCATTTTTCCCCTCTCGTTTCCTTTCCTCCTGCAACTAGATCATGACCACTTTGTAGAGTTGCTGAAATAAAGGGATGCAGCTATTTCTTGGATATGAATTGCTACAATGTTATTGCAGCTGAAAGACAATCCAGCATCTATAATTTGGGATGAAGACAAAAGGATTGATGTTGCAAAAGGAAATCCATATGCGTGGTGCATTTATCCAGAAATTATTGACCCTAATTTTAATCACCCATACAAAACCCATATTTACCACGTGGCTTCACATTAGGCATAATTTACATAATTAAATTGACTTGTTCAACCCTTCAGTGCATCATCAATACATAAAGAAACCCAACCACTCCTCTATAACAGGAACTATAATAAACTTTGGATCATCTGATATTTCTAAACGCCCACTAACGTGAACGTGCGTAGCATCATGACGCGGGTGTCACTACATTTGGCGGCAAAACGCCCTCCTTAAAAGAACACTCAGGGAATGGTTCTGTGCTTGATGATACATTTTCCCTGACTACTTTTGATCTACACCTGCATTTGACCATGGCCTGCTTACTCTTGATCTCCGCCTGCACCCGACCTTGGCCTGTTTTCACCACTATGATTGAACTCCACCTACACTGACCTCAGTCTGCCTATTCGACATCTCTTTCCGCCTTAACCTGAGCTGAACTATTATTTCTTGTGAACAGTTTATTACTCTCTGAATTGGCCACATCTCCTCACATCTTGGCTCTAGACATATAAAGACTGACATTTAATAGTAGGAAATATACGTAAAAAACGGGGAAAGCACAGAAACAAAGTAAGTGGAAAATACCTTTAGTAATGTAGAAACCCAGAGTCCACACTGAACTTAAGTTGTATTCTGTTGTTGTAACAGTTAAAATTAAAAAAATGTTAAAACTTTAAAAAATGTATAAGCTGTGTTATGTTTTTAAAATACAAGATGGGGAACTCCTGTAGATAACATTGAACCTGGGTCATTATTATTATAGAGATGCCAGAATGTTGGGCTGGGTCTGTAAGTTCAATATATTAAAATACAAAATTTCTAGCCACAATTGCTTTTAGGGCTTTATTCTTCTTTAAAGCTTTTATTTTTTCTATAAATATTGTAATAAAAGGCCAAAAACAAGATGGAGACAACTAAGTATTGAGTCCCTTGGTGTAATAGTCTCCATAGGGCTATCCAGATAACCCTTTCATCTAGGGCAGTGGTCCTCAAACTTGGCCCTCCAGCTGTTAAGGAACTACAAGTCCCACAATGCATTTGCCTGACTGTGGCTGTCAGACTCCATCATTGCATTGTGGGACTTGTAGTTCCTTAACAGCTGGAGGGCCAAGTTTGAGGACCACTGATCTAGGGGTTTATTTGTAAGTCTGAATGTTAAAAAAAATCTAACATTTTTAGTTTTTTTTACTATAAAATCCAAATTTTTAGTATTAAGAATTCACCATCTCAGTCCTGCTGAGGTTATATATGTCGATGGGAGAGATTCCTATCCTATTTTGGAAGTTTCTATGGTCTGCACAGGAATAAGCCAGAAAATCTGACTATTTGGGGCTTTTTGGGTAAAAGTCTTGTCCTGAAGTTTTTCTAAATTTCTCTGATTAATTCTGATTAAATCAAGTTTTTTTTTAATAATAAATAAGGTGAAATCGTGGATCGTAAAATAATCCGAAAAATTCATATTTTGATAAATAACCCTCCTAATATCCCTTACCTTTTATAAATGTAGAAAACTCTCACAGTGAATCGGTTACAGATTATTCAATTGCTAGATACGTAACATCCACTTTCATTTAAAAGGAATCTTTGTATACTTTGAAAGAATCATCTTAATCTAAATGAGGCTATAAAGTATTCCCCTTGGTATACACAAATGGTGGTTGTTTGCTTTTATATCCTGTCCTATCTCCACATACGAAACAACAACAGTACAGTTCTTATCTATGTTTTTATTTTTACTATTGAGGCCCACATTATAACTCTGCATAAACAGGAAACACTGACAATGTGTTTTATTCATCTGACTTTTCATTCATCAAAGAACCCTCCATTTGCAGCAATGCCAGTCTTTAAGGACCTTTGACATTCTATCTTTCAGCTTTTGAAGATATTCAAAGGAAATCTATCCTACACGGGACTGACTTTTAGGGCATTTCTCTCTAACCTTACGGTGAAGGCATCAAGCTCTCAATAGGTTTGAGGCCAGGGGATTGTCTCTATCAGTTTATCAAAGACAAGTATACCAGTTTAACATACAGAGCCAGGCCAAGTCATCAGTGTTGCAATCTCCAAAGTCGTCCTCCTCCTGCTGGTGGGCACGTTTGCGTTGGCTTGTGCTTGGTGCGAGCCAGGAGGGGATACAGGCATTCCATGCGGGCTAGGAGGGGGTGGCAGGAGTTCTTTGTTGGCCAACCTCTTCAGAAACAAGCGGCAGCCAGGGACAAGAGGTACGTGCTTGGTGCCCTTTTAATTAACACCCTGGGCACGTGACCCTTCAGCCTACCCCTAGTTCCGGCCCTGACACCATGATGTAAAGGGCATATAAGAAACTTATTATTATCTGGGTGTCATGTTAAAACAACACTCTCAGGTTTTGCAAAAATGTTCCAAAAATGTATTTTTTGATTAATTTTTCGGTCGGTAGTGTTGAGAATACTGAGAATGATATCTTTAAAAAATTATATCTTTGATATCTTTAAAAAAGTCCTTTTGACAGGATTGAAATGTTGAAAACTTTTTGTACTTACCCATGAGTGCTCCATTATTTCTATGTTGGTACTTTATTTTATGTGGAAGCACCTGGGCTATTTGCCTTTTTTTCTGGGAGTGCACTGCCTTCAAACACTTTCCATATTTATAAATCATTTTCAGCAGTCCTGGTAGCATTGCTGAATTTATTGTGGTTTTCCTTGGTAATATAATTATTCCTACTCTTAGGCCCAAATGCAAATATTTAGGAATTTTCTTCTTGCAGAGTAATTTATAACCAGATCAAAATCAGCCCCTCTTTAAATCATTAAAGACTGTGCTTGTAGAGTGACTTTGCAGATGAACAACTTCAATGAAATCAGAATCACACACACTCACATACACAGTCTCATCATCAGGCCTTGACACAGGAAGGCAGAAATATCAGAAATGTCATTTTTATAAGTTTTACTAATTTGTCAGCTCAAAAATCTCTAATGTACACATATTTATTAAGCAATTTGAGTTTCACAAACTTGATTGTATACAAATGTGAAAAGCCAAATTTTAATTTGATTAAACCCACTCTGGTTTGAAAAGTGGAATGGTAGGAACCCTTAAAGGAACAGTTCACTGTAAAAATAAAAACTGGGCAAATGGATAGGTTGTGCAAAAAAAATGTTTCTAATATAGTCAGTTAGCTAAAAATGTAATGTATAAAGGCTGAAGTGACTGGATGTCTAAAAGAACAGAACAGAACACTACTTAATGCTTTTCAGCTCTTGAAGGGGGGCCACATGTGACATAACTGTTCAATGAGTTTCCAGTTAATCCTCAGCATTCAGCTCAGATTCAAAAGCAACAGTTATGCCCCATGTGGCCCTCCCTCAAGTCACTGATTTGTTACTGCCTGGTAACCAGGGTAACCAGTCAGTGTAAACCAAGAGAGCTGCAAAGCAGGAAGTAGTGTTCTTGCTATTATGTTTCACATCCAGTAACTCCAGTCTTTATACATTACATTTATGGCTAACTAACTATAATAGAAACATTTTTGCGGCACAGAAACAAATGCAACTAGCATCAGAATTTAATAATAAGCCCTGTAGCATCAGCTTATATTACAGACCAACCTCATTTTCTGCTTGATAATTAGTGACGACCCCTAAGCTTAGCTTCTCAACAGCTGCTCACAGACACTTTCCAAGATGGTGACCCCTGTGACAAGTCCTGGATCATTGCTGCTATTGAGAAGCTGAAACTTTAGGCTGGTGCAATAAGTTCACTATACAAAACATAACATTTTTAGCCTTATTAATTAATGAATACTGTAGGATAAACTCAAAATTCTATCGAATTCGATTTGGGTTTTTTCTCCGAAAAAAAAGTCAGGAAGGCTGCAAACAACTCCAAATTGATCCCAGAACATTTTCCGTTGACTAAAACAGCAATTTTGCAGGTTTTAGGTGGCAAATAGTCTAAATCGAATTCTTAAAGGGCCAGTGTATGATAAACTTCGAAACTTGAATTTAAAAAAAAAACGCAAATCTAGTTTTTTTTTTTTTTAAATAATGTTTTTATTAATATTTCCATACATGCGTTACATATATTAGACGCAATATGCGTCTCTTTAGTTTTTATGATATGCATAGATGTTACATGTATTTAATCAAAGTGATTTTAAATATGAACAATATAACAAGTATTTCCGTAAACATTAAAAAAAATTCCAAGTCTGATTATGCAATTTCACAAATTAGGTTTGCTATTACCTTAAATGGGATGCCAGTAGTTTATTTACGCGGTGACTCCTGGGGGGGGATCTTGTGATTGTTCCGACCCTCTGAATTAATTCTGAAGTATGTTGATTTGTTTCTGTTACTAGTTTGTTGCCCCTCAAGGTTTCAGAATCGTACCATGTCGTGTTTTGGAAAGTGAATGTGGTCAAGTATTTGAGTTGTTGTGGAAGACTATTAATGTATATAGTCCAGGTAGAGAAGAATTTATTAACATATTGTTCTTTCTTTGTCATTGCTTCCAACCAGTCCATATGGAAGATGTGGTGTAATTTTTGTTTGGCTAATGTAATTGAAGGTGTCTCTGTTGAGAGCCATTGGTGAAATATTGTCTTACGCGATGCTGCCGCCAGTCTTTCTGCCAGTTGTTTTTCCTCCCTATTTAAATTTGGGTAAGCTGTAAGGATACCAAACATAGCCCATTCAGCAGTTGGTTGTATCTTTTTATTTGTTATTTGCATCCAATAGGAGGTTACCTCCAGCCAAAAATTTTGTATCTTTGAACAATTCCACACTATATGAAAGAGGTCTGCTTTTGGAGTCGAGCAACGTAAACATCTATCTGAGGGGAGACTTCCCATTTTGAATCGTTTCTCTGGTGTGAGATATGAGCTGTGGAGAAGTTGTAAGGCCATTTCTTGGTACCTGCTAGCTGGGAGTAGTTTCATTGTGCGTGTATGTGCTTTTAGTATATCTGTGTTAGATACTTGTGGAATATATGTATTCCATTTGGATATGGTGGTTTGGACTGTATCCATATTTTTCATTGTATGTATTATGTGGTATATTTGTGCTGTAGTGCGTGTTGTGTTTTTGTTTTTCCAAAGATTATCTATTTCATTGTCAGTTCTTGTTTCCTTCAATTTGTAAATAGTGGCTTTTGCGAAATGTAAAATCTGCATACTAAGGAAAGGGTGTGGATTTGTAAAAGGAAATTTTTCTTTCAGTTCGTGTAATGATAGTAATTCAGTACCTTTTTTAATTACATTTTGTATGTTGTGGAGCCCTTTTTCCTGCCAAGTATGTAGAATCGGGTTAGATCTACCAGCTGGGAATCCTGTGTTTCCTATCCAAGTTAGATATGGTGAGTGATATGTTGGGAGATGGTGCTTTTTTCTTAAGGATTGCCAGGTTTTGTAGGTGTCAAGGAACAGGGGATTATCTTTTAGTTTTTGAGGGATTGTTGCCAGGGGGGAGTGTAGGAGGGCATTGAGAGTGAGATTTTCTGACTGGTAGTGATCGAGATCTGTAGTTGTGTACCTGTTACTATTTGTTAGCCAATCCCCGGCATATCTTAGTAATGCTGCTTCGTTGTATTCTCTGATGTTTGGCATGTTAGTTCCACCTAGTGCTTTTGGCTGTTGTAGTTTATATAAACTAATTCTGGATCGTTTGTTTTGCCAGATAAAGGTGCGAAAAATGTTGTCTATACGTTTCAAATCTGTTGGTGTTATGCGATATGGTAACATTTGTATAGGGTATAGTAATTTCGGAAATAGAATCATTTTGATGAAGTGAACTCTGCCCAAAAATGTTAAGTTAATGTGTTTCCATTGTTGTGTTTCTGATTGTATTTTATCAATGATTGATCTGATGTTGAGTTTGTATGTGGCCTTGTGATGCTTTGGTATCTTTAAACCTAGATATTTAATGTAATGTGTTGCTTTTTTGAAGGGGGCGTCTTTGGGCCAGTCTTGTGTTAAAGTATCTTGGAATAGAAGTGCTTCTGATTTTTCAGCATTGATTTGGAAGCCTGCTATGCCTCCAAATCTATGTATAATTGACAGTATGATTGGGATTTCGTTTTGGGGTTTTTGAATGAATAGTAGTATATCATCTGCAAAAGCTATAACCTTTAGTTTTGTGTGATTGATTTGGATACCCAATAGATTGGAATTTTGTAAAAAATGTCTTAGAAGGGGGTCTATGGCCAGATTGAATAACAAAGGGGAGAGTGGGCAGCCTTGTCTTGTTCCCCTATTGATTGTGAATCTGTTTGAGTTGAGATTATTGACCGTAATAAATGTGGTCGGGTTAGAGTAGAGATTTTTGAACAAATTTAGCATTTGTATGCCAAAATGTTGAAATTTTAATAATCGTTTAATATGTGCATGTGAAATCCTGTCGAATGCTTTGTCCGCATCCAAATTTAATAATATTCCATTTTTCCTTTTTTCTAGGTTACAGTGATATGCAGCTGAAAGTATTTTGCGTATGGCTTGTACAGGCTGTCTGTGCTTGAGAAACCCTACTTGATGTTCAGTGAGTATTTTTGGGAGGATTAATTGCAATCTGTCTGCCATAATTTTTGTCAAAATCTTTAGATCTTGGTTCATTAACGATATGGGTCGATATGATGTTTGATCTGTTGGGTCTCTTCCTTCTTTTGGGAGTAGTATTATTCTTGCTACATTTGATTCCTGCCATAGTGGGGCGCAAATCTAGTTTTAACAATTCCCTAGTCGAATTTGATAGTTTTGGCCATAACAAACTTAATATAAGAAGCACAAAGCTTGCCCAGGAGTAGTAACCCATAACAACCAATTGTTTGGTGGCATTTAAAAGGATGACCAGCAAATCGTCCCTTTTGCTTGGTTCTTCTGGGTGATTAGCCCTGTAGCAAACTTTGCACAGTTTAAGCAGAATTTAAACAGCATTCCACATTAAATAAGTACAGATCTGTTCAGTTAAACACAACAATGGCACCTTGTGTGTGCCACCTGTTCACAGAAAGAAGTTTGAGGTTCCTAGAATACTTCAAAAAGTGCAACCTCATCTACAGCTGCAACAGAAACAAGAAGCTCTGTACAGTGCAGTATTAGTGAACGGCCAAGGTGCAGTGGGGCAGTTTACAATCATTTGAAAATGTTATTATAGATCACTGATGATAATGTATTGCCTTGTAGGTTATTTTAGATAGAGAGATAGAGAGATAGATATTATCTAGGATTTATTTCTGACCACTTGTGATGTTTACTTGTTCTCCCTACAAGTAATTTGTATAGCTTTTTTGTCATGCCGAAAGGCTTTCTATTATGTTATCAGGCTCGACTGACAATCTGTAGATTCTGGCAAATGGCTGCTGTAAGATGCCATAGACAGTCAATATTTGTTGGGCCTGTTGGTGGCTTATTGGCCCTCTGGGTACTTGAATTGTCTGTGTCTGTCTGTTTTGAAACTTCACCTGAATATGCTGGTGCGGTATTAGGATTATAATATATACAGCCAACCCCCTGATTGTACTGGGTTTATTGGGGTTTTCTGTAAAAACATTGTAAACTACAAAAGAACATCCCAAAATACAGGAAAAGTCACATTTACAGGAGGAAACATTTTTAAGTAAAATGGAGCAAAATTCAGGAAAACATACTCAACATCTAGGAAATGCTACTAAAGGTACTAAATTGCAATAGAACATGAAGGGACTGCACAAAACACTAAAACATGTTAAAAAGTAAAATGGGGTATATAAATTAGGGGTTGCCTGTATTGCTGTAATTCATCATGTTTCTTCAACTACCAGGCTAAGGATGTTTTGTACAGTTTAGGGTTTTCATCAGATGACAGCTTAATAGAGAGACATTTAGGGGTAGATTCATCAAAGAGTGAAGTTAAGAGTGAAGTTCCGCCACTAGAGGGAAATTCCACAGCTCTCAATTCATTTCTATGGGATTTTTATAGGCGTATTCATTAAAGGGTGAACTTTCACTTCACCCATTGATGAATACGCCTTGCAAAATCCCATGGAAATGAATTGAGAGCTGTGGAATTTCCCTCTAGTGGCAGAACTTCACTCTTTGATGAATCTACCCCATAAACCACTTACAGCACTTCCAAAACTTCAAAACACAACATAGGTATCCCTACACATGTAATAATAAGGCAGAAGCCAAACTCTGGTTCCACAACAATTCTCTGCTTAACACAAGATCCACACTTACCCACATGGACACCTGCTGTATGCTGTATGCCAGAGTTTGTTCCAAATCTTACTAATGCTCATATAGAATATATGTGGGTTGAAAAAACTATTTGTACTACTGACTGTATCTGTGATGCTATATTTTCATAATATCATTATTGTTACTATATCATTTATACATTATTGCTTTTTTAAAGCCATGCATTGCAACTAGAAGTTACTTGATTCCCATACCAGTCTCTGGCACCCAACTCTATATACTTATGACTGGATAATCTCAATACCAAACATACAGGTTTTGTTTGCTTGCCCCTCTGTATAACCTTGTTTTCCTGTCTAGTCTGTCAGTAAACTGATTATTATAGCATCCCTGTACTGTGCTTAAAATAGGCTTTGATTTGCCAAGGGTGCTATACAAGTATAAAAATACATGGGGAATGTAGTTGAATAAGATTAATGTGGGAGGATGGAATATAAAAAAGCAGAAGGGAAGGAGAATATGAATAAAAGTTTGCAATTGAAAGAAATCCCAGATGTCGAAAGTGGAATTTGACTGCATCATCCTGTCCATTTTCAGTATTCTCCTCCCTTCAACAGCAGTTGGGAGGTGTCTGAATAAAATACCTTGCAAGTGGAGAGCAGAATTTTGTTATAAGTTTTTCTAAGTTAATTAATTCTTATATTAAAGAATCTGATGAGAGCAGCCTGCAACTTACATGCACTGAGTTTAAAAATAAATAGAACAGGGGGAAAAAAGGAAAAAAATGGATTTGTTTCAAAGTGAACAAACCTAGGGAGAATTAGGTTGAAAAATATTAGGCTGATAATTAACTAGCATATTACATGGTTATTTTCCATCTGACCACATCCCAAACGGTTTTCAGGCATGACAGAAGCAGAACAAAAGTTATAGTATAACCGCTACTGTGTTTCATTACATACAGAATTGTAATTTCAGAAAAAAAAGTTGCAAGGTAGCCATGAAAAAAATGCCCAAGCCAATGGGCATATTTCTCTGTGTTTTTTCTCATGCCCAATGCACTGGAGTTCATGGACATTTTTTCTCCAGTTTTATTTTCTCACGTCAAAGGCATTGGAGCCAATGGGCATTTTTCTTTGCTCTCTAACCAAATACAGTGGAGTCAATGGACATTTTTCAATGCATTGGAGACAAAGAGCATTTTTTTCTCTGAGTTTTTTTCTTGCACCAAATTTTTTTTATAAGCAAAAATAAAACTTGTGTGAAAAATAATTTTCGTTACACTAGAGTTGAGTGGATTTTGTTTAAGAGACATTTGTGGTGCTTACAAGGGTTTTAACGTTATTTTGTGGAGCAAAAATGAAAAAAATAATTTATCTACCTTCTTTCACTTATTCCATCACTTTGTCGTTATGGTTTCTCTAGTACGGTTTCTGTTTCTGAATGTTGATGCAGATGTTCTTGTGGTATCATTACCACTGATTTTTGTTGCTGTTATTTATTTATTTTTGTTTTATGTTTAAAATGACTATGACACCTGCAAATATCCTTTCACCATAATACAGATCTTTCACGTGTGACAGTATGTTGCATATGCGGCAAAATTAGGGTGATCGTCTGAAAAATAGCGTAATTTTTTGGGGGTTACCCTCCTCCCCACCTACATTTCCTAACAAATGGCAACTCAACTATACAGGGGGCACATGTTTAGGGCAATAGGACAACTTTATTTTATTTATTAAATGTTTCCTGGGCTTGTATAGTGTAATGTAGTGGCTGTAACATATACTTCTATTATACTTTTAACTTTGCACCGTATGCCAATTAGGCATGGCTAGCATAAATGCACTTAGCCTGACGAAGTAACATTAGCGCAACTTCGCTACTTTTAGCATCCCTGAGCGCAAAATTTACATTTTAGTGAATTAGCGGTGCACTGTGGAAGTGCTGTGAATTGCGGCAAAGGCGTCGCTAGCTCATTTTCACTGCTTAGTGAATTTGCCCCATAGTGTCCTTCTTTTCCCAACGGTTTGTGCAAGTACACGGAATCCACATTCTACACCTACTGCTACAAATAAGCTATAGGAACATAAACTTAAATGCCAGGAAACAAGAATCTCGGCACAGGAATTTATTTTGGTCTTCTTCTTGGTCTTTCTTCTTTCCACTATTCCAGTGTCACTGCAGCCAAGAAGTAATGATGTGTTTTAGAGAATTGTGGCTGATACATTAAGACAAGCACAATTGTGCATAAACTATTATATTTTAAAGTTTGATTTTTTTTTATGGTCGGAAAGAAACACCATTTTTTTCGTAGAAAAAAGTTTTATATTTTTTTCAGATTTATTAAACCCTGATGGTGTTAAAAGTCAAAATAAAAAAGTTCTCAATTGCAGACCTGCAATGGCAGATGCTGTGTTGACATTTTGAAAATATCCTCATCTGCACCGGGTTTCGAACAATAATCAGAATATTTTGTGGCCATCAAATCCAACAAAAAGTTGCAGTTTTCAGCGACAATTCCGAAAAAAACTGTATGATTCTTTTTTTTTTCACAAAGTCTTTTGCTGCACATCAAATTTTCATGACAATGTATTGATAAATAGGGGAGTTTGGTCGGAGCAGTTTTCAGAAAATAGTGAGAACTTTTTAGTGAGAACCTCTTTCATGTCATTATGTTGTCATATCCTGCTCCAAAATGTCATTGGTGCCATCTGCATTTATCCTTTTCATTTGTTCCTTAATTTTTTACACAGTTGGCAGGAATAAAGCACCAAATATAAAGTACATGACACCTAGGCCCCCATTCATATGCTGATAAAAGCTGCTGACAGATCGAGTCGGCAGCTTATTGGCCCTACATGGGGCCATCTGATGGGCTTCCTTGATTGATACCTGGCAACAAGTCAAACAAATCTTGATCGGTCAGGGTAAACAATCCTGTCTGATCGCGGCCGCATCTGTTCGTTGATGAGGTCCCGCGAAACGACCGCCCGTATCTCCTCTATTCTGATCTGATCATTGGGTTCTAGGGCCCACGATCCAATCAGCCTGATATCGCCCACTTCAATGTAGGCATATCAGGGAGAGATCCACTCGTTCGCCAAACGAGCGGATCTCCCTGTGTATGATCAGCTTTAATCGCCTCAGTGTGTGTGTGGTGTCAAAATCCATTTGTGTCCCTGAACATGTGTTTGCTTCCTGACACTAACTTCTGCCAGTGGTAGAGTTAGTGCTCAATGGTCATTTGCAGCTATTATACTGTATGTTTATTATGATTAAGATGCTAACAAGCATTGTGACTGCTAGTGATGGTCCAGGCTACATTTTATGGCATTATTAAGCTCATTGAGGAGGTAAAAGAGCACCACTACAAAACTTACTGAATGGCTCCTGATGGCACTGGTAGGCTGCAAATACTGCCCCAAGACTGTTGTTTGGTTTGCTTAGTTACAGGAACGTAACTACAGAGGACGTAGACCCAGGAGGTATAGGGGCCCCTCGAGGCCCGAAATAAGGAGCAAAGTCAACATATATTGTTAAAAAAGTACAACCTCTGGTTATTTTGGGTGCCCTAAAATTAATTGGCTGTGGGGCCCAGTAACATGTGGTTATATCACTGGCTGGTCATTAGTGTTTTAATAAAATATACAATTGTATATTTTACCCTTTGCTCAGACCACACCCTGTACATTCCCGGCAATCCTATGATACTGTAGACTACCCTTAGTCTAATAAAGCACAGAACACATGGGTAAGTAAAACATACAATGATGGCAATACTGCTTAATAAAATACCATGAATAACATGGAACTCACATGGTCTGTCCATGACACTGGTTTTTCCAAGAACTTCTGTCTGTTAGGGATGAGCAGTATGGATTAATCGTGTGTAAAGTTTACATTTTTCGATGTGGAGCATGTGAATTGCAGTGCATTGAACATATTTTAAAATGCCAGTTATGGAAAACACTAATCCCTTACTCTATGTAATATACAGGCTATGGTTCTTCTAATGCTCTTTCCTCGAAATATTTTTCTCCTAAAGTTTTCCCGGGATGCTCCAGTCCCAGACATTTTGTTTTGTTGTTCATGTCCTGTAAAATGTGATATATTAACTAGATATGTACTGAATATGATCTGGAACTTTTATGGTGTTTTCTAACTGTAGTAAGTGCAAAGCCTTTTCCCTTTTCTTTTGTATCAGGGTGACTGCGACAAACTACACAATGAATATGCACCTGCAAATGTATTTTGTGTCGCGTAAAACTTTGATCCGTGGTTTCCAGTTAACTTGGCAAAATTATAAACAACATAAGACTGTGGATTTGCTTTGTTGTAGTGTTAAATGCATTGTAGCTTTAGGGCTCCCATCATTTTAGGGGGGAAAAGATGGCAGAGTGGAAAGTACAACATATTGGCAAAATGTTCATTAGTCCCATACACATTTGTAACTACACTCAGTAGATATATGATTTGCACAGCATGTGTTCCTTCCAGTTTAAACTATAAAATGATAAAATGGCACCAGCATTAACTACTACGGCCCCTTGTAACATTAGATGACCCACATCATTAAATGGCTCAGTCAGCCCTGTATTAAATAGCAGCATCAGTAAAGACACCAGTAAATGTAAAAAAAAAAGCTGCATATTTCTTTCAGAGCAAAGGGGTCTGGAGCTCCAGCTTCATCCTCCTCTTTGTCAGTCTGCCCTCCAAGGTAAGAAATAACATCTATTTCTGTACTACAGGTATGGGACCCATTATCCAGAAACTGAAAGTTTCAAATTACGGAAAGGCTGTCTCCCATAGACTTCATTATAATGATATAATCCAATATTTTAAAAATGATATGCTTTTTCTCTGTATCTGATGTAGCTGATCCTTTTCTGAGGTGTCTGAACAGATTTGGTTGTAGGCAGCGTGAAAATTGGGTCTAAATTTAGAGTTGTGTATTTACTGACATCATGGTGGATCACTATTCCCAGGTACTTGAAATAATTGGCCCATTCCAGAGGGGTCTTCTTTGGTAGACACTGAGGTTGGTTGGGGTCTATAGGGAATAGGACCGATTTTCCCAGTTGACCCGTAGGCAGGAGAAAGAGTCAATATGGCTAGGGTCTGCTAAGTATATAAGGAGGTCAATGGCAAAAAACAACTGGACCTGCTGAGTAATTATTGAAGACGTTTCACTACTCATCCGAGCAGCTTCTACAGTTCAACTGACTGGTATGGGAAGTTCTCGTCAAGTTGTTTTAGAATTACTTATATCAGATATACCACCTGGATGAATGAAAATCTTCATAGTTTTTTTCTCTGTAATAATAAAACAGTAGATTGTACTTGATCCCAACTAAGGTATAATTAAGTAAAAACCAGCCTATTGGGTTTATTTAATGTTTACATGATTTTCTTGTAGTCTTAAGGTGTGAAGATCTAAATTACGGAAAGACCCATTATCCGGCAAGCCCCAGGTGCCGATGATTCTGAATAATAGGTCCCATACCTGTATAATGGCCAAAGGGGGGTGCAGGGGAGTCAGTAGGGAATGGATCACCACTTGCAACTGTGGAAAAGGTCCAGGGCACATAGGGCATTGTATAGTTTTCCCCAGGAAAAGTAGCAGCACCAAGGCATTAGGAATTGTTGTGGGTCATTTCCTATTGGCTGCGACACAAATAGAAAAGCTCACAGGCAGCAGTAAGGTGTGTGTCCTTATAGTGTTATCTGTGTAGCTGATCACATAATTATTAGATTATGAAGTGTCAGAGAAAAATTTGCTTGCCTCTGTGCTTGGCTAAAGGCAATTAATACGTTTCTCATGTGCAGGAATGTCAAAATACCATATAATAAACCCTCCAAGTTAGGGTCAGGCTCTGTGACATCCTGAAATAATATTTGGTTAATACTTGGGAGAGTGATTCATACCTTTCCATAGATTATGAAATGTCTAATCTTCCTCCTTGTAAAATATGTTAAATAAGCATTTTCATACACAGGATCACAGTAAAGTGCCACTTGGGAATAAAGGCAAGTTTTATTGCCATTTATGTTGGAATTGGAGGCTTATTTATAGTGATGGGTGAATCTGTGGCGTTTCACTTCGCCGAAAAATGTGCGAAATTTTCAGCGAAATTCGCGGAACGGCGAAAAAATTTGCGAAACGAGTCACGATGATGTTTTGTTGCGCGCCCAAGTTGACGCGTGCTTATTTTGACGCGCTTCAGAATAGTTTTGACGCACAGTGCAATGTGATAAAACTGCCATGTGAAATGCATACCCCCAACGGTCCCTTTTTTTGGAGGGACATTCCCTCTTTTGACAGCGCAACCTCCAGTCCCTCATTTCATTTGTATTGGAAAGTCCCTCTTTTCTCTGCATGGAATAGCCAGAAAAAGAAACAAAGTATCTAACTTAATTGGCTTTTGGCAGAGAGCCTAGAAGAACAGCTAACAGGTGCAAAAAAGATGCTTTTTAACAATTTTGATATAATAAAATAAGTAGTTGATTGTATTTGTAACAGTTTAGATAATGAGAAATATTTTCAAACTTTCATAACCTGCCACATTTGGTAAAACCAACATGTTAATTAGTGGGTGTGGCCACAAAAACGGGTGTGGTCAAGATGTTGCAGCGCTACGTATGGAAAAAAAATTCTGTCCCTCTTTTTACTTCCAAAATGTTGGGAGGTATGGAAATGTGAAAAAAATTTGTAAAAAATGGCATCTTTTGCTTTGTGTGTGAATGTGCTGAATAGCATTGGAGTCAATGAGAAGAAAAATTTACACGCGTGTTTCACTTAGTTACACACATGCCCTGCATTGTTACTGGACTCTTATCTTTTCAAAAGAAAAAAAGGCCTCCTATTTTGCCAGCTTCTTAAAAACATCTGTGATTATTATTTAAAATAGTGAAAAATAAAAAAGGCATATTTTAATATATATTCATTTATTTTAAAAAATATTTTCACTGCACAGATTGTGCTGTTTTGAAGTGAAGCGGCAAACTCGACGTGTGGCTAACTCGATGTGCGACGAAACGAGACATGCGGCGAAACGAAACACGCAGCAAATTTTTGTGAGTGTTTCGGCGAATGTCGGAAATTCACTGTGAATTCGCCTAGGGCAAATTTATTCGCCCATCACTACTTATTTTTACTTATCTACAAATATTGGGCAAGGTGAAGGAGAAGGTGGGCTAATCCCTGTACCATAGAAGGAATATAAAGTAACATTTTCGGAAACAATGAGAAGCTTACAATGAACTTGTTTCCATAAGAATAATGGGGATTCAATTAAGTGCTATAACTTAGTTAGTTAATTTGCTTAATTACTCTGTGTACTGATACTGTCGAATTGGTACGCCAGCAACTAGGCTTAGAATAAGGCTAAAAAAGTTGTATTTTGTATACTAAACATAAACATGAAGTTACTGCACCACAAGCCTAATCAAACAAATGATTTATGCTTTCACAGTTGGCCACAGGGGCTTGTAACTTTGTTATACATCTTTGCAAGACCAAGACTTTGCACATGCTCAGTGTGATCTGCGCTAAGCTTAGGGATCATGATAAATTATCAAAATAGTACAAGTCTGCACAAATATCTGCTAGAAGCCGATATAGCAAGACTGATTAATAATAAGAATAGACAGACTGCACCAGGTCCTGTGTAGTCATGTAATCTAATGTGCATTTTTTTTTTTGCATTGTTTAATACAAACTTTCTCCAACTCTGCAGAACCAGTGGCTGCAGCAAAATAATCCTCCAAATAGGATCCAAGTTTATCTGTTTAAATCTGGCTCCATGATCTTTATCCCTGCAGCTGGAGTTGGAAACATTAAAGGCGATGTAAAGGCAAAAATAAAATCCAATATATTTTTTATCAAAAAAGTCCTACCAAACTAGAATTTACGATTGTACTTAATAAGATTTGGGACAAACATGAAAAAATCGAGCAAAAATCCAAATCATAAGATTTTTTCATAGTTTTTCCTGAAAAGCCAGAATTTTTGCCGGAAAAGTCCAAAAGACCACAGAAACTTCCAAATAGGATAGGGATCTCTCCCATTAACTTATATACAGTACAACCTCAGTAGATCTGAGATGCCGGATTTGGGCTTTTTCCATCCATGGGGTTTTATAAATCTCAAAAAATCCAAGCTTTTTTTCCACTAAAAATTCGAATTTTATAGTAAAAAAAACTCAATATTTTTAAGTTTTTCCCATTCAGAATTTCATAAATAACCCCCCATAATGTACACAATTTCTGCCTTACTTCTTTTTTAAGCTTTAATTAGTGTAGAATGTAGTGTAGAATGAAAAAAAAACCACAGAGACAAATTAAACTTTTAAATCGCTAAGTCTTTATTGGCGCTCAATATCTCCTACCTGCTTTCCTTATAGGAGATAGCCAGGGAGGAGAAGTTGAATGCCACATGATGGACCATCACTCTGTTGCATTTTCTGAAGAGGAGGGCAAGCGGAGTTTTGGTAACTTTTACTTAATAAAGACTCAGTCCTTTAAAAGTTTAATATGTCTCTGTGTTTTTTATTCGTTCTACACAAACGATTTTTTTAATTTAAAAAAATTGATGTTACTGATCCTTTAATACTAAACCAAGCATAGAGGAGCACAATGTGATGTAGTATCCAGATGATGTCTAAAGGCAGCTCTAGCTGGGCATACATTCAGCTGAATCTTACAGGTTCTCTATAGTCTATACTAAGGGTTCTTTCACGCTATGGGGCATATTAGGCAAAGGGTGAAAAACAAAGCTCAGCACGCTTAACCTGAGGGAAATGTCAAGGCTCTCTGTTCTTGTATAGGATGTTTATCAAAGTGTGAAATCTCAGTTTCACTCCCATTAAACAAGCCGCCTAAATATCAGTTACAAAGGAATACTGAGCTATCAAACTTTCTTCTGGCAAACTTCACCATGCTCTGTTTTTGTCCACTTACATGAAGCTCAATCAACAACCCAATACATAATCTGCTTCTATATTAAGCTGGGGAAAAACCACTGCTAAATGACAAACGTTAGTATTATTGTTTTTTTTTGTTCACATTTTGAAAATCAAATAACATCTGTTTTTTTTTAATGAATATGACATTCAACTGAAGCATATTCCTGTTATCCACGCAGAGGTTCAAATGTAATACACTTATTTGTGCATATTCCCTTGTAATCGCTTTCACTTTTCTTCTTTTGCAGCCTTTCCTTAGTGTTTTATTTTTCATGTGAACATCTTAGTTGATCTCTTGCAGCAAAAGGGTTAAGGTCAAGTAAAGCATTTCCTTCTATTGTCAATTCAACACAGCCATAGATCCCTCCTGAAATGGTCCCTCCCTAGCCTCCCTCCCCTTTCTTCCTCTCTCACTCTCTCTCTCTCTCTCTGTTCTGCTTGATACTCTCACTCTCTCTGCCTGCATAGAGGATCTTGTGATGTTTCAAAGAGACTGCCTGACAGACCAACATCCTCTTGCAATGGTTGCCCAACTGTAGGAGTTGCATGCGTTAGCACAGCACCGGTGAGTCTATCCCTTGTGTTCTCTCTCCATGTCCTGTAGCATGTCTTGTCCATAGTTCAGTGTCTTAAGTGCAATGAGTCCAGTCTCCCTTTTAGTTCCTTATTGTTGTGTTTATCTCAATGCCAAAAAAAATCTTGTACAACAGCCAAGAGACAAAATCTCGCTCCGCTCACAATTAATAAAATCCAGATACACATAAATTGTACATAGTGTATTACTTTTCTGACAGGCTGCTCAGTGGTACTGGTATGCTCTTGTAAATGAAAAGGTTCATTTCATCTTAAGTGCCTTTCTACCAGGAATTTGTCTTCCTGGAATGCAAATCTTAATATTTTTTTTTATATCTTCCTTTTTTTTTCATCTCTTTAACCTGCATCTGCTTTCTAGGAAACTCAGTTATTAAAGGGGTGGTTCACCTTCAAGTTAACTTTTAGTATATTGTAGAAGGCACAATTCTAAGAAACTTTTCAGTTGGTCTTCATTATTTATTTTTCATAGTTTTTTTAACGATTTGCAGTTTTCTTTAGTTTCTTTTCAGCTTTCAAATGGGGGGGTCACTGACACCATCTAAAAACAAATGCTCTGTAAGGCTACAAATATATTGTCATTGCCACTTTTTATTACTCATCATTCTATTCAGTTCCTCTCCTATTCATATTCCAGTCTCTTATTCAAATCAATGCAGGGTTGCTAGGGTAATTTGTACCCTAGAAACCAAATTGCTGACATTGCAAACCAGAGAGCTGCTGGATAAAAAGCTAAATAACTATAAAACCACAAACAATAAAAAATGAAAACTAATTGCAAATTGTCTCAGAATATCACTCTCTACATGATACTAAAAGTTAACTCAAAGGTGAACAACCCCTTTAATCTAGCTGGCCTTTCTTTGAAGTGATTACACTGATTGTTTTGAAGCTTATAGACGTTTTAAAAATGATTGATTGTGCATACAGAGGGGAGTGGATGTCACAATGGAGTTATATGACTTGAATGAAGAACATAAAGTATGGGTTTTTCATCTGAGCTTGTGGTTGTCAATTATTATTTTATAGGCCTAATGGGCAAGCTAGCAACACTAGTCATGGGCTGTTAAATGAAGCACTTAGCACCTAAATCTCACCAGCATAACATTGCAGTCATTAGCACAGGTTCCTATACTTTACTTGAAGAAAGCAGCTGCAAAAACATCAGTAAGAATAACATAACGGGGTGGAAGGATCACAGTTAATGAGGCATATTGTTGTTTAATGGTGATGTTAGTAAGGTAATGAACAAAATGGTTCTAAATACAACTTTCTATTGGTGTGGTTGATCAGTGCTTAAAGAGTTACTGCAATCTGAATTGTGAGGCTGCATTTGGTGCTCCTATGTCATTAAATACAGTAGAGTCTGATATCTGCAAACATTGTGTAGTAGGAGAACTCACAGGGGTGGCGGTAGACAGATTGCAATGTAAGAAGACAGAACTAAACCGAATCAGCCACATTATGTGCCTTTCTTTTCCTGTCTTTGTTGGGCAACTTACAAAAAAAAAAGGTCCAGCAGCCGTGGGTATTCATGGCAGTGTTGTGCTGGTCATTGCTGGATTAGACATTCTATAAATATGTGCTGGTTAAAAATGAGTGTGCTGGAATGTTATTGTGCATGGCAAAATTGGCAATAAATAGTAATGGGCGAATTTGCAGTGAAAAAAAAAAAAGTTTTTACACCAGTGACGAAAGACTCCGGTACTGAAACTTTCTTTGCCAGCGCCAAACATTGACACTAGCGGCGAACATTGACACTGGCATCAAAATTTGCGATTTTTTTTGCCATTTCGCGAAATTCGATCCATCACTAGCAATTAACAATTATTCATTTCTTGCCAGGTAAAGTGTATGCTCTGTGCAGGGCCAATTATACTATTTGGAACCAAACAGGCATTCTGGCCATTGTAGACTGGGACTTGTTTTCTGCTCTACTATCTGTCAATGGCAATTGTAAAACCCAAGATTCATGATCAATTGAGATTATATGCTCTAAGGCAGGGATCTCCAACCTTTTTGTGGGCTGGGGACTGGTACAAAATGTTTTATAAGGACCGGGGGGTAAGGGATTGGGAGAGGGGGCTGGAGGGGTGTCCAATTCAGGTGCACCAGATTAATTTCGGCTGCCCAGTTCAGGACTGTCCACGGCCCGGCGGTTGGGGACCCCTGCTCTAAGGAAGCACAACATTGGGTTATGGGTCAAAAAAATTGACAGCAGCACATGTAAAATTTGTATTTGCATATGTTTGCGTTTGAATATGATGTGTACCAGCACATCCTTTACAAATGTTGTTTCTATGTAGTCAGTTAATTTTTTATTTTAATGTGCTGTAATTAAAATAACAAAATTTGCCTGGCAAGATGTATTGCATGTGTGCTGACACAGTCGGGAAAGCATATTTATTGATTTTTATAGTACATGTATGGGATACGTTATCTGGAAACCGTTATCCAGAAAGCCCCAGATTACGGAAAGGCTGTCTCCCATAGACTCCATTTTTTTCCTTTTTCACTGTAATAATAAAACAGTACCCTTTACTTGATCCAAACTAATATACTATTGATCCTTATTGAAAGCAAAACCAGCCTATTGGGTTTATTTAATTTTTACATGATTTTCTAGTAGAGGTAAGGTAGGTACAAAGATCCAGATTATGAAAAACCTGGAACCATTCTGAATAGTGATGTGCAAATCTATCTCGTTTCGCCAAAATTCGCGAAACGAGTCACGTGTCATTTTTGACGCGCGTCGCATCGTTTTTGATGTGCGTCGCGCCATTTACGGCGTGTCACATCAATTTGGGTCTGTTTTTTTTACGCCAGCGAATTTTCGCTGCCATTTCGGCGAATCGCGGGAATTTGCCGCAAATTCGCGCCTGCCGAATAAATTCGCCCATCACTAATTCTGAATAATAGGATTCATACTTGTATTGTTATTTTGAAATGTATTCCAGTATTTTATCCTTTATTACAACTCCACTTGACTATGTCACACTAACTGGCCTGAGGCTTTCCTTGCTCAGAATAAGTATTCTACTGTACCCTACTCTTCACATATACAACTGCTGCTCTGTTTGACTTCGCTATGTCAAGGCACCTGGGATGAAGACCCTGTCTGAAACCCCCTAAAAACAGGGTTACTGAAAGCATGTGAAATATTGAAATATTGCAGTCTACTGCTTGCACAAATCAGCTGCTTCTGTGTTCCCACTGACAATATAGGAGTTATACTGAATACTGTACTACTATGCCATTAACATTTTTAGCAGATCTTGAGCATCTGGCTCACTATTGCTGAGGAAGCTCTGAGTTTATGTCTGTTAGGAAGAGACAGTAATAAAAACACTTAGAAACCCCATTCTTATTAAAATAGGAAATAAAGGACCATGACCCGTGTGTTTACGGTTCCTGTAGTCCCTGGGACAAAAAACATCACTGTTCAAATGTCTTGCCTACAGGAAAAGAAGCTTTGTATGGGAACGCCACACACACAACTGCTTCCCAAGCACCAGCCTGTTTTAAAGTGACTTAGTGATAATTATTGGCTTCCACTCAAAGGCAGTCATACAGAAAGCGTGATTACAGAGCTGGTAATGTTACAGACAAAGCTACCCCTAGGTCCTATTTTGTACATATATATGTCTTGACATTTAAAAATATAATTGTAACTTAACTTTCAGGATTAAAAGTGTGAGAAAAAGGGGGGCCCATGTAATGGCAGGTGGCCATAGTTGTAACTTGAGCTAATTAGTTAATAACAGTCAGAAGGTCAAAGGCATGGGTGAAATGCAAAACAAGTATTCTATAAATAATTATGTAATTTGCAGTTTAATCAAGAATATTTTCTTGCACTAAATCTGCCAATATTAGATCCAACTGGTAGAGACCCTGGGCTGAGACAAATGTGATGAGCTCTACATTATACATTAAGAGTTTTGTTTATCAATGCCCCAAACACAAAGTTAAATGAGCCCTCAGAGCAGTGATATGAGCAGGCTGAACTCTGGGTTTTGTGCTGGAATAAAAATTCAGAGCAAGGTGCAGAGCATGGTGTTGTTGTTGGGCATACAGGGATCCCTAGAACCTTGATCTTGCTAGCGCTCCTTAGTTTGGAGATGTGAATAATGTTCATGTTAGTGGACATTCCAGGTGACCACTAGCTCCAACTATGGATGCAGCTACTCCAAACACAGGCAACCCCGTTGTGCTCCTAGGATTCTTAGGACACAACCAATTGGACAAAGTGCAAAATATCTTTGCATAGCCATGGGGATTTTAAATGAGTTTAATTGGCACATTTTGGTTTGGTTTTGGTACCTTTTCTAAACAAAGTTAGATGTGAACAGTCAACTCGCAACTGCCACAAGTTAGATGTGAACAGTCAACTCGCAACTGCCACAGTAGTGGCAACATTACTCTTTTACTGAGCAAAAAATAAAATAAAGTGGGTCATTTCCATATGCAAATATATGATATAAGGGGCTTTGCATGAGGGATTCATACTTGATTGCCTAAGTGTGCTGCAAAACAAATACCTCTTGAGACCTGAAGGTAATCTTCTGTAATGCATTCAAAGACAAGACGTACCCATAAAAATGAGGCTATTTCTAGCACTTGCAAACTCATGATGTAGGTCACTATGGGCAGAATGGGTGCTGTTCCCTCAGCTGCAGTAGGATTCTTTTGAAGGGCAGAAGATAATGTAGAAGACTAATAATCCTAACAGGCTCCTTGTGGTTTAGCTGCTTACCAAAATAAAGTTGGCCATAGATGTTAGATATAGCCTTAATATCAGATGGACGATCATGCGGTGCAGTCTCCGGACATGCCACCAACCCTTCAAATCAAATAAAGTAGTACAGAGAACAGATCAAACAATATTCTGTCCGTGACAGCAATTCTACGAAAGTTATGTCTGACAAGTTCTAGTGACAGTCACCCATTGATATCATCAGATGGATCAGGAAATACATGCAGAGAAATTATCTTAAGCCAACAGAAATCTTTTAACCTGTCCGATAGACTAAACAACTGATCACCATGGTATGAAGAAAAAAAAAAACAATCCACACATGATCAGAAAATCGTATGAAACTTCAATTCATACAGTTATATCTTTGTGTCTATAGCCATCATAAGTTAAATAGTTACGTCTAATAGTGTCAATAGTGTCTTACAGTGAACACACCAGTTTCTCTGAAAGGGTTCCAGCCAATGACTATTACCAGGAATTGATGGGCTTCTCATTCTCTCTTCTTGTGCCGAGCTCCTTAATGCACCATACAGCAGGGTAACACTGCAAATTGCAAGTAGAAAATGGTATAAGTT
Source organism: Xenopus borealis (assembly GCA_024363595.1). Lineage (NCBI taxonomy): Eukaryota > Metazoa > Chordata > Amphibia > Anura > Pipidae > Xenopus > Xenopus borealis. The sequence goes on from CM044434.1 coordinate 133,094,461, forward strand.
AAATGTGTTTGATTAAGATTACAATCTGCAGGAGTGGTGTCTAACCAGATGTTTGGAACTACAACCTCCAGCATTGTCAGTTGGCCAAGAGGAAGCAGAGGATGGTGGGAGTTATAGTTTACAAATACTAGAGCACCCATTGTTTCAGATAAAATACCAGCTCTAGCTGCATGAATAACATAATAAAAATAAAGTAAACACAACTTTAATATATATATAAAATACATGTAATATTATAATTAAATACATGTAATGGGACGTTACACCATTTTTATACTTTGACAAGGGCTTCATTATCCAGACATCTGTGACCTAAATCTTAGCCCCTTATTTGTTTATACAACATATAATAGGTAACTGAATTGTATTGTATTTAAAGTATGAATGAATGCTATATACATTTGAGTTTTGTAGTTCACCGTTGTAACACTGAAGTCCAGCTAAAAGTCCTGTTGCATTGTAAAAAAGGCATCATCCGGTTTGCTATTCATATCGTAATTGGGGTCTGAATCAATCAGTGTATAATAAATTTAAATGGGAACCAGACGGTGCAGGGAACAGCAAGTAACACTGCAAGGGGCCATATATTCCCTCTAGGACACACTTTGTGCCTTAGTTAATTTTATTTCTGTAAGCTATTTCTCTAAGCTAGAATTCACATTTCTTGTTCTTTATTATTATCAATATATTTTGTGGCTTGGCAAGGTTCAGTGCTTAGCTCAGTTACCATCCTGTAGATGGAATTCCTTGTCAGCTTAAATATACAAGCAAGGATAGCATGAGGGCATGGCAGCATTCTGGGTATAAAAAGCAGGTCTATGTAGGGACCCATTGGATGAGTGAGCCCCTATGACTTTAAAGCCCTACACTTCCTTCTTCTCCTTGTTACTGGGTGAAAACCCATGTTTCAATTTACTGTACATATTTATATCACACTTTAATATAGTGTTTGGTTAGGGGTGGTCCTTTCTATTTAGCCTTCAGTTTTTACCCATTTTATTTGGTCCTTGGTGCATATGATCAGTTCAGCCGAATATGCCTATAGCCTACTAAACCTTGTGACCTAGCCAACCGACCGTATCTTCAGCTGTATGGCCAACTTTAGACTTCAGAACTGCTTTAGGCTACGGAGAATGCCGCAGATATAATAAAAAGGAAGTATAAAGCCATGCACATAATACATCATGTTAGCCCCTTTAATTGATGTTTTAATCCATGAATATAATTGAATATTCAGTCCTGTCTAAACATTGGGTATATTTTAACCTTAAAAATTGTCCAACTCAACTGACCGTGGAAAATCCAAAATTTCATGTCTCAACTGGCATGGGTAACTCGGACATGGAAAATAATCTAAAGCAGTGTATAAGTGCAGCCATTTAGAATCCATACTGAACATTTTTGGTGACCCTGCTCTACAGGCAGAGAAGTAGTTTCCATGTGGAAGTAGAAAAATACCTGCTGATTGGAGACTAAGTGCTTTTCCCATGTGTGTAAATACACAATCTATCTTTTGTGATAGCTGTATAAACAAAGGCAGCGTATTCATATAAATACATCGCTGCTGAAATTGTCCAAGTGGCCAGTGTTTTGTTTTTTTGTATGGATAATTTTTCATGGCTTTTTTTTCTTATTACAAACAGTACAAGATTGGTATAAGTAAACAAACTGGTTTCCTTGCTGTTTGACTGATTTCAGTAACAATTTATTATTTTTGAGTTCAAGGCACTAAATGAAATATGAGCATTATTGTGAACTATTTGGAAAGAAGCGTGTCCAGAAAAAAGCCAAAATCATCGTAAAACACATTTTAGATAACCTTTAAATATGTTATAGCAACTATTGTAAGCTACTTTGAAATTTGGCTTTATTATTTAATTTTGTATTTTTTTTTAATTAATAGCAATTCTATTCTGCCTTTTTCTAGCCTACAACTTATAATTCTGTCTGGTTGTATGGGGGGGGGGGGGTCACTGACCCCAGCAACCTAAAAATAGATGAACTAAGGCCTCAGTTGTATTGTTATTATTTTCTTTCTTTTTCAGGCCCTCCTCTATTTATTATCTATTCTGACTACCAAACTGCTGACTGGTTGCTACAATAAGTGGGTCCCAAGAAACCAAAAAGTCAATATTTTAAGATTTTCCTGCCCATATTGTTCTCCTGCACACATGAGCCCTTTCATATGGCAGTTTTTCATTTTTTCTTCTGTGGAGAAAGGCCATATTCTTCATGCTTACTGTATGTGGTCTTCCATTCCCAAGGCCCAGTAGTGGTGGAGATCTCTGCATTCCCTCTATTTTACGTTGTCCATGTTGGCAGAATTTATATCTTTCAGCAATCACATTTACTCTTGGCATGAACAAGTTCTTTATAGCAGTAAGAGCAGTTTCATAAGTCTCATCAGGTAAGAGTTAGGGGCATTTGCCTGGGGGGGGGG
>CM044434.1:133109516-133158161 GCA_024363595.1 Xenopus borealis
AGCACTTGTGAAAATTAGCACTTAAGAAATGTTAGCACTCGTGCCATGCCCCAGACACAAATCTCTCTCCTACAAGAAAATATGTTGTTGCCTAGATTACAATACAAAAAGGAAGCTATAACACAACAAGGAAATTGAATCACAGAAAGCAAAAATCAACAGGAAAAATAACAAACGGGGCCCGTCGACACAGTATAGGGATTGTGAAATTGGATATGTACACACGGTTGAGACGAGAATTCAAATTACATTGTAAATCCAAAGGGACCTTTCTTATTCATTCTGAAACCAAAGGTATTAAGATGAACTTGGTCCTCCTAAAAAGGCCTTTACTCTTTTTGGAAAATTTCCCTTTAGATGTTAGAACATTGTACTTGGGATGTGTTCTAAAATAACATAGAGTAAGTGAGGTTGCGAAACACATGGGGCAGATTTACCCCTTTCACCAGAGTTTCCTTCGCCAACTTAGACCTGACGAACGGATAAGGTGAAGTTACATCCTCCTCAGTCTTATGTCAGTGACATCATATCCTGTATGCTGAACAGTTATAAAAATGTCAGCGTTTTTCCATATTTTAAAGGACATGTTAACCCCCTCCACAAAAATGTAATCAGTGAACAGCCTTTTTGAAATCTTTAGATAACTGTTGCTCTGGTTGTTAACAGTAACTGTTACTCTGGTTAACAGTAAGTCTGCAGCATCCCTTTAAAGGAGAAGTCACCTATAGTGTGCTAAACACCATGCCCCCCTCCCCCCCAGCCTACTCCCCCCCTTAGGGCAGGTCCTGACCGTGGAGTTTGCAGGCACCATCTTCTCTCATGCAGTCTTCTTTCAGAGTCCATTGGCGTTTGGCGGCGCATGCACCGCCAAGCGACGAAGAATCCAGGAAGAAGACAGCTGGGGAGAAGATGGCACCTGCATACTCCACTGTCAGAACCTGTGCTGAGGGGTAAGTAGCAACTTAAGGGCATTTGCCATGGGGGGGGAAGTAGGCCAGGGGGGCTTGGGGGGGTCATGGGGTTTAGCGCATTATAGGCAGGGGCGCTCCACCAATGAGGCGAGTTGAGAAACTCACCTGAGGCGGCAGTGCCCCACTAGGTGCCAGGGGCAGCAAAAATGCAGCTCCTGGTATTTAAGAGCCACATTTCCGGTTTTCAAACTGGAAATTCGTCTCTTCTAGCACAGAGCGCAGTTATGTGCTCTGTGCTGGAGTCCTGGCCCTCTCTGCCGCCCTCGTGGACCCTGCCTCCGGTGCAAAAAGGTGAGTACACCCTCCAGTATAACAGCCAATGAAGAGATAGCATTGCTGGCTCCCGTAGAAACTCTAGCTGTCTGATCCTAATTTATTCTCCTGAGCTCAGCTTAACCACTACAATGCTCAACCCCAGCAGAACTTTTTGTCACAGTACGTTGTGCCTGTGTAAACCTGCATTCTATGAACTTTACAGCATACATGTCTCAATGTTACTGATGATTTGTCCAAGGGAAAATGGCAACCGGGGGAAAGATGCTATTTGTTTTAGGAAAATGTGATGGCGCTGGCAAATGGATGCAGTACAAATAATGTGGCCTGCGTGGGGAAAATCTACTCAACCTTTATACATGGTAGGAAAATGTAGGCTTTACATGCCCTTTAAAGTGGGATTGTCCTTAAAATTTTGTTTTGACTTTTGAGGGTCATGGCACATTTGTTTTAGGGTGGACTCATGCCTAAGGCATCTCTTTCACCTTTATTTTGCTTCCTTGGACATTTTTAATAATAAGTGGCAACTTAAAGCAATTTCACCAACATCACTAATAAAGACATTTATATGGCCTCTATGTACCCGCCCTATTCAAGTTGACCAAAGCATAAGAGTTCTTATGAAGTTTTGCTAGGCAGAAACGAACGTTAGTGAAAGTTTGCTATAAAATGCTCACGTTGATGAATTTACGGTATCGATAATTCGCTGCTGCTGAGATACAAGATTAGAGTAGTGGAAGCAAATTAACAGATGCCAAAGTGGTGCAAAGTGTGGTGAAGCCTTCACAGGCAAAAAATTGCTGTAGAAAAGCCTGACTTCTAGTTGGCAGTCAGCTTCCTCTTTTAGCCATTCCATTTAGTAAAGGTCACACAGTTTCTTCCACTTCTATCTCAGCAAACCCTTTCTGTATGGTGCTCACTTTGTGTACGGGTTCAATATAGTGCTGAAACTGGCCTTTCCCAAGTATTAAGAATGGCATTGTCAAGAATGTCATCGTACTCTCAAGGTGTTCTTTCACTAAAGACTTAAAACTGTATAAACTGCCCCAAAGTATTATGTCTTGGTAGTCTCAAGCATGTATTCAAGCCAACTGTGTTCTTCTGGCATCTACCAAACCTACACTTGTCTGTCAGGTCATGGTGAAGCTTAATTCATCACTTCGGAGATATTAAAAAAGCCATGCTCCCAATGAATACTTCTTCAGCTGAAGTTACTTCCAAAGAGCATTTTGAACTCGGCAGTGATAGTTTCAGCTGAGGATTTTAGAAGAGGTGTCTGAATACATTTTCCATATAGTGTATTTTATTCCTAAGAGAAGCTAATCCAAAAAGTTTAAACTGGTCAGTGGTCTGTAGTCTTTTTAACACAGTCTATATTTAAAGTACCACATCATGTTTCATGCCAACCCTCTGTGTCAAGTGTCATATAGTAACTAAGACAGGGAATATATGTAGATTAGTATGTTATACTTCCCAGTGGCAAATGGTATACTGAAGCCCACTGCTGGATTTCACATTTCCATTTTACCATAACTGGCACTTAGTCATGCTCAGCTGACCACTGCACATGAAAAATGCTTAACTGCCGCTCAAAACCCCTGACTAGCTCAATAAAACTAAATTGGTAAAACAACATATTTTATAAATTACCACTTTGTTGCTGCTCCTTCACCAATATACTTTGAATGTTCATACTTATATAAAACCCTTCAGTTCATTGTCAAAAGACAATGCTTGTCTGCACCCAACACCGATTCTTTAGACCACTGCTGTAATCGTTTAATTCTGATGCCAGAGACATTTGATTATAGTAACACTAGGATTTTGATGTCACAAATATTTGGATGAATAATGTCCACAAACCTAAAATTTAGAGTGATAGGAAACTAAGGAAGTCATGAAAGCAATGTTCAATGAGTAGTCTGCCATGACCTGCTGAACTATTGTTTCCATTAGAAATCAGCTTAAACATAATTCACGTATTGAGCTAAATAAGCAAATGTAATACACTGAAAATCTATAATGAAGTATTGCAGGGATGCCTTGTTGCCCTATAGTCCTCCAGCCTACCCACTGAATTGACTGCCTGACAGCACAAAGGCTGTAATGAACTACAAGCAGTGGCATTGCTAGATATCACTGGGCACGGCAGCAAGTTATTTTTCAGGCCCCCAAAATGTCTAGAGGTTGACCTGTTTTAAAAATATGTATTAAAATTATACATAAATTAGGGCCTCATAGGGGCCCTATACCCAGAGCTGGGCCATGCTGATTAGGCACCTTAGGCACCCTGGCTGGCCATGGCGCCGGCTGATCAGCCACATTTGCGGAGAGATGGGATCGGACATGTCTCTGTGACAGAACAGGTATGTGCCAGGCCCCCTGCCGGCTTTGAGCCTAAAGGTGGCCATACACAGAGTGATCTTGAGGTGGACAATATCAGCTGATCCAATCGTGGGCCCTACAATTCGAATTGGACAATCGTGGGCCCTACAATTGGACAATTTGAATCGAAGAAAGGGCTATTTGATAGTTGAATTTTTCAAATTCGATGGTCGAAGTTGCCAAAATAAAATTATAAATTAGAATTTTTTCTATTCGAATTATTCACACGAATTTAGTAGAATTTCTGGTCAGGTGATCTCTGAGGCAGCACACAGACCATCATGAAATGGTGGTTCAAGGCAAGAGATGTAAAAGGGCAATATTTACTTAAATATATATACCAGCTTGGTAAGATTCTTTAATATGTCACTTGATTTGATATAAACTAACTGTTGCTCAAGTATTAATTTTTGGGGTATAGTTTTCCTTTAAAGTTATTTGTAAACTTTGTGTGGGTACTTTTTGCAATCAGCCACGTTTTTGAAACAAACTTTTACTTCTGTGTGGGGGATCTCCGATTGGCTCCAGACATCACGTGTCCTAGAATCCGGGTTCCTGGCTTAGGAACTTCCCTCAAACGGATTGTTCAACACGATTTCAGTTAAAAAATTACGTTACTTTATTAATTCCATAAAAATTTGTTAGCTACGGTACAGTGCATGACAATCACCACTAACAAATTTTAATTGAATTAATAAAGTAACGCAATTTTTTAACTGAAATTGTGTTGAACAATCCGTTTGTGGGAAGCCACGTTTTTGAACTTTGCACATCTCCTGTATGTTAAATGAATAGCTACAGGTCTCTGCACTCCACTTTGAAGCACTGAGATCTTAAAGGGAAACTGTCATGGGAACACATTTTTTTTCTTAAATGCATCAGTTAATAGCGCTGCTCCAGTAGACTTCTGCACTGAAATCCATTTCTCAAAAGAGCAAACAGATTTTTTTATATTCAGTTTTGAAATCTGACATGGGGGTAGCCATTTTGTCAATTTCCCAGCAGCCCCAGTCATGTGACCTGTGCCACCACTTCAGGAGGGAACTGCTTTCTGACAGGCTGTTGTTTTTCCTTCTCAATGTAACTGAATAGTACGCAGTGGGACATGGGTTTTACTATTGAGTGCTGTTCTTAGATGTACCAGCCAGTTATTATCTTGAGTTAGGGAGCTGCTATCTGTTTACCTTCCCATTGTTCTTCTGTTAGGCTGCTGGGTGGGGGAAAGGGAGGGGGTGATTTCACTCCAACTTGCAGTACAGCAGCAAAGAGTGATTGAAGTTTATCAGAGCACAAGTCACATGACTTGGGGCAGCTGGGAAATTGACGATATGTCTAGCCCCATGTCAGATTTCAAAATGAAATATAAAAAAATCTGTTTGCTCTTTTGAGAAATGGATTTCAATGAAGAATTCTTCTGGAACAACACTATTAACTGATTTTTCCCATGACAGTATCCCTTTAAATACCTCCATGAATACATTATTCCCTATTTTTAACAGCAATATATTCATGAGGGAGTGCTGGTGGATGCAGTGTCCTCTATAGGGTTGCCACTTTTTGGGGCTGTCCAGCCTAGGCAGTGGAGTGAGCCGGTGTTGTCACAGACTGCAGACATTATGGGGCTGGGCTATGATGTGACAATCGGACAGTTTCTGTGTCAGTCTAGTAGAATCCTGCTTGGTCTTCCTAATTTTGACCCAGGCCACCCTTAAAAGTCCCAAGCTGTCCGGGTCAAATTTGGAAAGGTGGCAACCCTAGCCCTCGGTGGTGTAACTACCAGGGGGTGCAATTGCAACAAGGTCGGCTTCCTCTTGGGGCCTACCAGAGAGGCTAGGCAAACTCCAATGTGCAATTAATAGGGGGGAGAGCCTGATGGGGGGGGGCAATCCTGTACCAGGGCCCATCAGCGATTAGTTATGCCACTGCTAGCCCTGTACTTACCACCTGCCCATTGGGTGGCAGAAAGGACAGAACTGTCTTGTGTCTGCTGTGGTTTTAACCTCATTCATTTATTTTGTAGTCAAGTGAAGAGAAAAAAAAGGACAGACCAATATTACTTTCAACAGCAATTACCCATGGACCAATCCCAACCCATTCTAGCCATTGGTAACAGAACAAAAAAAAAACACAGATCAACTGTGAGAATTTTGTATTCCAGCCTTCAAGAACGTTTTGGGTGCTCAGGTCTAAAATGTATTGACTCTGATTAGAATTACAGACAATGTTTTATAACACAGGGTTCAGTCACTGCATTTCGGGAAGCTACGCGGCTCTCCAAATCCTCCCCTGCTCTGTATTTGTCACTTAGCAGTGATAATTGGCCTGAAATCAGCTTGCTCTCTTTAGAGCAATTTGGATTAAGGGCTTTGTCATTCTGGCACGTGGCGACTAAAAATATGATTTTACTCCTCAAAAAAAGAAATCAGTCACTAGGAAGCATAGAGTAAAATAGAAAACAAACGGAGTAGAAGAGAAAAACAGGGCACGTAGCAGTCCTGGTGGTTGAGCTGTGGCTTTAGATCATCCAGCTGTTTTCAGAGGTTTAATTTTGTGCAGCTGCGGTGACCTCACCACTCATGGAATCCCCCGAGGGCCAGAAACCATAATCTACCAACCCAGAGCCAACAGCTCCAAATGCGTAAATGAAACATCCAAAAACATACACACACTTCCCACCCCTTCACACACACACACACACACTCTTTTGCTAAACCTCTTTAATTTGTGCATCACAATGTTTTAAACTTCTCATTTAAACTACACTGTGTTTAAAGGAATACTGACAATGCCACTGTTGATTAAAGGTTAAAGAATGTAAGTACAACTGCCATAAAAAGATAACTGTTCTACTATAGTATCCTGAAATCCCTACAGCCCATGGTTAAAAAAAACTGGGCAAAAACCCTGGATGCAGCCCCCTGACCGCCCCATATAGTCCCAATCGTGGCTGCAAAAAAAATAAGGTATATATGGGGGAGGGGGCCCTGGAGAGGCTGAGGGGTTGTAGTGGGGGCAGGGTGCCCAGGGAAGTGTGTGGGCCCATGATGCAGCTGCCTCGGCCCCTGAAGACCCTCCAATGCATTCAAAGAAATATCCAGAGATGTTGTGCTTATAACTGAGGGTTCTGCTGGTCACTTTATCTTCTACCCTGTCCCTTAAAGAGATATAGTGGATTACAACAGTGAATGGAATATTCCATTTGATATTCATTTTAATATATTATAGATGGACCCACTTTTTCAATTGGTCTTCATTATGTAATTTTAAGACTTTTCAATTCCTAGCATTCCTATTCTGCCTAAATCAAACTGGCAACTGACAATGCCACTTTTAGCCTGCAGCAAACAAAAAACAGACCAACTGGGCATATTTTTATTTGATCATTATTCTTACTTTCAATTGCACCAGTTTGCTAGGAAAGTTAAACCATTGAAATTCCAAGTCCGAAAGTTGCAGATTGCAATAGGGCTCTCTATTTCAAACTAAAACTACCTCTGTGGGACAGATTTACTAATGGTCCAATTTCGAAGTGAAAAAACTTCGAAACTCGGCCATTGAATTTTTTTTTAAGGCTATATTTGATCGAAAATGGGCCTATTTCGACCAAACGTGTCCATTTTTGTTCATTTGCATCGTTCTATTCAAATAACTGAAACGATTCAAACGATTTTTACAAAAAAAAATAAACTTTTCCAGGACATAGAAAAAATTTCAGGAAAGGATCCAGGAGGTCCCCCATAGGCTACAATGGCAATTCGTCAGCTTTAAGGTGACAAATTCAAAGTATTTTAGAGAGAGTACTTTGAAATTCGACTTTTAAAAATTCTAATTTTATTTGAAAATTCACTTTGACCCTATAGATTTAAAAATAATAGTGACTGGGAAGCTTTCATCCCATGATTAAATGTAGAGCCTCAGCTTTTGCTTTGTGTGCCAGTAGAACTTGGCTTGTCCCCTGTCCCATGCAGCCAGAGTACGGTGACTTGCAACCCATGGAATGTAGCAAAACGTTGCTCCTGCACATGTCATTACTGATGATGTGAGTGTCTTGTTTCCTTTTCTGCCCATCTACAGCTGCACCTTTCAGCTCGACTAAAACCAGCGTTGTGATCAGGCGATTAAAGGGGTTGTTCACCTTTGAGTTAACTTTTCGTATAATGTAGAGAGTGATATTCTGAGACAATTTGCAATTGGTTTTCATTTTTTATTGTTTGTGGTTTTATAGATATTTAGCTTTTTATTCAGCAGCTCTCTATTTTGCAGTGTCAGCAGTTTGGTTTCTAGGGTACAAATTACCCTAGCAACCCTGCACTGATTTGAATAAGAGACTGGAATATGAATAGGAGAGGGACTGAATAGAAAGATAAGTAATAAAAAGTGGCAGTAACAATACATTTGTAGCCTTACAGAGCATTTGCTTTTAGATGGTGTCAGTGACCCCCATTTGTAAGCTGCAAAGAAACATAAGAAAATTGCAAATCATTAAAAAAACTATGAAAAATAAATAATGAAGACCAATTGAAAAGTTTCTTAGAATTGGCCCTTCTACAATATACTAAAAGTTAACTTGAAGGTGAACCACCCCTTTAAAGCTACATCTTCAACTTAAATAAATACCAAGGTTTGACCATTAGCTGGGAATGCAAGGAAACAATATTCTAATATTTACAGTGGACCCAACAAGCTGCTCAGTGAAGTCTCTATAATAGAAGTAGTAATATATCTTACGGAGAGCCTATTTTGTTATTATTAGATTTTAAAGCATAAATAAAGTTTAACAAGATGTAGGTACTAGCAAGAATACCACAGTCAGGGGAGATCTGTGCATTTGAAGATCCCCCAGCTGCCCATACTGATCATGTGCACTGTCACTGACACTCAAAAGATGGCCTGGCAAGATACAAGATGGTGAGCTCCTGGGGACAACTTTGAAGACCTTGGTCATTGCTGTTATAGGCCACAGAACCTCTCAGTATACTTAACAAACAAATACTCCCCCATACATTTGCAGGACACAAGACTATGCTTTATATTATGAACAGGTATATTGCAATGATAATTGGAAAGGCTTTGGGCTACTGATGAACACTTTCTCAAGATCTGTCAAATGAAATTATGTGGCCCCAAATACAAACATCTCCTGTTGACATGGATTTAATGGTGATTCTCCCACCATAGACTTTGCAGATATAGAGATGCTAATTCCTGGACAACACAGCTGATACTGTGATCCTATTCATAACGGTTCACTGAGGACAGATTTAAAGATTGCTATAATTCATGATTTTTGGGATGGCATATGTAATGCTAATTTGGGCAATATTGTCCACAATTAGTTAAGTGTCCAGCTAACGATAATGAGCATGGTTACACTTTGACCTACACAGCACAGCTGGGCCTTCCCTAACGTACCCAGGCAAACTGTACATGACGCATAAAAGATGGGCGCCAGGAAGTTCTTGATGCAAACTCAAACAAAACTTTTATTATGTCAGAGACAAATATCCTCAGGTTTACCCATGAAGGAGTTGAGAATATAGTAGGAGCACAGAAGTTATACAGATGCAGAACTTCAGAGTAGTTGCACCCTTCCAAAGTCTTGATAGTCTCCCTTTTCTCCAGGAAGTTCCAGGACAGCAGCTTCTACCCTCACAGTCCCTCTTCACTGAGGTCCCTGCACTCAGGCATTTCAAAAACTGTGGGGAGCTACTTCCTTCTATCAATCCTGGGTGAAGCTACAACTGTTCATGCTGCTAAAACTATCTGCCTCACTCTCCTATAGAGTTTATCACCAAAACTCCCCTAGGCTAGCTATACCTCATTCACGGGGTTGCCTGGTCCCCGACTCGGACACATGCTTTCTGGGCCTTGCTGCACCCAGGTTCACCTGGGCACACCCAGCTGGATCAACATCCAGCACCAAAGAGGAAGCTGCCAATCCCTTCCCAGCATTATACAGTGCAAGGTGGGGAATGGTCACCACACCCTTTGACCAATAACTACAGGCATGCAAATTCTTAAATTGCAACACAGGCATTTGCCTAGCAACTAAGGAAGGTGGGGATTTAACTCTATAGGTGCTTGTAAAACCTATAGTCCCTACACATACTTTACTCCCTTGGCTTTCAAATGCATTTTGTATTTGCAGTACCTGTCAGATCTGTAACCTGTTTGGGCATGTGCATCTTTTTAGCAACAAATATTGTTGCATTTTTTGACTTGAGGCTCTGATATGGAAGGGCAGTTGTGTTACTTGTACTGATCCTTCCAATCCATGTCTCCAGAGCTTCCTTTGTAGAAACGCACGCCTATCTGTCAGATTAAAAATCTTACTTATTGGGAGCTTTATATGTAACACCAATTTCCTTCCAAATATGACCTCTGGGATTTGTAGAATTTGATGTTTGAACACTCAGTTTACCCCAATATAATCTTTATGTTGTTGTTTCTTAATGGTTCAAGGGTAAAGGGCATAGATTGTAAATTGAATGTTATTACACCAGGAAAAGACCCTGCAAAAACGCAATACATATCTCCGTTATGGTACAGATATTCAAATTTCAGCCCTGTTGTTCAAGCCAAAGATTTCTGAGGCATGCTGGATGCCATTGTAAATCAGCTAGAGGGTGGCAGTATGAACAGACAGAACTCCAACCCTGAAGGCCCACAGAAGCCCTTCATATGAAATTCTGTTCTTTCTGAGCAGAAATTATCAAAAAGCAAGGTATGAAAAAAATAAATACTTGAAAACAATATAATCTTCATTCATAATTTTTTATTTTGTTCTAAGCAGCTGGACTCTTGCCCCTTTGTGTAGGAAATTTTCACCTCCAACCCTCCAAGCCACACTAACTAGGCTGTAAGCCTTCTCCTCTAGTGATTAATAACAGCAACGTCACTACAACCCTCTATAGATATCATTTGCAGCAGAGATAGCAAATAGGTCAGATGCATGCTGTCTGACAACATGGATTTTACTTTGGCATACCCCTAATATACTATGCCATGCTCCTGTTTATGACAAAGACATTTGTGGAGATGAGCAGGTTTCAGCAGAGCCAAGTAAGTTGTCTATATATGAAAGTGCATGCATATAATAAATTAAATCAAGCCTTCTTAAACTTATCACTGCACCAAAATGATCAATGTGAAGCACTGAGCAAGAGTTAATTCTGCTGAATTGCCATTTTTGGCAACAGTTTTTTGCAATTTTAGTAAATGAATGCCCTACTTTGCCCCTTCTGTGAATGCTGATAAGGGGAAATGTTGGAAGTCATCCTTTCAGTATGTAGGCTTAGTTCATAAGCAGCAACTTGGGGGCTAGAGCCATCTGTGGCTGAACTCCATTCATCCTTGATGGACTTGTCTAACTACCCTTGGAAGATTAAACTGGTTGCCTCATTCCTAGTTATGTGTTATGCAGTGAAAAACAGCTTGCATTAACTAATTCCATAGTATCTGCCTTCATCAGCATTGTGTACAATTAGTTTTCTATTCAGCACATTTCAGCAAAGGGCAAACTCCACAGAGTAGGTTTCAAATTGTGTTTTGATTATAAGTGTGTACTAGTTCAGAGCTAAACATTAACACCGGTGGTCTGTTCAAGTCTTATTATTGCTTAATTCCACATAGTCCCAGAGAGACTTTTCTTTGGAACTGCATGACTAGACAGGGACAACCCAGTAGAGCTTGTATGTTTGTATTTCAATCATTTTTCTTATTATTGTAATCAGAAAAGTTGTTTTTTTTGGAGGGGGAGGACTTTCCACCTTTCCACAGGCCCCCTTCTAGGCTACTCCCACTCCTAATTTAGAAATATTTAGAAATAAACAACAATTAATCAGGGTCAAGGGTGCATCTGGAGACACAAGGGATCCATCTCGCTTTTTCAAAAAGTCACCAAGTCAAGAAACTCGTCATAAATAAAAACACCCATTAACTTTAATGCATTTGGACAAAATTTTCGCGGAGACAAAAAAATTGTCGTAACAAAAATGCCTGTTGACTTTGGAGTGAGGAAAAATTGACCAGTTCACCCATCACAATTTATTTAGTATGTATTTATTTATTTATAAAAGAAAAATAACAAGTGTAAAGCTAGATGGGCCTCTACCCACTCTGGCCACTAAGCTATATAGCCTAGGGTAGGCTGTTTGTAACCCACCCCTGGGGGGGGGGGTTGTTTAAACATAAATATGTACAGTACATGTATTGCTTTGCTTACCACAATACTTTATTGATGCTCTTCTCCTATAACTTGGTGTGGATAATTAGAATGTTACTACAGTGGGGCTTTATAGCGTACCTTCACCCTCTACATCATGTGGACAATATTAGATGGTAATATAGGAGACTATATGATACCAGCAGTGGTACGAGTCCTGCTTGATATTGCTGAAAGAGAACAACATATTATATATAAAACAGTGGCACATCAGGGGTATACAACTGAGTCCTGTGCCTCTGCCAGTATTTAGTGATATCCCTCAATTTGTACTGATACTGACCGGGACGTTGAGAAGCAGAAAACCCACCACTGTATTCAGTCTCTGACATAAGCAGGTGATTGTGCTTTCTTAAACAAGGGATTTAGGCTCGTTGCCTACTTTGTTTCTATAAATTGTTCCTAATGTGAAAAGTGAATTTCAGGCCAAGAGTTATATAAAGCCAAAGGAAGATTTGGGTATTCAAACCACAGAAGACCGATTATGCGAGTGGGAAGTTTTAGAGAATTTTGCATTTTTTTTCCATATAACAGTTTTATCCAGGTTCAAGTAAAGTTAATATTAACTATCTGTTTTCTATTCTAGGGAAAATCACAGTGGTTTAAATGGTGCTGCCTACACTGTTACTTTATGGAATTATCATTTTAATAGTGACCATACCAAGCCTAGACTTGGGAAATTTACAAGTGAGTTTTAGTGGACCAAAGGAAAGCATTATATGATGGTGTTTGATACTTTGTTAAGTTTTAAAGTTTATATAGTGTGCTTTGAGCCAGGGATACGGTTATAGAATGTTTTATGGTGAGAAGCAGTGTTGGTGGTGGCAGGATAAGATAAGAAGTAGGTGGTGTGCCTAAAAATATTCACATTTATGCTACCAGCTATTGGATAAGGTGCATGAAAAATAGCTAAGCATCTTGCATATGACCTGAACAGGCAGAGAACTGTTATGGTAAGTCAAAAAATGGGCTAAAGCAAAGGAAGTCTATGGCTTTGATGTGCATATATATTTGTTCTCCTCCATGAGTTATTCTATGTAATTAACAGAACCTGACACTCTACTACAATTGTAAGAGAAGTACTGTCATAACTAAAATCTATTAGTGAGATATGCATCACCACTTGTCCTGAATTTAAGAGGAGGGTGGTCATTTCCTTGAATATACAGTCAGAAGAATATGTGCAGACAAGACTTAGAGGACTTTACTCGCAATATGTAAGGCTTTGGAAATACAAGATAGATTGATCCACATAAAGCTGGGCTAGTGCACCAGGATATAGGATTTGTGAAGAACAGAGACAACAGATGGAAACAGGATTTGAAACAAAATGAAATAGCAAGTATAAAAACAGTGAAGGTGCTGTTATTGGATTTTATGGAAGGACATTGGCGTAGAAAGCCGTTTTAGCAAGTAGAAATACTTACATTGAAATCAAATATGACTGAGTACAAGCCAATAGAACAGAGGCATGCAAGATATAGGGGGTATAGATTCAAAGCAAAAAGTGCAGTTCTGAAAACTGAACAATTATTGAATTAAAAAATACTTAGTTATCATTTCCCACCCCATTATAGGGTTCTAAAAAAGATTTCATTAACAATGTAGGTCTCTATAAAAAGATATTGCAGAAAACAACTCATACGTATGTAAAACCCTGCTTCATGTAAATAAACCATTTTCATAATACAGTAGAACCCCCATTTTACGTTTTTCAGGGGACCAGAAAAAAATGGTGTAAAATGAGGGAAAACTTAAAATCAGGGAAATGTATTATGCATAATATATAGGTGGGACCACAAAACAACAATGTAAAATGAGGGAAAACTTAAAATCAGGGGATGTAAAATGGAGGTTCTACTGTAATATACTTATTTAATAGCATGTGCCATTGGGTAATCCTAAATAGAAAATTGCCCTTTACAAAAACAAGGACAGCCTCCTGGGATCATATGATTCAACGGTGCACACAAACATACCAAACAAACTAGAAAGTTAGGTTACATCAGCCAATTAACAGACAGAGTTGTGTCTTTTGCTTCCACACTTCTTCCTGTTACAGTTAGAGTTGAAATATTTCTGGTCAGGTGATCTGAGGCAGCACACAGACCATCATGAAATGGTGGTTCAAGGCAAGAGCTGTAAAAGGGCAATATTTACTTAAATATATACAGTGGCGTAACTAGATCTTACTGGGCCCCACAGAAAATTAATTTTAGGGCCCACCAACATATCTAGAGGTTGTCTTGTTTTACCAGTATAAGTTGAAATTTCTCATTAATTAGGGCTCTCTATAGTTACGCCCCTGAATATATATATTCCAGTTTGGGAAGGTTCTTTAATATGTCACTTAATTTGATATAAACTATCTGTTGCTCAAGTATTCATTTTGGGGGTATAGTTTTCCTTTAATAAATTAGCGAACATTATTAGATTTCCTGTGAAAAAGCTACAGTATTTTCGAAACGCGCGCCAGCAACTCTGTTTTATACTGATGCTTCATACCATTTTATATAAGGGGGGGTTTAACGAATTTTCCTGGAAGTGACTTTTTTCACTTTGGTTCAGAAATTCTTTCTACAATCTTGTCAATCTGTTTTCTCTTCTAAATGCCCTGGGATTTGTGGTTTTGCAGAAAAGCTAGTTCTTCACCAAAGTTAGACAAAGGTAACTTTGAGACCACAGTCCCAGAAGATCTGACTTCTTTACCTTTGTGGGGTCCCAAAGATAAAACAATCGAAGTTAGTTACCATGGGACTTCTCCACCTTCTCTCCTTTTCTTACTTACCTTCAAAATATGAACAACTACATCAATTTCCAGCACTTCATCACTTAATATTTATTAACTATGCAATTAATTAATTCTTTTTTAGAACCCTATGTAGGGGTGGGGAATGATTACTACGTATTTTTAAATAATTAATTCCTTTTTAACTATTTAATCACTTACCACTTAGTCACTACTCACTGAGCAACCAGTATTTATTTATGTCGCAGGTGAGGAAGTTTATTATTCATATCTAATTTATTGCAATAGCAACCAAAAGATTTGTACGACTAATTAATAATTATAGTGAGAACTATTTAACTTTCTTATACTAAATACATGGTGTACTCTGCCAGTCTCTTTTATAGAAGCCTTCTATAAATACTTCCATTTTTTTTAATTAATAAAGAAGGGATATCTTTTCCTGTTGTTTCTTAATTGCCTACATTAAACTGACATTAGTCAGATCCCTCTTTAATCAATTGTAATATACCAGTAAATAGATTTGTTCCTATTAAATTCTGATCTCACATGTTATGTAAATAATTTTCATTGTAATAAAATTCAATGAAAATAATGTAATACCCTTAAGCATTTTGGCATGGCTGTTATGGGAAAAATGATTGTCATTTGAGAGATGTTATTATTGGGAAGTCCATTCTCCTATCCTAATACATTCCTGTGTAATTATGCTCCCTCTAGGGATCTGTAGTTCAACATTATTGCGCCTCCTAAAAGGAGGGGACATGACCCACTGACACAACTTGCTCATTGCTCCATTGGAGCATTCTTATAAACTTACAGGCATTTCTAATAATAACTTGCATAGCAGGCAATAAATAATAAGTGTGTGCAGAAACAGCACCTGTAGATGGTGAGGGTTTTGGCATGAAAGGAAGCAGTTTTATGACTAGACTAATGCAGGGCCCCAAAGTGAGAACCTTTCCTCAGGTGGCACTTACAAGGGATGGCAAAAGGTTGCCTCTTGTAACTTTAAGAGCCAAATTTCCATGTTTTAATCAGGAAATTTAGCTCGACTAGTGCAGAGTGCACTATTGAGCTCAATGCACTAGCAATACACAAACATAGAACTAGGACACTGACTCATGCAAAAATAATATAATTCACCAGCGACAAAATTCCTAATCCCTTATAGCTCTAGAGTCATAGAACCATGTTGTAGAAAATCACCTTGCAGAGTAGCCTACACTGAAAAGGTTAATGCACTTGAGTCGCAATCCCAATTTTGTTCTAGGGAAAAGATGTTGTAAGCTTACGAAGAAGAAGGGCGTGGTGGGATTTTATTTAATTACCGTTCCCAGAAATATTTCCAGAAAGACTGATGATTATTAAATGTAGAATGTAATAGTGATCACAGCCTGGGTGTATAAATGAGGTGTTTTGGATAGTCTATACCTAGTATAGTATCTCAGTGGGATTGCATCCTCAGTAATAATTCCCATCTGCAACTCTGGCTCATTCACTTTACTACATAGACATCTCTTTGTGGAGGCTTTTTTATTGTGAAAATAAAACATAATGCGGTTAATGTTGTATTAAAAGGAAACTATACCCCTGAACACTGGAAATCTCTATAAAGAAATCTTAGCCAATATATAAAACATTGTTCCATACAAATACAACCTTTACAATAAAATTGTATCAAAAAGTATGTGCCACTGAATAATCATATAGTTAATGCAACCTGATGTAATTACAGGCCCATTCTCTGAGGGAGTCGTCCCTCTATAATTAACGTCTAACATGAGTGAGTGTGTGTATATATATATATATCCAAGGCCAATGATCCGAAAAGGTGCTGAAGGAACCAACCAAGGAAAGCATATTAAAGGAGAAATTGCACTGCTACGTCAAGCCCAATTTCCAGCATGGGACTGGAAGCTCTGAGCCCACCAGGGCTTCTGCACCCACTACACCACCACAGCAACCCCACAACCTGTACTTTTCCTGCAATCGGAAGCAGGGCCAGGGGGTGGATAGGAGGCAACACAAAGAAATCTCAGTCTCTGCAGGTCCCACTAATGTTTTACCACTGTTCCACCGGCCCATGCCACTTTCCATATTGTCCTTATTTCTGGTCTAAAGCAGCAATCTTAAGTTCAATGCATTAAGGAACAGCAAATAACGGCACACACAGGTCTTTACACAGGTCTTCATCAGGAAGTCAAGTCAACTTGAGTTTAGGAGCCGAAACATTGAAATAAAATCACAATTTTTTGATTTATATAAAGACTTGTTGTTTGGATACTTACCTTTATAACCTAGCACCCAGGCATTTTTTATATTGGATTTTGAATGCATATATATATATATATATATAGTGAATAAAGTACCCCCTGTTGTGAAATATAAGGATATTATAAGTTACCGAGGAGTTCCATGACCATATAAAAACACGAGGCCGAAGGCGAGGTAACTTCTAATATCCTCATATTTTGCAACTGGGGGTACTTTATTTATTATAATACACAAGTTTCAGTGAGTCATGTGACAGAAATGGCATCAGAACTCACCGTTTATAACTGATGACATCAGAACTCACCGTTTATAAGGATATAATTTACAAGATATTCACAGCTTTTGTGTATTTTATATATATATATATAGTAAGTGGCTGTTGTGCTTTAAGCAAGCTAATGGAAACTGGCTCATGGTGCAATGTGATTCCAGTCAGTTTTCTATCTGTGCGCAATGCAGGAGTGAGAAACCATGAAGGTAGCTGTGGGCGAGGCTGTCCCAGGATGTCCAGCCTGCAACCTTTTTAGAGCCATTATTTACAATTATCAGCATCGACTCGGGGTTTATAGGAGTTGAAGTTCAACAGCAGCTGAAGGGTTGCAGGTTGGATATTTGTGGGCTACCTTTGGAAATTCTCTTTGCCTTAAACAAGCTAATTCATCTACATAATAGCACTTCTTTATCCCATACAACTGCCATTCTAGGTTGTGTAATAAATGAGCAGAATCATATCTTCCAGTAATAATAATTGCATACAGAGAAAATTATTGATTCACAGCTATAGGAACCATTTGGGAACATCAAACTTTTATTTTATTGTTTTCATTTTCCTTTAATGTTTGCTTAAAGGGAAATATCCGTCTCTTTATATTCTCTACACAGCTCATCTGGATTACCATTGAGACAATGAAACTACCTACTGGATTAATCAGTTTTGTAAAAGCCAATTCTGTACAAAAATTCCATTTGCTGCTTCCTAGCTAGACTGGTATATCCAAAATCCTGCGTCATATTGTATCACTAATCTTGAGGCCAAGAGGACAGAATTATCACACAATGCTCTGTTTCTTCCTGTTAGGACATTCCTATGGAATAAAACTTTTCAACCCTAGGGACTGAAAATACCAGCTCCTGGCTATACAGACATATGTAACTCTCCATTACTTCCTCCTTTATTCCCCATGTCTCCCACACCTTGCTGTGCCTGTCTTTCCTCTTTAACAATTTCAGCTATCAAGCCTACAGGGAACTTTAAAAATAGATATTCCTTCAGCATAATCTTCTGGGTTTTGTCTCCTATGATAGTTCTCTAAATAGGCTGCCAGTTGTTTTTTATTTACAAAATTGAAAATACAACTTACAATTTAAAAGTTTGATTTATTTATGGATTATTGCCTTGTCTTGTAGTGCAGACTACAGATGATGAGCTTTAAAAAAAAAAAAGACTATGAAATGTTTTGGAAATCATAGATTATACAGAAACTCTTTAGTTTGTGTTCGAGAGCCCTAATGTGTGAATGTAATGCTGATGCTTATACAGACAAGGAAATCTGTGATAAAAAGGCAAACTCATGCTGCTCCAACACTTTTTTGTAATATTAATAACAATTATACACAGTCAGTGCAGAGAATATAATATAGGCTACTTACAATTACTAAACTCATTGTAACTAGTGTTATATAAGTGTTTTGAAGAAGCCAGCTGATTAACACGCCTATGAAGACATTTAGGGGCAAATTCACTAAAATCCAAAAAGTTGCTAGCGTTAGCTTCGCTAGCGTGCGCACTTCGCCAGGCGAATTTTCGCCAGTGCTACGCAAATTCACTAAAGTGTGAATTTACACTCAGGTCGGCGAACGGTAGCGTAGTTGTGCTAGTGTTACTTCGATAGGCAGAGCGCTGTTACGCTAGCGAAGCCTTATAATAGAAGTATATGTCACTGCCACTACCTTACACTACACAAGCCCAGGAAACCTTTAATAAATTAAATGTGCCCCCTGTATAGTTGTGTTGCCATATTTTAGGAAATGCAGGGAGGAAGAATTGTAACCCCCCCCCAAAAAATTACGCTATTTTTCATACTATCACCCTCCTATGCTAAAATATGCTGGCGTTTTTTTGGGACTTAGAAATTTTTTTTGTGAATTTGCCCCTTGGAGTCTTGGCTGAAGAAGAGCCAACCTCTGCTATGTTGTTTCATTATCCAGAACCTGCAGTTAGTGTAGAGACTGGACAGACAGATACTGCTTTCAATGGAAATAACTTTTTCAAATCACATTATCATGACTCTTATGATGCTTTTAAACAGGTGGTTCACCTTTGGGTTAACTTTTAGTATGTTATAGAATGACCAATTGTAAGAAACGGGTCTTCATTGTTTATTGTTTGCAGTTTTTGAATTATTTGCATTCTTCTTCAGACTCTTCAGATGGGGGCCATTGATCCCATCTAAAAATGAATACTCTGTAAGGCTACACATTTATTGTTATCACTACTTTTATTGCTCAGCTTTCCATGCAGGCCCTCTCCTATTCTTAGTCCAGTCTCTTATTAAATTCAATGCATGGTTGCTAGGTTAATTTGGACCCAGAAATGGAAAGCTGGAGAGCTACTGAATAAAAGCTAAATAACTCAAAAAAATGAAGACCGACCTCAAATTGTTTCAAAATATCACTTTCTACATCACGTGGGAAGTTGATATGAAGGTGAAACAACCCCTTTAACGTTAAAGATTTAGGCATTCGATCTGTATAAGAATGAGATTGATTTAGGCACAGCTCTTTCTACATTTTGTACATTTCCATGCATTGGAAAAAAATATTGTTTTGAGTGTTTTGATCTCCATTAATGGGAGAGATCACAAGTCATTTATTTATTTTATATTGCAAAGTGCAATTTTAGGACACAAATCACCATGTTTTTTTTTTTAAACGCATCAGTTAATAGTGCTGCTCCAGCAGACTTCTGCACTGATATCCCGTTTCTCAAAAGAGCAAACAGATTTTTTTTTTTGAAGATTACTTAAGCACAAGTCATATGACTTGGGGCAGCTGGGAAATTGACAATATGTCTAGTCCCATGTCAGATTTCAAAACGAAATATAAAAAAATCTGTTTGCTTTTTTGAGAAATAGATATAGACAGAGTGCAGAATTCTGCTGGAGCAGCACTATTAACTGATGCATTTTGAAAAAAAACATTTTTCCCATGACAGTATCCCTTTAATGTGACGTCTTGGTGTGTTGCGTGTGACATCACTTCCCCTGTGCTGCTAAAGGGTCCCCCACTCTGCTGCGAGATTTGATAGGCCCTCAGAAATATGCAATAGCATTAATCCAAATCCCATGCTTACCTCAGATTGCAGGAAAATGATTAAATGATTACAAGGAATGATTTACATTTCCCCAGGGCACAAGGGGCATAGGAGCACACCAAATAGTCCTCACTTAAAGAGATTCTGACACCTTTAGTCAAACTCTTTTTTACCTCTATTATAATAACTGGCTTTGAAAGCTACTTCTAACTTTGCCATAAGGTATTTGCATGATGCTTCTACATTACCTGTCTGATCCCCCATGTTACTGTATGAGGGGGCTGCCATATTTGTGCACCCGGCATCTGTTATCATTACAAACTGTAACTAACAGACTGAGATGGGACTGTTAGGCTGGCAAAGTAAGAGTGTCAGGGTGTCAGAGAGTTAGGCTTAGACATTTCAGCTAACAGTTATATACAAAAACAAACCTCTCAGCAAAAAATGATCAACATGACCTATAGGTAACAATTAATGTACATTCATATGTTAAATTTCATTTTTTAGTGTCAGTATCACTTTAACAAATACTTGTACCCCGGGAAACACCTAGAGTGATATTGTAAATCAAATAATAGGCGCAGAGAGCAGTATCAGAGGGTGCAGACCAGCCTTTACTTAATCCTTGCCCTACATCAGGGTTCCGTAGTACCCCCTGCCGCTCCTTATCTTGCACATCTGAATGATGACTACGTGCCTTCCTTCTCCCACCCCTCCCACAGTCAGAACTGTATTTGTCAAGTAAATGGCAGCTCTGAAATGCAGTGCAGAGACCTACAGGAATTCATAAAGAGCAGTGTGCAAATTGTAAATAGAAAATGAACCCAGTCTAGTGCTCACAGCTTTAAAACAGACCAGAAAAGAAAAGGGTATCAAATATCGTGATAGACACCAAAGCCAAATAAAAACCTGTTATGCAAACACTAAGCAAGCTCTATTCATTTGAACTACAATTCAGTATAATAATAAACACTAAAACAAAGCACTGCTAAATATCAACTACTCTTGATTCCCATTTGGGCTCCTATTCATAAAAGGCCAAACTGATCTGAACCTGACATTTCATAAAAATGTAATATAACACTGAAAAGTATTTATCACTATAAATAGAAAATGACACACCACATGGCCACACCAAAATAAAAAATACATTGTAATCACTCATTCCTGCTGAATTCTGCCAAAAATAAATCCTTCCATCAATCATAGTACTGGATATAAAATGTTTTGCCTTTTCTTAATCAGACAACACATTTGTATTGAAACATGTTGGGTTCTGCTGGACCAGATTTACATAGCGGTCACCCCCAGGCCCACTTCTGTTCGTCACCCCCATATTCTGCCCTTGATTCGGGAAATTTAAAAACTATTTTATTTCCTGCGTATCACCACTGTTTTCTGAACCAATGTGGGTGTGGCTGGAAGGGGCTGCTGTCGCCTGAGACTGCACCGCCTCCCGCTCCGCGCTTCTAACTTTTAGCGTCGGAGCAGGTCGAAGAGGGGTTGCATTGCTAGTGCAGTGAGCACTACTGCTCTTGCTGCACTAGAAGAGCCAAATTTCCATTTTTTAGGGGGCGGCAGTATGCCACCCTGATCATTGGGATTCTGGGGGCAGTTTTGGCATTATACCATTGCCAGAATTTGCTTTATAAACAAACTCATTATGAAATAAACAACACATATTCAGTCTTAACCATAGCCCAAGGATTAAGTAGAGAGTTTCAACACGTATCCTACTCTTTGCCATTGTAATTCTCTGCTGAATAATACTGAATTTGGGAAAGTCACCTTACCTCTCATTTTGGCACTAAATATTCTTAGAATCTCCTTATTGGTCCTAATGATATATAATTAGCGTCTGGGTGAGCAAATAATAACAACAATTTGTACCTGATTTTTTTTAATAAAAATATTCAACAGCCTGTTTTCTTGCTGGAAAATATAAAAGCCATCTTGGATTCAGTAATCCAAGTGTGCAATGTACTAAATGATTTCTATGGGTTTTAAGAAGCAAGGATGTAAGCTTCCATAATTTATTACTTTCTGTAGCATTCCTACATTGAGACTTAACAATAGCTGAATTTAGCGCATCATTTAATTTTCATGCACTTTCAGAAGACCTGAGTGCTTATCTGTCTTCCTCTCCTAACAGGAAATCCTAGCGATAGTAGCTCCAAAAACAATGTTCCTCCGCAGCCTGCAGCCTGGCTGGCTGTTACCAGATTGTGTTTTGCAAAAACACACAGATAACGGAGAGTGTTAGATCACTTTGTACCTCTTGGCATTAGCTCATACTTTCTGTGCCTATTCTCTGCTATCACAAATTATGTGTATATGAAAAACGATGCTGCTGTCTGCCGCATTGCAATCCTCAAGATGACCTGCATCTACAGGACAAGGCTTTCTCTTCAATATTTTTATTTGTACTATTTGTCCTTACCATGAAATAATATATGCACCAATTTTTGGAACACAGGAGGAGTAATATGTAACACATTAAAGCCCATTGATGTATTTTGTAATAATATCTACTTTACACATTAGTAAGCAAATTTCAAAGCAAGGTTGTGCTGTAGAGACTGGTCATCCATTGTTATAACCATATGATCATATAGAATTATACACCTGGTGGGAGAAAACAAAATCAATACATGTTTTTATGAAAATGATTTGAGTATGAGAATACAAAGACATGATATATACTGTTACATAGTAGTTAAAAGAAGACGTCTTTCAAGTTCAGCATTTTGCCTAGTAAATGCTACTTGACTCTAGTCGATTTCTTAGGTAGTCTGCTTCCAATTTGTCCTAATGACAGGGAAACTTCTGCCCCTTCTTAACCTTAGACTAATGAGTTCATGAAATAGGTGGACTTATTTGCTGTTGGTTCTCTGCTATCTACTGGGCTCATTTGTGGTTGGTCCTCAGCTAACTATCGGACTTTATTGGCGATCAATCTAACTCAGCAAACATAAATACATTTTTAATGGCTCCCTACCAAAGCATAGACATCCAGATTAAATAAAGATGAGCCGTAATGCAGAACAGAACAGTGGCACATGTGTTAGAACACTAGTCAGTGACGTAACTATAAAGCATCATACTTACCTAAAAGGGGGGTGTTTAAGAGAGCAGGGTCCCTCTGAAGATTGTTTTTGCAATGGACAGTTTTTGTTAGACCACTGTTTACCTACAATTTTTGTTAAACCACTTCAGTCAAATATCCATTCATGCAAAATCACCATCAGAACCAACAGACCATAGTTTGAAAATAGAAACCAAATATTTATATGGCACAAAGGCCTTGGGAAAATCTAAGAAGACCACAGGCCTCATTAATGACCATAAACACAATCTGCAACCTGCACTTTTCACCATAGCGAGCTGCAAATAAAACCACTTTCATTAAAGGTGCTTGCCCAAAATTAGATTTTGAAACTTTGGTATAGTTCCATTCAGCGTTGCTCAGACCTTCCTGTCTTCTGTTCCAGGGCTCTAGGGTCCCCACAACAGCCAGTTTCACACTGTGGTGCAGTTGCAAAATGTAAACAATGAGTAAACAATGTGTAAACAATAAAAATGACACCAGACAGATTATGAAAATATTTGGCACCTGATTGGCAATGAAGCACATGTGCATCTGTGTTAATACTGGAAAATCTGGCACCATTGTGCCAGGCACAGCTGAATTCCATCAGATTCAACTACCCTTCACAAGTCAACCTCATACAGCTCCGCTGATTACTTCTTTTAATCCATATAATACATAAAGTAATAAAGGCTATTTTTTTAAGCACAGTTGCTGCACAAACAAGCACCATTCATTAAAGGGTTGTTTTCAGATAGACCACCAGAAATAACAACTTTTTCCAATTACTCTCAATTTTCTATTTGTGACCGTTTTTCTAATATTGAAAAATAAATGTAGCAAAATGTAAAGTGTAAAGTTCTGGAACTGGTACTTCAAAAACAATGTTTAGGTCATATACTGGGCTGGAATAAAGTGTTGGTGTTGCCAACTTTAATTCTGCTATACCTACCAATCTCCCGCTTTTCGCCCAACCTCTAACTGCTGCTCTGTGTGACCCCACTATTAGCAGTTTCCTCTATATGAGCCCCAAAAAACACTTGTACACAACATTAGCACAGTGATTACTGCAAATAGGATTTCATCCCAGCCAGGCATTACATGGGAGGCAAGGGAAATAATATGTAACAGCTAACAAGCTGCTATTGCACAAAAAACTTGACTTAATTATTACATAATCAGATATTTATAAAAAGGTTAAACCAAGTAATGAAAACCCAAATGCAAAATGCCTGAAGTCTTAGAATTAGAATAAATGGATGTTAAGGATTAAAATATTTATCCAAATGTTAAACAAAGTCATTCAAGCTTTAAGTATATAAGCGAGAAAGAAAACTAGAGTACAAAGTTCAAATCACTCCTTGCATGGAATTAGTTCAGGCTGTGCTTTATATGGATCATGTGCCTGGGCTCACTGACAGGACAGCTGGCTAGTGACCTTACTGGCCATACTCACACAACAGTCCCTTCTTCCATACATATGGGTAAATGTAATCAGGACTATTGGTAAAATGGATGAAAAACAAACCTTCTAAACAAGTCTTGGTTCTTATATCTATATGATTACATATTATTATCCACCAAAAGAGAGAAAGTAAAAAATCAAGACATATTTGCTTGCCACTCATATCATATCTAGAATGGTATTTATGGGAATTACTGATCAATGCCCCCATCTGTCTGTCATTTCTATTATACAGAGAAATGAACAGGACTATGTAGAGGGGGCACAGGGCAATGCAGAAAGGATTGGTCATTAATGTGTCTTGTGATAATGTTCTGCTTAGAAAATTAAGTTGATGAACAGAAAAATTACTTGATGTTTCTGTGGTTGGTTTTAAACAGGACAACATCACAAGACATACCTATTCTCAAGAAATCAAGTTTCATCTGACTGTAGCCAGTCGGACACAATGAACAGCAGGTGGCACTGTGGTTTAAAATTCATTTTGGCAGTTTAAAATCTGGAGGTGGCTGTAGCTCCAGGTTTCCTCTGCATCAAAAGGTGCCTTAATTTGGAACAAGAGTCAGGAAGGACTGAGCAGAACTGATTGCAACTATATTAAAGTGCAAAGAGCACATTTTGACCTTTAATGAATTGGAAAGGGAGCATGCAACTGACTTCAGGGAAATTTGCGAGAAAGCAGCTGTCCCGTATTGTCTTCTGGAAATAACATACTTGTATTCTAGAAGTTCTCACTCTTAAGATGTGGTGTATTTTGCCAATTATTGGAATATGATTCTATTCAAGTGCCCAGCTCTCCTTCTCTCACATTCAAAGTTATATACAGTGTTATTGTAAGTCAGGAACATACTGTATAGCAGCTGGATGAATTAGCAAAGCGGGGGGCAGTCAGTGTGGTGACATAAGTGCAGTATTAAACAATGTGTTGAATGTGTGAATTTACAACTCCCAATGATACAATGTAGGTTTGCAGAAAATCTATTCTAAAATATTTCCTGGTGGCGTCATTTTGGTGGGGGTTGATTACCTTGAACTTTACTTTGTACTTAAGTAATTTGGAGTAAGTATTGATGTTCCAAACTACATAGAGAATTGGTTTTCATCTTTTGTAAAGAGTAAAGTTTAAGGTAGTTGCTAGTTCCTCTACAATATACAGTATGTATTAAGATGCAGTATTGTCCAGGCTTCAGCTTTTCAGCACACACACATTTAGATATAATTAAGGATGTCCTAAAAATGACAGCCGAAGGAATGTGTCAACAAAACAAATAAATAACACATGGGGAACACTTCCATTTAGTAAAATATCACACTGTGCACAAAAGGCTTCCATTTCATTGTAACTTATAACAGTTGGTGACATGTTGCTCTGGCTATTATATTAATAGCTGCAATTAAGGATACCGAACAAGCAGTGGTAATTGCACCCCCTTGGGGGATTTGCCATAAGTGCTATGTTGTGGTCCGGGGATCCATTTCTGTAGTAAGCAACCACTACTTAATGTTTGACCTATTTTAATATGATTTGTAATAAATGACGTTCTTCTAAAGGTATAATAAATTCTGAAACAATTGTAATATCTTTTACCGCACACCTTCCTTCCACTGGTCTGCAAAAGTGGTGCTGGTCCTCCGTCGACCCGGCCGGGTCCCTTAGCAACTTTGGAATTGAAAAGACGGTCCGCACACACCAATATAGCAGTCGGGGAGTGTACCCCTTTTATTTATGCCACCTAATATCAACGTTTCGGGGGGAACACAGCCTCCCTTCTTCAGGAAGGGAAGAAGGGAGGCTGTGTTCCCCCCGAAACGTTGATATTAGGTGGCATAAATAAAAGGGGTACACTCCCTGACTGCTATATTGGTGTGTGCGGACCATCTTTTCAATTCCAAAGATAATAAATTCTGACTCACAGGAGGGCCACTTTGACTTTTCTGCAACCTGAAAGTGGAAAGCCTGTGCTCCTGCCCCCCGCCCAGAACCTGTCCTCCTGCCCACAACCCAGTACCTGTCCACCTGCTGCTGCTGAATGAGGTGGAAAGCTATTGCATTTTTACATGGCCACCACGGAAAAAATGTACTCAGGCAGGTTTTGAATCGATCGTTCGTTCGATCGTTCGAATCGTACTAATTTTTCGGATTCTCGAAGGAAATTTCACAATCTTTTTCGTGAAATCGAAAGATCGGTATCTGATCATACGAATTCATCGAGGTATCGGATATCGAGCAAAATGATAGCCTAAAACAATTCAATAAGCATTCGATAGTCAAATACTTATGGAATTGCAAATTTGGTCGAGCTAAATATGGGGAATAATAGTAAATTTGCCCCTTAGTGTCTTAGCAGAGGGTGTAATTGTGATTGTGGATTCTGAAAATAAACATATAATTGTGTTTCCATTATCAGGGTCTACTACAGTTCAGTATATGAATATAAACTCAGGTTCACTTTGGGGATAGTGAGCTAAGAAAAGCTAACAGTACAGCACTGCCGGGTGATGTTGTGATGGCTCATTCTGTTGATGCTTTTAAGAGGGGTTTGGATGATTTTTTGGACAGACATAAAATCTACAGTTAGTATAGCTATGGGCATACAGGTATATGGTTTGTGTTTGAAAGAGTGGAGATGTGTGTGCGTGTGTATGTATGCTGGGTTTTTAATTTGGAGGGGTTGAACTTGATGGACTCGGTCTTTTTTCAACCCAATTTAACTATGTAACTATGTAACCCCATTAATTACAATGAACATTGTCAGACACTGCCTCAAAGGTCAAAATCTTCTCACGCAGGAATGAAACTATTCTTCGAATTTGAGCTTCTTGTTGCAACTCACTGAAGTACTTTTTCTCCCAGATGTACTGAAATAAATCATCAGGGATCTCACTGACCCAGAAGCCAGATGTGGCTTCTAATGAATCTTTTAGATATCTATAATTATTTTATCTCAATTCCATAATATTCTTCTTCTTCTTCTTCTTCAACATCTCTTTAAATATTCATATATAATATATTTCATTATTGAGCTTACCCAGCAACATTTTTTTCCTGCATTTTTGAAAATGTTTATAAAGGAAGCTTCTGCTGTCGACCCAAATAGCTGTTCCCTGTGTCTACTGATTTTTTCCCTTCCTTACCAATAATGATTTTGTTTTTTGATGGCTGAAAAATGTGACATGTAGGTCTTTATCTTGTATTACTCTCCTAGCTTCATAAAAAACTCCCGCAGGATGTGTCTAACTGCTTCAAGCTGCACTTGATTCACAAGGGACCAGTGTGAATGCACTAGAAGACTCGCACTTTCTTGCCACATGTGACTACTTTTCCGCTGCCTTGACCTTTCCAATTTTTTTCCTGGAGGGCTTAAGCATTGTACAATGTTTCCCTTAACTGACCTGACAATTAGAAAACATTTTACCTCTTGTTAGAAAGCCAGGGGTGAGTTACTAGCTCCATTAGGAATTAAGTAAATCCCATTTCCAACACATGCTATAGAAATTAGCATCACACTCGTGAACAGCACATGCTTGGTCAATATTGAAAAAATTTTTTTGTTAATGTTAGTTTCATAATTAATTTAAATTAAAACATGAATGTTTCCTGCAAATGAATATGCTACTGGGATTCTAGAGGTTAGTAAGGGGAGGTCAGTTACATACACTTGTAAACTAAATTAAATACATTGTTAGAAAGAAGTCATTTGTCCAGAGGATTTCATATCATTTTTTTGGCAGACTCCACTTAAGATTAATCATTATACAATGTAAACATGAGTTAAGATTGTTTATTGACTACCGCTACTGGAAAGTTCAAGCAGAAACAGCAATGGGAATATGAAGCTATCAAATCACTCTCAGAGGTGATTCCTGGTGTTACTTTTGGCCATTGTAGTGATCTACAATTCATGAGAAAACATCACAATTTTTTTGGCATAAAACGAATCATGACAGGTGCTTTTATTTGTCTATTAAATGCTTGAAATGGTTCTGGCGGCTACACAGCTTATATATGATCATTTTTCCAGGTCTGGTATATTTATAAAAGTGCAAATAGCAGAGGTTGTTAAGGCATGTTGCTTATAGAACTACACTACACATTTTTGTCCAAGTAGGGTTTAGGCAGCAAAGGTATGTGCTTAGGGCACAATGGTGAGTGAGGTCTAGGACACTAGGGGGCAAATGTATCATTATTCACGAATTCGAGGGCTAAAAGCCCTCAAATTCGGCAGAAATGCGACTATTGAATTGGAATTCGATAAAATCGAATGGTTTTTGTCCACTTTTCGAGCGCTATTCGATTTCTCTATCAATTCGTATGATCGAACACCATTCCTCGATTTTTTCGTGAAATCGTTCGATTTCACAAAAAAATGGTGCAATCTCGTTCAATCGTAGGAACAATTTGTATGATTCGAACGATCAAGGAGTTCGATTGTACAAATGCTATTCAAGCAGGTAATAGAAAAAAAGCCTATGGGGGGATTCCCATAGGCTTCTAACGCAATTCTGTAGGTTCAATCTGGTGAAGTAGGCAGTCAAAGAAAATTTTAAAGGAGAAGTACTTTGATCATCGAATGGTCGAATGATCGAATATTCGATCATTCAATCTATTCAATACGATCGAATTTTGCATATTCAATGATCGAAGTGGCCAAATTTGCATATTCGAATTTGATTGAATTTCGAATCCTTCACACGAATTTAGTAAATGGGCTCCTAGGTATTTACCCCTTCAGCCCTGTGCATCCAGATGCCGGACAATGAGTGAGCTGGCCGTTGGAGTCAGACTTCAGCTGGGGGGGTGGCCAGTACAAGGGGTAGGGTGGTTATGGCCAGGTACTTGTCTCAGGTGACCTCAGCTTTTAGCTCAATTCTGCTTTTGCCATTGCCTTGAATGGTCTGCTTAGAAAATAATGGGTTATATTTATCAAAGAGTGAAGTTAAGGATGAAGTTCTGCCACTAGAGTGAAATTCCACCACTCTCCATTCATTTCTATGGGATTTTTAAAGGCGTATTTATCAAAGGGTGAACTTTCACTTTCACCCATTGATAAATACGCCTTTCAAAATCCCATAGAAATTAATTGAGAGCTGCGGAATTTCCCTAAAGTGGCGGAACTTGATAAATTTACCCCCAAGAGTATAAGTAGGGTCACTGTTCTACTAAAGAACATCTATTCCAATAAAGCACCCTGCTAGTGACAATGCCGTAGCTTTATTAAAATAGATGCAGTTTGGTACAAAAAGCTCTTTTTAGTAGTGGGGCATCATACAATACAAGAACTTCTGAATTCCACACCTAATCAGTCACTGGTATTTGAACTTTATATTCCGTCTACAACAGTTTATAATCATGGGTTATTTTATCCATATTTCTCTCTCTCTCTCTCAGGACATTAATGGTTGCAAGAAGAAAAATTTGCTATTATTAAGTTATAACCTGTCAGAACCTGTGTATTAATTATTAATATTTGCTATTAATAATTAATTAACAGGTTCCCACTGTGAATTAGCCTATCTAAATATACTGCATGCATCTCTGTACAAGCTACCGTTCTTGGAGTTGTATCATATAATTTAATTATTCCTTATGTCTCTACTACATTAATTCTTAATAGTAAGCATAGGTTAACCGCTATCATTATCTCCTACAACCTTCCCTTTTTTTCAATCCCCTATTCTACTCTTATTCGGTTATTTTTATGGACATATTGTTTGGATTAATCATAAAGTAATAAAGCTACTGGAACTGTAAATAGCATTTTCACCATGGGTAAATCTAGCACAGATTCTATTCATGTGAAACAATAATCACATTTTGATTGAATTGAAGATCTTTATGTCATCTTGTTAATGCCAAAAACAAGCATTTTAGAGGTAACTGAAGATCAATGGTGAAAGAGTTACTGTATGTTTGTGAAGGTCAACAATGGCCATCAATAAATACAGATAGGCTGTGCAAATTACTTGAAGCATTTGGTACATCCCTCCATCTGTTGCTGAGTTGTTATGTACATCAGACAGCCTCTGCTTTAATATAGTTTGGCAACGGCTGGAAAAACACAGGTTTGACATCACTTCTGTAAACAAAATGATTAGAGGACAAATTATCAATAAAAGTGATTTGGCTGCTGTTTCTTCCCAGGGATGGCTGCTTAGCACACAGGTATCATACTGTATCTCTCTAAAAGTAATAGAGGGCTAAATCTATTTTTCTTTTTGGTATAACATGGGGCATTTCGCTGCCCATGCTAAAGGAAATAAAGTGCAGGCAACAAAATGCCTCTGTGTCAGAACTCTGATACAATACCTCTCTTTCTTATGGAAAAGAAGTCTTGTAAGTTAAACTGAGCGACAGCTATATTTATTGAGGAAATATTTGTCCTCAATATTCTAACCTTCTTTTCTTCCTTGCTAGAAGATAGTGGATGCAGCAGCCAACGTCCGACTGAGGTCTACTGGGCTCAGATATGCTGCAATCATAAGGGTCCCCCATGTGACCTCAAGGTCCCCCTCAGAGAGTACTACTGCCCACTCCCATTCAGCACTGCACTGCATACCATCTTATGCCTCTGTCCTGTCAACTGTTGTAGATGGGTGGCATTAAACTGAAGCTTCAATGACATACAGGGGAGCAGGTCTGGGAAGCAGGGCCTATAAATGGAGAGCCCATCAGTTTTTCCCCAATATCTTACTGGCCCAGTCTGACCCTGGTGGCAGCAATGTCATGTTAAAGCAATTTCAGGGATTTTACACACATAAGAAGTGGTAAAGTTGTAAAAAATAGTACTGCCTCTTATGTACCACTCAACTTGCATTTCCATTGAGTGGTGGAAACCTCTATAGAGGATAAGCCTGAAAAAAACAGATTTCACTCAAAAGTGGTAATTTAAAACTGAGGGCACAATCGGCCATTTTTTCCATTGTCCATGGTTTCTACATTTTGTAACTTGCTACAGGCGCATGGATAAAGGACTGTCTGCATTAGCCATCACTCACATGAAAAACTTGAAAAAGCAAGCAGGCACCACTCTGGAATGCCAAAGTCAGTCGAATTCAGGGGCCAAAGTGTTCAAATAGTACAAAAAGTCTTTATTTTACATCATGTACAAAAGCCTAAGGCATTTTGTGTCCCCCATGGACACAGCCTATGATTTAGGCTCCTATAGGTACTATTTGAACGCTTTAAAATGCGGTAGAGTGCTGTACTACACAAAAGAGTTTGGAGTTTTATTTGCCTCTACAATCTTTTCAAGTGTGGTGGCATCTAAGGAGCACAATCTTGGAGCAACTAGGTATGTACTTAATCTTTCTGCAGGAATTCAAACAAACCCCTAATCCCCTAAATCATGTGACCTAAAGCCATGTGATTGGTTCCCAATCCTGCTGAAACAGGATTGGGTTTGGCCAATTCCCGAACCGAATCCACTATTCAGTGCATTCCAATTTGCAACATAGTGAGAATGGACAATAACTTTTACTATGCTTCATCAAATTTACAATCTGAGGTGTAATGTTCAGTGTTGCAGCAATATGATGATAAGATGATAAAATGATAAATGCAAACTGATGTTTTTGGCCAAACATTTGTGCAGCAGCCCCTTAGTAAATGACCCAAGATGCTACAGAATTTGCTCACAATGTGTAAGCATGCCTCAGAATAAAGCATGATACAGTGGTTTTGTTGCTCAGTGCCCCATCACTCATTTTCTCTGGGTGCAACTCTCCAAAAAACCCCTACAGCCCCCTCCACAATTTTCATACTTACACATTCAGTCTCTCATGTTTGTAGTTGTGAGCTCCAAATTCAGCCAAGTGAATGAATCTAGCTGCAGAAAAACAATGATGTGTATGTATGCTGCATGTTTACTGAAGTTTATTGAGTATCTATCTTACATAATTGTATTCTGGCCAATTACAGAACCTAGTAATTAAAGCCTAACTTTATGTCAACAAGTTTATCTAAATGACCGTACAGTACATTAGCCAAGAAGCTGAACATCTTAACTTTTTAATCTTGGGTTATGACGAACAACTGACAATTTTCCTTTTGTTGCTAAGTTTTAGCAATTTTCCAACATATGAACCTAATTGCTCAGCTTACCTAATGTTTTTTTTTATACAGCTTCTACTGTAGAGCACTAATTAATGACACCCCCCCCCAGACATCAGATGTACTTTCTAATTATCTGTAGAATTAACATCTAAAAATAACATGCTGCAGCCTGGAAGTGAATAGTTTAGATAATGGTGCCATTGTATAACATACCTTGTCTTATGTCATCTCCTTTAATAGATATTTCCTTTAGTTTCTGCCAGAAACACAGGCCAGTCAATCACAAGAACAAATTAATTTATTAGAGGGATTCATTTACTCCTCCATAGCAACCTTGTATACATCAAATGCTGCCAGTGGGACAATGCTGTAGCACAATCAGTACTGGTACCAAACCCACGGGGATAGAGTTTACTCTTAGATCAGCAAATTGAACTGTATGGGCCTCATTAGACTCTGATAGAAAGGAGTCAAAAAGAAGTGCTCTCTCATTGGTGCAAATTTATTTAGGTACGAATTTTTGCTTCGAAAAAGCTTCACCATACTCAGCTAAAACCTGTCGAAATCATGTAGAAGTTAATGGCAGATGGCCCCTTTAATAATTGGAACAACTCAAAAACGTAAAATTCAAGCATTTTTTGAAAATAATTATTTGTAAATTAGAAGATATGGAGACACAAAGGATGAAGAGGGGTGCAGAAGAATGAGGGACCTTGAAGGTTATTAGAAGTAGTTCTTTGCTTTATGGGAAGCCAATAAGGACTTCAGCAGGGGAGGAGTCTGTAATCTCTCGGATAAGAGGTCTCCTCCTCTTTTTCTGGCAGCAGGAGAATTCTGGCAGCAGTATTTAATAAAAACTGTAGAGGGGAGAGAGTTAGGGAGGTCAGTTAGTAGAAGGTTACAGTAGTCTAGGCAGAATTGGATGAGAGCATGCATGAGCATCTTAGCTGTTACTTGTGAAGGAAAGGGACGGATTTTGACTATGTTACCTAAGAAAAAGTGACAGTGGTGTAACTAAGGTCAAAGAGTTGACAGTGTTAATGAGTACTCCATCAATAGAGATTTTAAAGGACCAGGTTTAGGTGGAAAGACAGTGAGTTCAGAGGTAACTTATTCAGTTAAAGATTGCTAAGAGGCGGTTACAAATTTGAGTCTCAGTTTCAGCTGTTAAAGAAGGGGTTAATAAATATGTTTGGGTATCATCATATACTGTAGATGATATTTAAAGCCAAATGAGTGGGTGCGATCTCCCAAAGATTCAGTGCATAGGGAGAATACCAATGAGCCAAGTTGGGGTCCATGGGGTGCCCATGAATAGCAGGGCTATGATATTAGTATGGAGCCTTTCTTCCCAAATTATAACACTATCCCATGTATAGAGCAATGACTTTTAATTTATATATTCTACTTGAACAGCACACCCAGTTAAACAATTATAAAAGCAGCATGCTGGGTTTTGCCAGTAAATTAATTTCTTACAAATCAACTGTCAGACTTGACTTTACATTAACCTCTAGAAAACAGGTTGCTTTTGGTTCATGAACATGAAACTTGTTGAACATTTTGTAAGGCATTTTTGAGTAATTTAAGCTTGCTATTCTTTGTTACTCGCACTCTCAGCATTTTTTCTTGCTTACATATGAAGTTTTTATTTCTGCAAAATAAAAAAAATCAGCTGACA
Source organism: Xenopus borealis (assembly GCA_024363595.1). NCBI lineage: Eukaryota > Metazoa > Chordata > Amphibia > Anura > Pipidae > Xenopus > Xenopus borealis. The sequence continues at coordinate 133,143,996 of CM044434.1, forward strand.
CCCACCCATTTCTATACCCAGCAGTAGTGAGAAAACATGCATTTCTCAATTGTTCTCGAACAAACGTATGGCGCACAGATGTAACCACAGTGTTGGCCAAATTAATGCAGAAAATGTTACTATCCTTTGCACATCTCTCACAATGTTCAGAGGCTCCATCTGGTGGGCTGGCCAGGACTAACCATATGTATTAAATTAATAAGATGCAATACAATGTTTGGATTTTGTATACAAAGAATGTTGTATCCTATATAATAAAAAAAAGGAAAATAAAGCAGAAATTATGCTCAGAGCATGTAACGAGAGGTATTATTTATTTTGTAGCTACTGTATACATGCAGGAATCTCCCATTTAATTGAAAATGTAACCTAATGTAGCACCTGTTTGGCGTTATTTAGCCAAATACCCACTAGCAGGGTAAGCATTTGCTACATGCAACTTACACAACAGGGTCAGGGCCTTTGCCATGTGGAAGTGTTCCCTTTAAGATGTAGTGCAACTACCACCCTCAGGCTACTGTGCACACAAAACATAGAAAAATGATTGGGAGCCATGAGGTTCTTATGATGCAAACAATGAACTGTTTATTAATCCAAAGATAATGTCCCCAGGTTTACTCACATCAGAGGAAAAGTGTGCAATCACATGCAGTTTCTCACATGCTGACACTCCCTTAGGACAGTTTTGGCAGGCATATAGTCACAACCCCGCTCACACAGAACTTCCAGGGTAGATGTAGACTATACAGGCACACTTCAGTGACATATTCCTGTATTCTGGATCAATCTCAGGGAAATCCTCTATCCTGATTCCAAACTGTCACTCCTGCATTGGAGCTCAGAACTGCTCTTTTTAGCTCACCCTGACTGACTTACACTACTAGAGGGTACTGGTAGTGGGAGCTCACCTGCCACTTTCTATTCCTCTTTGACGGGGTTGCCTGGTCCCTGACTTGGACACATGTTTTCTGGTCCATTCTGCACCCAGGCTCCCCTGGGCACCATCCAGAGGCCAAAGATGAAGCTGCCACTCCCTTCCCAGCACTATACAGTGTATACAGTATAACTACAGGCATGCAAGTACTTAAATTGCAACACAGGCTTCTGCATGGCAACTACGGAAGGTAGGGATTTAACTCTATTGGTGTTTGTAAAACCTATAGGTTCCTACAATAACAAATAAGTTTCCTATTGTACAGCACTGTATTATGTGTGTCTGAGTGCCGACAGACTGCAGCTTGCACGTTTGTTCCATGGAAGCGAAATAGACATTATGTATTAATACTATTTCTTCCCTTTCATTTTTAAAGGCACTCACATATTTGGACCTATGCAGTGAATTACACATTTTCCATAAGTTCTGGTGAGCGTACAGGTCTACAATTCTAAAGGGATTAATGAAATTTCCAGAAGACATGGTAAGTTCTGAGTAATGATTAACAGATATTCTTATAACAATAACATGATGGAATGTCCAACTTAATGCCTACTAATGAACATTCCATTTCTAATTTGACGCAATAAGGATGTGTCGCCATTCCCTCACTCTCTCAGCTTGTGAGACAACAAATGTATCACTGAATTTGACCCTAAATTTGGGTCTCAAAGCATAAAACATTCACACAGGTGGCTTAAATTCAGTACACATCACTATATTAGGGGATGGGTAGGGATAAACAATGCTGTGTTTTATGCACAGAGACCTGAAACAATTCATTTAGGATAGAAGGCAGGGTGCAAAGTGTAAAAAAAACAGTAGATTGCACCCTGCTCTCCATACCATGAATGAGCCCAAAGGTTTAGTTTTGGCATTCTCTTACCAAATCTACCACATACTGTATCTTTAAAAGGTGGCCATACACAGGTTGATAAAAGCTGCCAACAGGGCCAGATTTAGTGAAGTGACGCCCCAAGGCCAGTGTCGGATGCTTTGTGCCCGCCCCCTTCCTGTGGCCACGCGATCCTAGCCCCAGCTGTACAGTCCTAGTGCTGGCTGTACGGTCCTAGTGCCGGCCACATGGATCTAGCGCTGGTCCCTGTGCACACATGAGTGTGCTCCTAAATACCAGAGCACCCAGTGCTCCATAGGATGCGGCAGGGCGGCATGCCGCACCTAAATCTTTGCAGCCCTAGGCCCAGGCCTTTGTGGCTTCGCTACAAATCCATGCCTGGCTGCTGACAGTCGAAGTGGGGGTCTCCCTGAAGAAGTGCCGGTAGTTAGGGGCGCGAAACGTGTAGGCTGATTTGCACTTTATTGTCACCGCTGTCACATTGTTTACCACAATAAAAGCCAAAGTTGATGAAGAGTAAACGTCTCGTAGGTTTGTCTGGCTGAGGGCCCAGGCATTGAACCAATTGTTGTTTGCATTGACACGGGATTGTGTGCACCTGTATTGTTCTCACAGAATGCTGCTGGAAGTGAGACGTGCTTCGGATATGCTGGATGGATAAACTCAAGGGATGAAAACATAATTATACTTCTTTATAGATCCCTAGTAAGACCTCATCTGGAATATGCAGTGCAGTTTTAGACTCCAGTTCTTAAAGGGAAACTGTCATGGGAAAACCTGTTTTTTTTTTTTTAACCCATCAGTTAATAGTGCTGCTCCAGTAGACTTCTGCACTGAAATCCATTTCTCAAAAGAGCAAACAGATTTTTTTATATTCAGTTTTGAAATCTGACATGGGGCTAGCTATTTTGTCATTTCCCAGCTGCCCCTGGTCATGTGACTTGTGCCAGCACGGTAGGAGGGAACTGCTTTCTGGTAGGTTGTTGTTTTTCCTTCTCAATGTGACTGAATAGTACGCATTGGGACATGGGTTTTACTATTGAGTGCTGTTCTTAGATGTACCAGGCAGCTGTTATCTTGTGTTAGGGAGCTGTTATCTGGTTACCTTCTCATTGTTCTTTTGTTAGGCTGCTGGAGGGGAAAAGGGGAGGGGGTAATATCTCTCCAACTTGCAGTATAGCAGTAAAGAATGATTGAAGATTATCAGAGCACAAGTCACATGACTTGGGGCAGTTGGGAAATTGACAAAATGTCTAGCCCCAGCCAGATTTCAAAATGAAATATAAAAAAATCTGTTTGCTCTTTTGAGAAATGGATTTCAGTGCAGAATTCTTCTGAGACAGCACTATTAACTGATGCATTTTTTCCATGACAGGATCCCTTTAAGAGGGATATAAATGAGCTGGAGAGAGTGCAGAGATGTGCAACTAAACTGGTTAGAGGGATGAAAGACAAATTATGAGGGTAGACTGTCCAGGTTGGGGTTCTTTTCTCTGGAAAAAAGGTGCTTGCGAGGGGACATGATTACACTTTACAAATACATTAGAAGACATAGACAAATATCAGAGGACCTTTATACCCATAAGGAGTATCACCGCACCAGAGGCCACGTCTTCAGACTAGAAGAAAAGGACTTTCATTTGAAGCAGTGTAGGTGGTTCTTCACAGTGAGGACAGTGAGGTTGTGGAATGCACTGCCGGGTGATGTTGTGATGGCTGATTCTGTTGATGCTTTTAAAAGGGGCTTGGATGATTTTTTGGATATTTTGATACTAAACTCTACAGTTGGTATAGCTATGGGCATATACATTTGTGTGTAAAAGTGGAGGGGTGTGTATGGATGCTGGGTTTTAATTTGGAGGGATTGAAATTGATGGACTTTGTCTTTTTTCAAAATTTAACTATGTAACTATGGATCACAGGCGCATTTGTTTGTTGATGCAATTCGACCATCCGTTTTGACTCACGATCGGATCAGCCCGATTTCACCCATCTTAATGTGGACATATCGGAGAGTATATCCCTTTAAAGGGCAAGGAAAGGCAAAGAAATATAATCCCATTTTTACTTTCTTTAATGAAAAAGAAATCTATCTCCAATATACTTTAATTTAAAAATGTGTACCCTGACTGTATGCAGTGAAATTCTCCCATCATTTAGAGCTGTGGATAGGAATTTTCAGACGGTCCCTAACTTCTGGCAGGGAAACAATCATACTTATGAACAGCAGGGGGAGCCCCTGCCTTACTTACCAGCCATGCAAAACTCAAACAGCTTTGTTTTTTGATCATTTATGACGATCCCTAAGCAGCACATACCATACTGAGCATGTGCAGTGCCAGTGTCAGGCAAAGATGTATAACAAAGTTACAAGATGACAGCCCTCTGTGGCCAACTTTGAAAGCATAAATCATTTGTTTGATTAGGCTTGTGGTGCAGTAAGTTCATGTTTATGTTTAGTATACAAAATACAGCATTTCTAGCCTTATTCTATGTTACACTTTCCTTGCCCTTTAAGGTGACCATACACATAGAGATCCGCTCGTTTATCGATTTTGCCAAACGAGTGGATCTCTACATGTATGGTCACCTTAAAAGGATACTGTCATGGGAAAATTTTTTTTTTCAAAATGCATCAGTTAATAGTGCTGCTCCAGTAGACTTCTGCACTGAATCCATTTCTCAAAAGAGTAAACAGATTTAGTTATATTCGGTTTTGAAAATCTGACATGGGGCTAGACATTTTGTCATTTACCAGCTGCCCCTGGTCATGTGACTTGTGCCAGCACTTTAGGAGGGAACTGCTTTCTGGCAGGCTGTTGTTTTTCCTTCTCAATGTAACTGAATAGAACGCAGTGGGACATGGGTTTTTACTATTGAGTGCTGTTCTTAGGTCTACCAGACAGTTGTTATCTTGTGTTGTTGTTAGGCTGCTTGGGAGGGGGGGGGGATGGCTGGGGATTTTGATATCACTCCAACTTGCAGTACAGCAGTAAAGAGTGATTGAAGGTTATCAAAGTACAAGTCACTTGGGGCAGCTGGGAAATTGACAATATGTCTAGCCCCATGTAAGATTTCAAAATGAAATATTAAAAAATCTGTTTGCTCTTTCGAGAAATAGATTTCAATGCAGAATTCTACTGGAGCAGCACTATTAACTGATGCATTTTGTTATAGCATTTTTTCCGATGACAGTATCCCTTTAACAGGTTCATCCAAGTATTATGTAAATACAGAACCAAAGCATTAAAGGCTCTGATCATCATTAATTAACACTATTATGTTAAAACAAGGAAATTAATAAATTCTAAGCTTTCATTTCCCCTGTGCTTTTGTCTTCAACAGAACTATATCACTCAGGTCTGACTGCACATTGTACATCCTGTAGTCTCGGAGCCTCTCAGGGGACCAAAGAATAGTTATTTATAGCTTTCAAAAAGTCATGTATTTTTAGTGAATAGCAGTCTCTGCTACATGTACTTATGTCGTCATGGAGTACAGGGCTTATTTATTTGTCATAGTAAAACACTGCTTGTCTGCATAGGAGAGCTTTGTCCTGCGGAAGAGGGTATTAATGAGTAATATGTTTAAGATTGTTGTTCTAAAAGTCAACAGACATTGAATCTCCACTCACAGAAAATAAATCAGGAAGAGTAAAGTTAAAGAGATGACTTCATGTTTTTATTCCATTTTATATTTCTAACCATTTCCCTTTCACAAAAAATTCTACGTTATTCATCTCTTATTGAGCTCCTTTATCTCTCAGTCTTGCGCTCCTCCACCCCTCACCCAAAAACTCCTTTGTGTTCCACACTACTGAGGGGTCCATCTGTTTAAACCAGCCCTGTTTGTTTTCGGATAGCAGGCGCGACAGAGGGGCACTTCCTGTGCAAGCAGGAAGCAGCCATTTCCCGTCGATTTCCTGTTTCTATGACAACTAGGCCTCAGCATCAGGAAACTTTGACCCTGTACAATTGGTTGGGTTTTTTTAGAGGAAACTTTTTCGGGAAGGCATTGATAATTTCACAGTTTTCTCTCTTTCATTTTTGTTTTTTCTTTTAAAAGCTGTGCAAAGGGTTGCCACCGGCCTGGCCGGTAAAAATGTTGGTTGATCCCAATGTTATTAATAGGGAAAAAAGATAAGTATATAGGAAGGCCGATATTTTTTTTCCAGAAAAGGTGGCAACTCTAGTTGTGCATCAAACAGAAACCTGCTTTGCATGTGAAACACAAATAAAACAATAAAACCACAGAGCCAGTATCGCTTATATTCAATGGTTGCTGTGTAGCTGAATACTTTGTCAATTTGGCACAGATGTGGTGATACTGGTATTTTGCTTTCTCTTTGTTTAATTTATTCAGTGTTGTGATAAGCTGAAAAATAACTGCTGCTATGTAACTGCACACCATCTGCCTGCCATCATTTTCTGCAGGTGACAATAGTTCACTTAAAGGAAAGTATTTGCAATATCATTAACCTTTAGTTTGTATTGTATAATTGCAGATTATTTCAGTAGCGTATAGAAATTGCCTCAGAATACCCAAAGCCCATTCTAAAGTTATTTGCAGACATATTTGCAGTAAATGAGCCTTTATAATAGTGTCTGCACCCAAGTGGAAGCTTGGGAAGGCAACAGCATCACTTCTCTCAGCCAGCTGGAAGCAGCAGTGTCAACATTCCCTGTGCCCTTAAAGAAAAACTATACCCCCAAAATGAATAATTAAGCAACAGTTTATATCAAATGAAGTGGCATAATAAAGAATCTCATCAAACTGGTATATATATTTAAGTAAATATTGTCCTTTTAAATCTCTTGCCTTGAACCACCATTTCATGATGGCTTGTGTGCTGCCTCAGAGATTACCTGACTAGAAATAATACATCTCTAAGAGGCACATTTACTAATGGTTGAAGTGAATATTCAAATAAAATTCAAATTCAATCGAAATTCGAAGTAATTTTGGGCTACTTCGACTATCGAATAGCCCAAAATTCGATAATATATTCAAAAAGTCGAATTTTCAAAGTACCGGCCCTTTAAAATCCTTCGACTTCGACACTTTGCCACCTTAAAGCTACCATTTTGCCAGTTTAGCCTATGGAGGACCTCATAGAATCTGTCCTGAAATTTTTTCTAAATTCAAAGAATCTACCGATTCGAACTATTTTTATTCAACTGAAAATGGACCTATTCGAGGCATTTTCGATCAAAACAGCCCTTTAAACAAACTTCAAGGGTCGAATTTGGCCCTTAGTAAATCTTCCCCTAACTGTAACAGGAAGAAGTGTGGAAGCAAAAGAAAGAACTCTCTATTAATTGGCTCATGTGACCTAACCTTTATGGTTTGTTTGATTTGTTTGTGTGCACCGTGAATTGTACAATCCGAGGGGACAGCCTTATTTTTTAAAATGGCAGTTTTGTATTTATGATTACCCAATGAAAATGGTTTATTTACATGAAGCAAGGTTTTACATATGAGTTGTTTTATGCAATATCTTTTTATAGAGACCTACGTTGTTTGGGGGTGTTTATAGTTTTCCTTTAAGCCCTTAGGCCAGCTCATGGCAGAAGTATAGAAGTTAATTGTCCACCAATATTGTGTCAGTCACTGAGTCTTGCCTTATAGCTTAGTGCTCTTGACATTTTTATTCTTGGTCATTCTCCTTTGTTCATAAACTTCATAACCAGGACCAAAGTTTCAATAATATATTTTGATGACTTCTTCATGCTGTCACCAATAACGAGAATTGTGTATGTCCCCCTGCATGACTGTTACTTGGAAAAGTCAGAGAAGATTTTCTTTGTATTACGTGTCTTAGAGAGAGGCCCATGGAAAGAAAAAGTCTATTAGTATAGTTCTATAAAATTTTATTTCAGTGTCTATTAATCAAGAATGCCCAAACTGTGGTTATTCAGCATTTGTTGACCTCCAGTGTCCTGCAACCCCTTAGAGTATAGTCTGAGGATTCTGTTATAGTTCAACAGGACTATGTACAGGACCCACCTTCTTTAATTAGGCCCTAGCCGTCTGTATTCCTGCAATGTCTAACAACATTCCAAATGTACCTGCTAAATGTCAACTGTCAGCCTCTTGGAATCAGAATGACGTTTTGCAGTGGAAATGGAACTGAATGGACCAATCAGAAAATGTTATGCTCACACTAGCCAGAATTTCAGAGAGAAGGAAATTGTAAATATCTTTGCAAACACAGAATACCTCTTAAATCCATGCCTATAATGGTCAGTGAATATGCCATGAATATCCTGTAAAATATGTCCTTGAAAACAGTTCTTACTGATGTCATCTATTATGTTACTTCTTAATGTCATTTTTCACATGACTTAAGCTCCCCATAGATGCAAAGATCTTTCTCTGTCGAACGACCGATCTTAAGGTGGCCATACACGGGCCGATAAAAGCTGCCGACAGACCAAGTCGTCATCTTATTGGCCCGTGTATGGGGCCCTCCGACGGGCTTCACCGATCGATATTTGGCTGAAAGTCGGCCAGATGTCGATGGGGCGGGACTAAAAATCCCGTCGGATCGCGGCCGCATCTGTTCGTTGATGCGGTCCCGCGATCCGCCCGCCCGTATGGCCTCAATTATGATCCGATCGTTGGGCCCTAGGGCCCACAATCGGTTCCTCCCGATATCGCCCACCTCAAGGGGACAGCGGACGAGTGGATCTCTGCGTGTATGGCCACCTTTAGTGAAGTCCGACCAATCTGTAAAATTATCATGCGGTTAGTGGGATTCGAACAATCGTATATCTTATGATTTTTCTTCTGACATCAGTCTTAAAATTGATCGGCCAGGTTAAAAAATCTTTAGCGGTCCCCTTCAGTTTTGCTGGCAATATCGCCTGAAATGGTCTTTTTAGTTGATGGACACATCGGACATTCAAACGACCGTTTTGAGACAATTGTGGTCTCACGATAACCATTGGATCTTTTAAAACTCTTTACGTCCATGGCCAGATTTATTCTGACTTGTATTTTGCAAGGAATAATACAACCACTTGTAGAAAAAGCAAAAACAGGGGAACACGATTTCCTTTACAGTTTGCTAGAAATGTGTTTGTTTGCATTACCGAAACCAGTGCTTATATTTCATAAAAGAAATCATTCATTCTTCCATTCTGCTGGTTAGTACCGTCTGAGGCTGGATTTTTCTCAGATAAACCAAATCCTTCCCAGGGTTTTTGTGGGATATCCCTCTTTAAAAGATTTTGTCCACTGACATGTATGAGGTCACCGCTATAAAGTATGCAGCCAGGGTTAACGTTACTGACAGTTGGGAATCACATGGAGGAGAAATATGCGGAACACTGCCAATATCTGGTGATTGCAAACCACAATGGGATCCATCCAACGGAAATGAGTGCAATGCCAAAAATGTCTCCCACACAGAGATTCAATTTTAGAAATGTGCAGTGCACCAAAAAATGATTCAAACATGTGGAATATTTATGTGTTCTATGATTAATTCTGTAACCCAAAATAAAGTGTTACTGTATGAAGAAACCCTGTTGTGCATAAGGTTACAGTTTTAACCTATGGGGGATAAAAACCAGTTACCACAGGGTTTACTTAGTTATCTCAATAATTGTTTTCATCATTTTCAGCTGGCTAGAACATAAATTAGCCCTATGTATTCTTAACACCAGGGCTTATTAACCAAAAACTCTGGAAAGCTGCATATTGCATAAAAAAGAGCATGGCATGGGCACACATTCAAAATGTCTGGGACCTAAAATGTGCAGATTCATCTTACAACTTGCAACACTATCACTTGTAAAGTGATATGACTTGTAAAGGAAATAAAAACCCTTCAAACCAATTAATGTAAAACTGCTCAGAGTGCTTTTCTAAACACTTTTATAATTATATTAATTATTTTTTATTCTAGTTTTCAAGATAGATTTAAACAACAGCACCACCTAAGCATTTGGCTGTTTGTCTGAAAATTACTTTTGTGAGAAAAGAATGTCTTGTGATGTTGCTTTGCTTAGAAACTAAGTTAGTGAGCAAGTAAGAGTCATCTGATGTTTCTCTGGTCAGGTCGAAGCAGATCAGCAGTCACAAAGAAGTTCTTTATCTCACTATTTCCATCTGACAGAAGCAAGTCAACCAAAATGAAGAGCAGGTGATGAAGTTGTGTCTGATTCATTATAGTAACTACTACTATCTTAAAATGAGAAAAAAATGTAATGTTACAGTACTTTTTAGGGTTTCTTTTTCCTTTAAGGGACTAAAAAGAAACTACAGCAATTACTCCATTACTGTATTGATTGTATTTGTAATTCTGCAGTAGGATTAAAACCTTGTCTACTAGTATTACCTTTTTTTTCTTTTCTGAGAAGAATTATTGTTCCTGGAATGTGGTGTATCATATGACTGATAGATTCCTACCAGGAACATGTATGAATAAGTGTCAGCACACATATTCACAAGTGAACCTCACTGGATGCATTTCCCCATCAACATTTGCCAGTTAGGGAGCACTGTTGTTGGCATCCTAGATTTAGTCAAGTGCAATGTCCTCATAGGACAATATCAGACGCAAATGCATTTTTTCCATTAAAGTATTTAAAGTCACCACCTTCACATTAAAGCATGTCAATTTAGAGCTCTCTTTTATTAAACTCCAATGCAACTTTGCTAGAATGTTTCATTGCAGTATTGCCCAATTTCATTGAATGTTTAAGCTATCATTTCATTATTTCTTCATTTCACACAATCCTGTATTGATTTCACTGGTTACCATGGGAAGACTTCTCACAAAACCAGATTATGACCTTATACTGCTCCTGAGGAGGAAACCATTGCTCACTATCACTGTAGGCAGCAGAGATACTTGAGCCAAAGGAAGTAAAGCAGATAACGTTAGCTACACAGAAACAGAAAGGGCTTTGTGACACATGCTGTCTATTTACATTCACCTGCAATGTAGAACAACTGAATGGCTTGAAATGGAACATGCAATAGGCAGAGTTTCTGGAAAACCAGTGACAGGAGTTTGTGCTGGACCAAACAACAATGTAGGTTGAAGGGAAATAAATGCATTACTACCTAGACCATGGAACCCCAAGCAGTGACTTACAAGCAACATGTTGCTCATCAAGCTCTTTGATGTTGCTCCCTGCGGCCACCAAGCTGGTGCTCATTTTTGGATTTTTGATTTGGGAACAAGTTTTGGAGGCATAAAGTGTATATTTTCTATATATAAGTTTTGGAGACATAAAGTGTATATATTTTTTATATTTAATTTTGAAATCTGACATGGGGCTAGACATATTGTCAATTTCCCAGCTGCCCCAAGTCATGCGACTTGTGCTCTGATAAACTTCAATCACTCTTTACTGCTGTACTGCAAGTTTGGGACAATGGGAAGGGAACCAGATAGCAGCTCCCTAACACAATATAACAGCTGCTGGGTAGATCTAAGAACAGCACTCAGTAGTAAAACCCATGTACCACTGCGTACTATTCAGTTACATTGAGAAGGAAAAACCACAGCCTGCCATAAAGCAGTTCCCCCCTAAAGTGCTGGCACATGTCACATGACCTGGGGCAGCTGGGAAATTGACAAAATGTCTAGCCCCATGTCAGATTTCAAAACTGAATATTAAAAAAACTGTGTGCTCTTTTGAGAAATGGATTTCAGTGCAGAAGTCTACTGGAGCAGCACTATTAACTGATGCATTTTGAAAAAAACATGTTTTTCCATTACAGTTTCCCTTTAAAGCTTAACTACAAATTTAGGTTAGAATGTAGGTGGGAATCACTGATAGATATATTGCAAATATCTAACATTTGTTCTGCAATCGTTTCCCTGAATAGCCCCTCTGCAAATAACGGCTCTGCCCTACCCTAGCCCAGCCCAGGAGGGTAGACTGGTTAAGGGTGATACCAGTCTTATAAAAGTAAAGTAAAATCAAAAATCGATAATGGGTAAAAACATATTAACCTTTTTCCCATTTAATAAATAATTTTCTGCTCTGGAAAGTTTTATTCTAGCACGGAAAACAACTTTCTAAACAAGGGTCTAAGGGCCCTTACACACGGGCGTTTTTACCTGCACTCCCCTGCTTTCTGTTTTGCTGCGTTCAGCCGCAGGGGAGCAAATTGTTTCAATATGGCATTTATGCTGTTTTTGCCATTTACAACACAAGGAGCAATAAAGGATACTTGAATACATTGCAAAGTGCAATACTATGAGTTTTTGCCAGGATAGTTTTAATCACCTCCTTTTATGATGAGGTGGACAGGAACCTAGACTCTGAGATAGCTCAGGATGTGGCTTAGTCTTTGCTGAAACATTTGATACAGTACCACATAGAGGATTACTTGTTAGATTAAGAAATCTTGGCCTGGCACATAATATTTGTTTAAGGCTTAGTCCAGACGGGGAGATTCGGGGGCGATCCGTCGCCTGGCGACTTCTCGCCGCGACGGATCGCCCCCGAATCTCCCCGAATAGCTAGGCACCGGCGAGGCTTAAAAGCGCGCCAGGCGACGGATCGCCCCCGAATCTCGCCGTCTGGACTAGCCCTAAGGATGGATTACAAACAGGGGTGGTAAATGAGGCATACTTGGACCAGTGGTGCAAATATATGAGGCAAATATATGAGTTAGTAGCCCTAAAGATTCCTTCCTAAACCACCAGAAACTCTGTTTTTGTTACCTATTGAGAAAAGACAAAGTAGTGCTACAGTGGTGGCATGCACAAACTCCTGAAGGCAATTGTTGACACTGAGCATCTTCATTCAGACATGGCTTCAACTGTGCATGATATTTACCTATGATCACTTGCAGGAGAAGATCAGCAATGCCAATCCCGCTAAAGGCAATGAGAACAGGCAATATTGGTGGAGGTACACTGGTACATTTCAGGAGGTGGGATAAAGACCTTGTTAGGGAAACAACCTTTTACTTCTGGATTTTGCCACAAAGGGCAACTCAGCTTGCACCTGCTTATGGGACATGCAAAGACTCTACATTCTAGCTAAAAAGATTAATTAGTAATGCTTGAGATAAGCTAGCTTAGCAAGACAAAAGGAGGTAAATTACAGCAGTTTTAAAACATGTCATTTTAAGAATCTTGAATATATTTAGTAAATGAAACCTGTTCAACTCTAGTTGCATTGCATCAAACTGAAACAAATATTTAAAAAAGGGAAATTTCCGGGTAACCAATATTCCTTTAACATTTATTATACCATGTCACATTTCTCACTTATTTTTATCTTTCAAAGTAGGTGGGGTAAGATATGCTATAAGTTGTTAATGTGTACATTTGTTCTAATAAAGGTATGGGATCCGTTATCCGGATACCTGTAATCCAGAAAGTTCTGAATAATGGAGAAGCCGTCTCCCATTGACTCCATTATAATCCAAGAATTCTGATTTTTAAAAATGATTCCTTTTTTTTGGTAATAAAACAGTACCTTGTAATTGATCCAAACTAAGATATAATTGATCCTTATTGGAAGCAAAACCAGTCTAATTAATGTTTATATAATTTTCTAGTAGCCTTAACGTACGAAGATCCAAATTACAGAAATATCTTTTATCCAGAAATACCAAGCTCCCAAGCAGGGATAACAGGTCCTACAGAACAGCAGAGCTTTTGGGTTTCACTTGTTTCATATTTCAAGTGCAGTGCACTACTGAACAAGGTGCTTATTATGTCATATCTGTTATGTGGGTGAAACGTGTGGGACTCTCCCACAGCTCAATGTACGGGAAGCAGTGTTTATGCTGAAGAACCCACGGTGTGCGTTTCTCAAGAAAGGAGAAATTACTGTCTTGGTTTTGGTCATGGGTGCCCTGCCACTGCATTATCCCCGGGATGTAAACACTAACCCACGCCAACTCTGATTTTGGAAACTAATCTGGCAATTGCAAGGCACACACATGAAATCCACCCACTTAGCACAGTGTGATCTTGATTTCATAGTGGGAAGTTTAAAAATAGTCTCTGAAATTCAGTTAATGATTTTGTGGGTGGGGGAAGAAGTACCGTGTTTATCAGCACTAGCTCTGCATCCCTTCAAATGATGACTTTTGTTTTCAAGATACTGATACAATGTAGTGATTGTAAGTAGGGGTGGCCCAGGAGGTATAGGGGTCCCGTGAGGCCCTAAATAATGAGACATTTAAACAGATATTGGAAAAAAAAAGGACAACCTCTGATTATGTTGGGGGCCCTAAAATTAATTTGCTGTGGGGCCCAGTAACATCTAGTTATGCCACTGATTGTAAACTTAGACAAGCAGGGCCCCTCTTGTGCTGTATACATCGATGGCATCCTTAAAGGAGAAGTAAAGTCAAAAATTAAATTAAGCTATAACTATTGCCAAGGAAATGT
>CM044434.1:133168262-133252680 GCA_024363595.1 Xenopus borealis
GTTTCTTTATTTAAGAAAAAGTGAATAGGTGGGAAATGGTCATACAGAACGGGGCGGGGGGGGGCAGTGATTGTACCCCTTGCCTATCGTGTTAAACTACCTTGGCCCGGCCCTGCTATTATTGACCAGGCAGTAAGAATAGGACATGTAAGGACAATATCCTTGAGAGGACTCACCCTGGTTGTCTAGTGGGCCGGCAGGGACGCCCCCGCCGCACTGATCCTTCTTCCTGCTTCGCCGGTTTCTCTATGGCGCATTCGGCCTATGCAATGCCCCTGCAGTGTTTCAAGAATTTGTCAATTACATTTTCCGGGACTTACTTGGGTTATACGTAGTGTATAATGCTAGTAAAAATCAAACTATTTAAAATGAATTATAGTCACACACTTGGATAAGGACAATTGAAGAATTGTTTTATGCAGGTTAAAGGTGTATATACTTTTTTTAGTGTATAATATTGGTGTATACATTCTTTCTTCAGCCAAAAGTATCAGTTTTATAGTATGTATTTCTCCTACACAGATGAACATTATAACTTGTGTTCATTATCTGTTTATGTTAACTTCTTCACACAGAGGTTAGATTTTTATGAGCAGTACAGTAAGTAGGCAGAGTAATGTTAGACTTTGACCAGAAGGTGACATTCACAAATCAAAAGCAGAGATATTCTGAGTTTATACTGCCATATTGGCTTTCCCACTTCCTCTCTCTCAAGCTCCGTGTCCTGTTCCATTATACAGTTACTTTTATTTCATCTGAAAAGGCAGTAAAAACCTAAATAAAACTTTCACCAGTCTATATTCAGAAAGCCCCTAGCATATTATGCGTTGTAAAAATGCTGACTGTGCTTCTCTTCTTTTTACATTCTTTAGGGATATTGTCATGGGAATTTTTTTCCCAAAACACATCAGGTAATAGTGCTGTTCCAGTAGAATTTTGCACTGAAATTAATTTCTCAAAAGAGCTAACAGTTTTTTTTATATTTAATTCTGAAATCTGACATGGGGCTAGACATTTTGTCAATTTCCTTGTCAATGTGACTTGTGCTCTGATAAACTTCAATCACTTTTACTGCTGTACTGCAATTTTGAGTGATATCACCCCCTCCTTTTTCCCCCAGCAGCCTAACAACAGAACAATGAGAAGGTAACCAGATAAGAGCTCCCTAACACAAGATAACAGCTGCCTGGTAGATCTAAGAACAACACTCAATAGTAAAAACCCATGTCCCACTGCGTTATATTAAGTCACATTGAGAAGGAAAAACAAAGCTTGCCAGAAAGCAGTTCACTTCTAAAGTGCTGGCACAAGTCACATGACCAGGGGCAGCTGGGAAATTGACAACATGTCTAGCCCCATGTCAGATTTCAAAACTGAATATAACAAAATCTGCTCTTTTTTGCTAGTGATGTTTCAGATGGATAATTTTGCTAGTGATGTTTTAGATGGATGAAGCAAAAAAGTTTGGAAATTGGAAAAATTGTTCCCAATATACTGTTGATTGGATATCTTCATTCTTTTATGTAGTGTATTTGACATTAATGGCAGTCACAGCATAAATACTGTATAAGACTCACAGGGCTCCATTTTCTTTTACTAGCACATGATACTCAGATGCATGAAACAGGAATGGGCAAGTAAAATATCTCACTTGGTATGACCTCCAGTGTAGTCTTCACCAGTGTGGATACCCCATTATACACTTTTAGAACTTTGTTATGACTTTATTTTGAGGCGTTAGCTGGCTTTTTTGTGTGTGCAATTTTTCCTACCTATGAGCACTTACAAATAGAGGATGTTAAGGGCAATATATTGAGAGGATTGCTCCCGTCATCTTTATTTATTTTTATAGCAAGGTATGTGCCACTACACACAGGGCCGGGCCAAGGGGTAGGCACGTGCCTAGGGCGTAAAGCTGTGGGAGCGCCAGGCACTTAACTCCTCTGCCTCTGCTACCCCCTAGTCTGGTTCTGAGTCCCTGCTCCGGCCGGCTTGTAGCGCCGCTGTTTTCTTCGTGCATGCTCGCAAGTCTTACACACATGGGCACACACAATTTTACACACATGCATGCTGTTTTCCATCTGTGTGCCTATGGGGCAATACTACCGGCCAGGCTGCCTAGGACGCCTGGCCGGGTTGGCCCGGCGCTAAGAACACATAACAAAATTTTATAACTAAAAGGGGTCAATGCCACACCAGTAACTATTAATTGGTGTAGGATACCAAACCTTAAAGGACAAATCTACCCCAAAATTTAAAAAAAATGCCTAATAAAAGAAAACATTATTCTAAGCAACTTTCCAGAATACATTTATTACATTTTCAGTGCTTTTAGTTTTTTGTAATAGCAATTGCCATTGAAAGCAGCATTTGCATTAACTCCTTGTTGTTACTTTGTAATGTTGCAAAAATCTGAGTTCCCCAGATCCGTTAATCAACTGCTTTGTGTTATATTGTTTCAACAGTGTGAGTCATCAGGACAGAGAATAGCAAGGGACAAACTTTAATATTACCTGGGAGATGGCAGGCCTCACCTTAGGGCAGGAATCCCCAACCTTTTGAACTGGTGAGCAACATTCAGAAGTAAAAGGAGTTGGGGGGCAACACAAGCATGAAAAATGTTCTTGGGGTGCTAAATAAGGGTGATTAGCTAATGGTAGCCCCTATGTGGATTGTCAACCTACATTCTGTTTGGCAGTGCACCTGGTTTTTATACAACCAAAACTTGCCTCCAAGCAAGGAATTCAAAAATAAGCTTCTGCTTTGGGGCCACTGGGAGCAACATCCAAGGGGTTGGAGAGCAACATGTTGCTCACAAGCTACTGGTTGGGGATCACTGCCTTAGGGCTGTGTGTTGGAAATCACTGCCTGCTGCCTCCTTGATTCATGCCACTTTCTTTTATACTCAGCATCATGTGTGACGTCACACAAAATCCAAATATTTAAAGGCAATGCACACAATTCTTCCTACCCAACGTAGGTCTATTTCTAGATTTTCCTGTCTCTGACTTTCTCCAGTTTCTTGCCTGTCCCTGACTTTCTCTAGTTTGTTGCCTGTCCCTGACTTTCTCTATTTTGTTGCCTTTCCTGACCTTTGCTTGTTCCTGACCATAATTTTGGATCTTGATTCTGTACTGCATTACTGTTGGTTTTGACTCCGGCCTGTCACCTCAACTGTTCCCCATTCGCTGTTCTTCCTATATATGTTCCAGTTCTCTTGTCTGCCCAGAAATCTCATCTTGGTCCTCTCACTTTAAGACCTGGTGGCATCCGTGTAGTGGAGGGCTCCTCACGAAGCGAATGGTGGTTATTATAGGCAGAGCTGAGATCGGGGCCTTGGTGTTCTGGGTTTTTTGGATACCATACGTTACACAAACACTGCTTTCAATAGCAATACATATACAAAAACTTAAAAATCATAGAACATGTGTAATGAATGCTTATTGCAAATTTGCTTAGAATTAGGCATCCTTTTATTAGGCACTAATTTTTTTTGGGTTGACATTTCCTTTCAGCTAACTTTGCACCTATCATCACATTTGTCCATGATGAATGCTCCAATGAAACAAGGTTGGCACTTATGTCTTCATATACCAGATATTCTGATCATCCCAGCCTGCCAAGAAAACTAATGGTGATCAAATTAACTGAACCACACCTGCAACAGGCACACATACATACATACTGTATATAATATTGGACCCTATATTGTTGAAATGTAATAGTGGATTTAAAAAAAGAGTATGTCATATCTTACACCCTCTTGAGATGTAGGATACAGGTCCATGTTAATTTTGCTGGAGATGCAATGGGATCCTTGAGCACCCCAGAGTATCATGTAATAAATTGCTATGCAGATTTTGAAATCAACCTAAATGTCATTGTTCCTCATAAGCAGAGGTTGTTGTCCCTTTAAGAAGCTACACTTGTATTTGTATTTCTAAATGTTCTAGAAGGTTTACTTGAGCTAAAACCTTTGTATTTTCTTAAACTGTCAAATAAAAAAATACAGTTTCAAAAATGTGATGCAACAGGTTTGCTGAACAAGTAAATCTAGCTATTGTGTGCACTGTACTAACATGACTGCTAGTGAAGGTAAAGAAGAGAATATATAAATTCATATTTCCATGTCAGACACTTTTCTCACCCACACTTAGAATACACATTTAATATAATGCCGGGCTTTGCTGATTGTTATCTACTGTGGTGGAATTTTCCCTTTACATATGAGTCATGCAGTGATGTAGGTAGAAGGGATATAAAGAGCTTCCCCAGCAATTCCTAAGTGTTTTTCCGGCCAGAAAGAGGACTTGTTGTCCTATCCTGAAGTGTTACGTTTCAGCAGAACAAGGCAGTTATGGCGGTGTACAAAGAGTAACCAAAGCTCCAAAGGAAAGGTCATGAAAGCTTTGATACCTGCTTGATATTCCTGGAAGATGGGGTGAAGGCAAAGTATAGTGAATTTGAGGTTGACAATTATTTACTCTTCTTGAGGCTTGTGGAATTATAGCAAGATGACAATTATAAAGATGCTTTCATATAAACTAGCATTCAAAAGTTTGTTACAACCCAAAAAGGTGTTTGTTATTCCAAATAATACTACTTAGCTCTAAATATGTTTAGGGAAGAAGCAGTAAGCCAGAGTACAGTCTTTCAAGGCCTGGTTGGCAAATCATCTATCCTCGACCCTATTCAACTCTTGAGGGAAGAGCTTTACTATAAGGTCAGAGAAAAAGGCCCTACAGAAGAGGTAGGTTGAAATTTCCCCTGAATATCTTCCAAAGCTGACAGCTAGAATGCCAAAGGTCTGCAAATGTTTTTGTATGAAAGTGCCATATACTACTTTGGTGGCATATTTGCTTTTGTGTATAGAGACCAGTTGTACCGCATGGACAGGGAGAAAGTATTCTCAAGCTGTATGTTGAGGGTCCAAGTTGAGCGAATAGCTTTACATATGCTCTAAAGATATCATCAGACTTAACAGTAAGTGCATCTGAAAACATAGCCAGCTTATAAACATTCCTGCATGGTTTCAAACTCAGATGACCATGAATTCTTTAAAATATTATCCCTCAGCACTATGTGACTCAATTTTATTGTTATCCTGTCCTCTAATTAAAAAACATGATTAGCAAATATTATATATATACAGATGCAGTCACTTTGGATTGTGTGTTAAATGCGTCGCGACTTAACTCATCTATCCCATTTATCCAACTTAGCACAGAATATTGTGTCACAGCATCCCATCCAATTAAAGAGTTCACTATTGAAAACAATGGGGCTTTGGTATGCTAATGAAAAGGTTAAATGCATTAAATGAGTTAAGATGACTTTAGATAACACAGTTTCTTCAATTAATGCTGAGTCACGACGCATTTAACTTACAAATCCAAGTGACTGCATCTGTATATATATATATATATATATTTTTTTTTTTTTTCATACAACTGGAGCACTCTAATGCACGAGCACCTGCCTGGATGCAGGTTATATAAAAAATGTATAAACCAGCCAAAAACCGCACACACAGGACTTGTATTTTACCAAAAATTTAAAAATTTATTACAACGTTTCGGCTCCTACACTTGAGCCTTCACCACCTGAAGAAGGCTCAAATGTAGGACCCGAAACGTTGTAATACATGTTTTCATTTTTGGTAAAATACAAGTCCTGTGTGTGCGGTTTTTGGCTGGTTTATATATATATATATATATATATATATATATATATATGAACACTAGGGCATGCTTCTATGTATTTTCAGTTTGCATTATCTCTGGTGTATGTAAAGTATTCAGAAAAAGAGTATGGGACCTGTTATACACAATATGTGGGACTTGAGGTTTTCCAGATAAGGGATCTTTTGGTAATTTGGATCTACCTGAAGGGTAGTGACACACTGGCAGACTAATCGCCTGTTTTTCTTGGGGGCAACAATCTCCCCAAACTGCCTCTATAATGAAAATTCGCCTACACTAAGCACACGCGGCGCTTTGTTTTCCAAAGTTTCCTCAAACTTCGACCCTAAGTCTACTATAAAATCATGCAAAAAAATCATATAAAGGGTTATTACACCCGATAGTTTGGTTTTGCTTCCAATAAAAATTAATTATATCTTAGAAGGTACAGGCATGGGATTCCTTATCTGGAAACCAGTTATCCAGAAAGCTCAAAATAGATTTCATTTTATTCAAAGAATATACATTTTTCAAAACGATTTCCTTTTTCTCTATAATAATAAAACAATACCTTGTGCTTGATCCCAACTAAGATTCATCCTTATTGGAAACAGGATCAACCTATTGGGTATATTTAATGTTTACATGATTTTCTAGTAAGGTATGAAGATCCAAATTATGTAAAGATCAGTTCTCCGGAAAACCCCAGGTCCCGAGCATTCTGTGTAACGAGTCCCATACCTCTACTGTTTTATTATTACAGAGAAAAAGAAAATCATTTTTTTAAATATAAATTATCTGGATGAAACAGAGTCTATGGAATATGGTCATTCTGTAATTCAGAGCTTTCTGGATAAAGAAATTTTTGAAGAAAAGATCCCATACCTGTACTATATTCAACACACCATCACTACAGTCACAAAACACAAGCACCCAATACATTCTTTTAATGAAATGTTTAATACATCTGCCTCTGCTGCCTAGCCCTTGTTCTGGCTTTGTACAGTAAAACAAAAAAGTTTATCCTTAGTCATATTCCTATTGTAAAGTCCCTTTTTGTCAGTCCTTGACATTACCATTCGTAAGCAGCAAATATGATTGGTTTAAGAGTGACTACTATGGCCATTAAATTAAATTACATACAGATCCTTTTAGACATATTGGGTCTGATTCAGTTACATGAGTAAACGTTATTTCATGGTTATCACTTAAAAACTTTTGGGGTGAAATTCAATCTGAGGGTAAAATGTGTCTTCTTCTTCAGTTCCAGTATTTTCCCATCGATTTCCATTAGAGTTTTTATGTGATTAACAGTGAGATAACTTTTTGTCATTGATTTGCATCTGGCTCCAAATCTGGAATTGAATTTGGAGATCTTGATCAAATTGAATACTGGTTTCTATGGGTTAGTGCACCTGGGCAGATGTTAATATTTTTTTTGTTTTGTGCTGGGGTAAAAGGGTTTTGATAATAAAAGCCATCAAGTTTTGCTACTTTTGCAATCGTTTGTAACAATTAACCAATAGCAGAGGCATAAACATCTAAGGAAACAAATCTGGTTGTTTGTGGACACTATTTCATGCCCTAACCATGACCAGTTCGGACATGGCCACACTTCTTGCTCCACCCCTACTGGAATATATATATTAGGGATGCACCGAATCCAGGATTCGGTTCGGGATTCGGCCAGGATTCGGCCTTTATCAGCAGGATTCGGATTCGGCCAAATCCTTCTGCCTGGTCGAACCGAATCCGAATCCTAATTTGCATATGCAAATTAGGGCCAGGGAGCTAAATCATGTGACTTTTTGGCACAAAACAAGGAAGTAAAAAATGTTTTCCCCTTCCCACCCATTCGGTATTCGGCCAAATCTTTCGGGAAGGATTCGGGGGTTCGGCCGAATCCAAAATAGTGGATTCGGTGCATCCCTAATATATATACAGGTTATAGTTGGCAGGCCTGTAATACGTAGGATTTTCTGACAAATAAGTGTTATTTGAGTGCAACAGTTGTTTGCTAAGGCAAGTCTTTAAAGTGCTAATAAAAAGGAAAACCATAGTGACAGATAATGACTGATAGATGCAATTTTCACACAAACATATTTCAGCTTTTAAGGCCAAATAGAACTTGAATGAAACTGTCTATTAAATTAATAATGCTGACTGATGGGCTTGTTTATTATTATTTTGCAGAGTGCACCCATTTTTGCACTGTGTCTCACCCCTAGTGAGTTCCCATGCTGAAAAAGACATTTCTGCTGGGGGCTACCGTACAAACAGGGCAATAGTTAGGAGAATAAGGACCATTATTCAGCCCTAAGGTCTCCCGTGAGAGTGATCTTAGCTGGAGATGACAGAATACTTTGAACCAAATGTCACTAATTTCCAAAATATTGCACCGGGGAATCCTGAAAGATTTCTAGCAGCTCAGAAGTGTTGTATTTATCTATTATATTTCCTGGTTATACTGAAGTGCCTTTGTGACTTGAGTGATAACTGCTTGCAGGGTTTTCAGAGTTGCCCTTTGAAACCACATTCAGCAAAACATGTTGTAAAGTCCAAACAAGTTAAACTTTTCCGTAGCCGTCTTTGTTTTTCTTCTACTATTTATGATCCATGTCGGGGTGACATATGGATTGATATTTACCACACAGTGCCAGAAAAGTTAAAAAGTTCACTTTTATAATCATTTTATAAGCTGATCAAAGCCACATTTACACATTCATTCATGTACTGCCTCTGTGAAACAATATTGGGTTTATTGCATGATTATTTTGTAAAAGGCATACGTTCAAAGTTGTCACGGGTTGACCTTCGTTAGGCGCCCAGGGGAAGAAGTGGACCAAGGAGGAAGCTTTAGGGGTTCAATAACGTAGCACAGCAAGCATCAAGCAGGAGTCAGACAGGTCCAGGCAAAAAGTAAAGATGTATTCACAGGAACAAAAATAGAACAAAGTCCAGGCAAGGCAAAATACAGGAACACAGGAACAAAAGTACAGGAAACAAGGTCAAAGGCAATATCAGGATCAATATACAATACCCAGGATCAAGGCAATGTGGTCCTATAATTGGGCGCCATAATGGTGTCCAATAGCCCTTTAAATATTCAAATTTGGCGCCAAAACGAGCGCCGTGACATCATCGCGTCAAGCGTGACGCGATGACGTCACTACCCGGCGCCGCATATCCACGTGGCGGCTATGGGCGCCGCCATTGTGGATAGGACGCCGGAAGGAGAGGACGTGCCACCCGGAGCTAAAGGTAATCCTCCGGGCGGCGCGATCCTGACAAAAGTACAGGACAAAGTTCAACATTTGAATGGAATTCTCTATTTTTTTTACCCACAATGCAGCATGTCCCCCAGAATTCTAACACAATATCAGGCAATTGATAACTAGCACCCACTACAACTGTTGTACAAATTGCCAGTAAAGACACCAGTATATATGCAAATGACAGCCACTACAGTCAGGTAGAGCCGAGGATAAAAATTTTATTAAAATTTGATTTAAAGAAAAAGTAAATGTTTTTCTTTTTCTTTCTGTAAATTTGCTCTAAACAGCCCCCCAGATTAATGTACCTTAGTCCCTGCTGCAAGTCTGCTCTGGTTTCTGTGTTATCAGCAGCTTGTTTCACCTTCTTCCTGGTGCAGAGTGAATCCCAGCCCCTTAGTTTACTGAGCAGTCCATTTGCTGCTGTTCCACAATAGAGAGGAAGAGGGAGCCAGTGTTTCATTAGTAAGCTAGTTTCCCCAAGCAAAAGCTGCTGCACACACTGCTCTCTGCTATGTCATAGTATGCAAATGATCTCCTGGACTAGTCCAAGATATAAGGTCAGCTCAGAAAGCTAAGGGGCTGGGCTTCACTCTGCACCAGTAAGAAGGTGAAACAAGCTGCTGATAACACAGAAACCAGAGCAGACTTGCAGCAGGGACTAAGGTACATTAATTTGAGGGGCTGTTTAGAGCAAATTTAGAGATAGAAAAAAAAAAGGTTTACTTGTTCTTTAATGTTTGGAGATTTGCTTTTGGTGGGTAAATTCACCAGCAAACAAAGTACAAAGCCACTTAATATGATTTTAGTCAGAAATGAGCTGGAGAGAGTGCAGAGAGGTGCAACTAAACTGGTTAGAGCAATGGAAGACTTAAATTATGAGGGGAGACTGTCCAGGTTGGGGTTGTTTTCTCTGGAAAAAAGGCGCTTGCAAGGGGATATGATTACACTTTACAAATACATTAGAGGACGTTATAGAAAAATATCAGGGGACCTTTTTACCCATAAAGAGGATCACCTCTTATTATTTATTATAATGAAATAGTTACTGTTACTTACTGTACTTTCTGCAAGATATACACCTTATATTTTGTGTGTTTATTTCACAACCTCACTATCTTCAAAAAAAAAAAAACCTTCTTAAACACTTAACAGAATACATGTACCATGTTAAGGGTGAAACCCTGAAGAAGTCAGTCTTTTTATTGATATTGTACAGGTATGAGATCGGTAACCCTTTATCCAGAAAATTCCAAATTACAGAAAGACCCTCTCACATAGATTGCAGTATAATCAAATAATCCAAATTGTTAAAAATGATTTCCTTTTTGTCTGTATTAATAAAACAGTAGCTTGTACTTGATCCCAACTAAAATAAAAGTAATCCTTATTGGAAGCGATATCATCTTATTTGGTTTATTTAATGTTAACATGATATTCTAGTAGACCTAGACATTTACTATTGGTTGAATTTTGAAGTGAAAAAACTTTGAAATTCGACCATCAAATGATTTTCTATCGAATAGGTCCATTTTTGATCTAATTGAAATCAATAAAATTGTTCGATTGTATCGATTGCATTGTTTTCCAAAACTTTGCAAAAAACTAAAAGCCAGTAGAGGTCCTCCATAGGCTAAATAGCAAAATAGCAAGGTGGTGAATGGTTGAATTCAAATTATTTTAAAGAGACAGTACTTCGAAATTCGAATTTTCAAATTTTTTTCATTTTGAACCGAATTTTGGCCTAAAAAAACGTTGAAATTCTAATTTAATTTGAATTTTCACTCGACCCTTAGTAAATGTGCCCCTTAAGGTATGATCCATTGTCCTGAGCATTCTGGATTACAGGTCCCATACCTGTATATATATATATACATATACATATATATATATTTTTTTTTTCTTTTAATGCCTGGGTGCTGTCATATGTCGTAGTGTAGATAGTCGTTCTCCAAGACCTTTCTCAAGACAAGGTCCATAATGGGACCAAAACGTTGACAATAAATTTCCCCTCATTTAAAAGCATTATGAAGACCTGGAGTGTGTCATTCTTGGAGACCTGGAGTGCGTCATTCTTGGAGAAGGACTATATATATATATATATATGTTCCCTCAAAGACATTTCTTTCCATAACCATAAGTTCCCTTCATTACTCATGTTGCCCTTTACTGATTCTTTTTCTATATTAATATATAAATATTAAATATGTCAACTATGTTCCCTCAAAGACATTTCCTTCCCAAAGTAAACTAACGCAGCTTTACAAGTCTTTAGGTTTAACCATGCGTTACCTTGATTACTTATGTTGCCCTACTGAATAATTTTCTGGTCTTCCAACAATTTGCAGCTTCTTGATGAGGATGCTAATCTTATTCCTCCTCCATCATTGTTAGTTACAGATAGCAACTCTGCATGCATTTACAATTCTTCTTGTCTGGCATTTGCCTGGCCAGTTTCACATATTTTGTGGCACTTGCTATACATAGTCATTTTCCAGCTCCTACTTGACAGATTTATACAGTTTTTTGGATAAGGCTTTGGTTGCTGTTAAAAAACAAAGGCTGCTTCTATTATCATTTCAAGCCAACTTTCAAAACTAACTGGGGCAACTAGCAATTGAGCACATATTTTTATGTAATGACCTAATGGTGATTTCCAGCCACAAGAGGCAAAAGCTACACTTCTGTGTAGAAAGGAAACCATTTACTTGAAGTAACCAGAGATGAATGAGAAAGTCCCCTTAATATGCTCTGCTCTGTCTGGTTGCCTTTGCCCATTCTCGTTTAGCAAGTACCCCAGGAAAGCCCCAGGTCATGTTGAAGTACAAAGCTAAAACATATGGTACTGAGCAAATATAATGCCTAGATCACTGTCGCTATGATGTGTCAATGATTATGTGGTTTTAAATGTATTGTTAATTGGTGCAATTCAGAAAAATGCTTCAGACGGAGACCCAGACTGGCAACCAGTAGTGATGGGCGAAACGGGAGCGTTTCGCCGAAAAATTCGCGAATTTTTCGGCGATTCGCGAAACGAGTCGCGCGTCGTTTTTGACACACATCGCGTCGCTTTTGACGTGCGTCGCATCAAACGCGACGCGTCGCATCAAACGCGACGCGTCGCGTCATTTTCGGTGCGCGTCGTTTTCGTCGCGTCTCGTTTTTGCGCGGCGAATTTTTTTTTTTGCTAATCTTTTGGGCAGTTTCGCGAATTTATTCGCCAGCGGCGAATCGCGGGAATTCGCCGCGAATTCGCCCCTGGCGAATAAATTCGCCCATCACTAGCAACCAGTGAGTTCTTCTGGCAAATGCCAGAGGGGCTGCTGTAACTTGCCATAGACAGGCATTATTTACTGGGTTGGTGGGAGGCTGTTTGGGCCTTTTCCTCTAATTTATTCCATACTGGGTAACATTTACCTGCACTCACTTTACACTTGGCTGCAAATATACACCACCACAATGGATCTCCATTAACCTATATTCCACCATAGCATCCCATGTATAATTTGAATAACTTTATAATATGACTTGACATAGTAGGATCAGAATTATTAAAGATGGGTTCAGTTTCTTGAGGTAAAATTCAGAAGGGGGAGAAAAACATTTTACAAATCCCCCCCAAGAGTAAATGCTTTTAAAGGGGTTTTTCAATGTAAAGCAGTATTGTTGTAGAACATAGAGGGGGATATTTTGGGACAGTTTACAAATGATCTTCAGTTAATATTTTTTAATTTTGAATCTAAGTTATTCGTTCAACAGCTCTCCAGATGTCTGGTTGCTAGAGTCTTATTTACCCTTCATATGAATAGGAGAGGCCTGAATAGAAAAACAAAAAGTACTTATAAAATTGTATCCTCACAGTACGATAAGTTTTAGCTGCCGGGGTTAGTGCCCCCCATTTAGAAGCTGGAAAGAGTCAGAAGAAGAAAGCAAATAATTTAAAACATAATTGCAACTTTTAGGGGCAGCTTTATCAGAGGTCGAAGTGACACTTCAAATAAAAATAATTTGAATTTCAAAGTAATGTTTTGATACTTCGAGTATCAAAAAGGCCAAAATTAGATTAGGAATTGAAAAAATTTGATCCAAATTGAAAAAATTCAACCATTCAAATATCGAAGTATTGTCTCTTTAAAAACTTCAAGCCTTTGCCATCTTAAACCTGCCGAATTGCTGTTTAGCCTATGGGGACCTCCTATAACCCATATGGAGTCTTTTGAAGGAGTTTGAGAAGTCTTTTTTTGGTGGAAAAGCATTCGAATCATTAGATAGAATATGCTAATCGTTCAAATTTGCATCGTCGAAACGAGCCTGTTTCATCAAACACGGTCCTTTTTCGTTCAAAAAAAAACTTCAGCTGCCCGAATTTCAAAGAATTTTCACCTCGAAATTTGACCCTTAATAAATCTGCCCCTCAGTGTCAGGACACAGAGGGGCTCATTTATAAACTTCGCGCAACGCCGATTGGTTCACACAGTGAATATATTTGCCCTGCACATGACACAAAACAGTTTTGCAAATTGCAAATTTAAGTTACTGTCAATGCTATTGTCACACAGAACAACCTTGCACAGTGGGAGCACGCAAACGCCTGTCTCCTTTGCAAAGAAATTTGAAAATTTATTCACAATTCAAATTCTCAAAAACTGGAAAGTGCGAAATAAATATTTGCTGCACAAACTTTATAAAGGACACCCAGAGTAATTGTGCTCTACATGTATTTAAGGACTGACATGTATAATGCTGATCCTATTTTAAAGTGGACTCTTCACTATTTTATCACATTAGTCAAGCAAAATGAACATTAATTACACTATATAAATTATTTTAATCTTGTTTTCTTCAGTCTGGGAATTCATAATTATAGCAAGCAGGCAGGAGCCATTTTGTGGACACTGTTATTAAGACAAGCCTTGTATCATCTCAGAATCTTGTTTGTGCACCAGAATGGGGGACCTGATGTCTATCCCCATGTCCTGGCTACACAATTAAATGGTTAAGAGAACTGGGGGAATGTGTGGGGAGCAGTGACATCTAGGAAGTGCTGAATGGAAAGTGAAAGTAATTATCTGCCCCGCCTCTATGCCTAAAGCATAGAGGAGTGGCAGACAATATTTGATTGACAGCTGAGATTTTTAAATGAGCTTAAAACAGCTGAATGCTTTAATAAAAATTTGAAATTGGATTTCATGTTTAATTTGAAAAGGACTTTTATTATACAGATTTTTGTGTCTGGTTGACGGGTCCACTTTCACAAACAGGCCTCTAACTAATGGCACTGTACTATACTAGATAACATGGTTTACTTATACATTTGAAGGGCTAATTTGGGCACAAAGTTGAGCAAGCATTCAGACAAAAGGTCCTTGCACCCAGACCTGTTTCTAGCAACTTGTAGGGAATGCCAATGTGCTTGTCCAAACCATTCTAAGAGAATCCATGTGCTTGTATACCAGAGAACCACAAGTATTTGTTGCAGCTTGTGCCCAATTTTGTCCCATTTGACTGCTAAACTGCGCCACTCGCAACCTATTGAGTGCCCACAATTAAGCTCTGTTGCATTTACCATAGATTAATATGTACAGTTGTCTTTATTATCTCTTTAACTTTTTTCTCTGCTACCTTATATGAAATGAAACAAAATGTAACAGTAGCAGCTCTGCTCAAAAGCAAAAATTTGCTATATCAAAGGCTGGGGGGGGGGGGCAAAAAAAGATGAGAAAGAGACAGGGTCAGACAAGCGATCGTTTCGAAATTCAGCACGGAAATTATACTGAGAGAGGAAAAAAAAGTGTATATCAGATTTGGAGAAAAAAAGAGACACAAAAGGGTTGAAGATGAGTTTGGTAAACCACAGGCAGCTTCAAAAAAGAGCAAGTACCTTGGTTAAACACAGAGGCACATACACAACAGAGGCCACGGGACAGAGATAGAGAGAGACGCAGGCCACTGCTAACAACATAAAACAAATTGATGAACAAATATACTAAAGGTAATTAGCACTTTATGATACGGATCTTTAGATCTCCTTGCAGTCTAGTATATGTTTAACCGCATGCTGTTTTACTACAAATGCTTTGAAAGACAGTTTTCTTAGTTGTACTCTATGGCTTCCTCTGTTCTAAACAAGGCTGAGAGATGAGAGATTGTGATTACATACACACCTGCATTTTATTTGTGCAAACATATAGGTGTTTCCAAAATGTGAGTTCTTTAAGTTTGTCTAAAGATACAGCATTTTTGTAGCATAGACATGCCGAGTTTATGAAGGCAGATGTAAGGCTCATGGCACATGGGTGTTTGTCATCTCCACAAGTCGGCCACCACTAGGGTTGCCAATTTCCCGGCATTTTACCAGCCTGGCCGGTAAAAATTAAGCTTGATCCCAATGTTATTAATAAGGAAATTGCATACAAATATAGGAAGGACAGTATTTTTTTCAAGAAAAGGTGGTAACGCCTAGCCACCACAGACACTTCCTATTCTATGGAATAGGCAACACACTGTGCTTGTGTCACTAGGTGGTAACTCTGAGACACGTGAATGTAAGTAGTTCACAAGTTGTACCCACCTACTGGCAGGCGCATGAATGATAAGGCTCATGGCACAGGGATGTACCAAATACAGGTATAGTATATTCCCCAATACTCCAGTATAAGTGTTAAAATGCAGAGTAATGTTGTGGGGTTAGTGGCTGCTATATCTGGCCACTTGACTTGTTTCTCCCATGGTGGCCATGGTTATGCACCTGTAGTGCAACTGTGCTTTGATGCTCTGCATTATATTAAGCCAAATAGGTCAGGATTATGGTCTCTGTGTGGTACAGGAGAGGGGAATGGAGACCCCAGGGGGCCTCATTTAATGGTTTCTGTTATCATGGATTTTACAATTTTAGGCATATATAGAGCAGAGAATGTGTAACCCAAAATGATAATAATTTAGCCTCATAATCTGATTTCTGTTGGCTGGGTAGTATTTCATGGCCTGGAACAACTACCAAACCTACCAACTTAATATGCAGGGGGGCATTTATTTATTACCTTTTTTTTCACATGTCAGGTTTTGACTATAAGGTTGTAGTAAATGCTAGCGTAATCAGTGCCGGTTTTAAGCACATTGGACCAATTTGGACCAATTTGGCCCAATTGGGCCCTGTACTTATGCTCCAGTGTGAGCTCTGATTCCTACTCCCTCTATTCCCCAGTAGCCCAGCCTACCCCCTAATCCAGATTGGCCCAGCCCACTCAACCCTGATTGGCCCAGGCCACAGCTGAACCTGATTGGCCCAGCCCAGCCCACCCCCAAACCCAATTCAACCAGCTCGCCCCAAACTCAATTGGTCCAAATAACAAGTGAAGTACATTAATGTTGTATATATAATCCATGGTGCTGCAAACACACAGTTTACAGTGGTAACCAAAATTTGCACTTTTTTTTTTTTTTTGCTCACATAGATTAAACAAAGTGAGGGAACATTTTTCCCAGTTGCCCAGACTGCCCCCATCCCCAACTGGCAGCCATCACTTGGACAGAGGGGAAAGCAGGCACTATTTGCCCATCCAGCTCTGTGACCCTGTGACAGACAGCAAAGTTCCTTCTAGGGGGCCTCGCCAAAATGATTCCAATTGGGCCCCGCACTTGGTACGACCGGCCCTGAACGTAATTACAGGCACCACAAAATTTGCTCCTAGCACATCTTGCACCTGATGGGTCACTTATAGAGCTAAAGTTTAGGTACTTTGCATCCGTCTTAAAGTGGGCATTAGAAAAACATTTGTGTGGCTTTAAATTGAAATAAAAACTATAGACTTCAAGGAAGTGGTGACCCTCAAGTGGTCAAAATGTCAAGGAAAAAGGTAGAACATTTGCTTGGATATGGCAATGAATGAAAATTAGGATGCCTGCTGAAAGAAATATGTTCGTAATTCAACTGGTTTAATTTCAAGGGTCTTTCCCTTTAAATATACAGATATTGGCAAGTGAAAAAGATCTCTGAATATTGTGATCACACCCTCATTGCCTTCCCACTATATAATTAAAAAATGCTTAGGACAGCACAATTTTCTCGTTTGCAGTGACCAATTATCACATTATAACAGCTGCAAAATAAAAAAAAAACATTTCTAAATTATAGGAGAAACTGAATAAAAAATTGAAAAAAGCTAAAGTTGTTTCAATTTGCATTGGGGGATTATTGTAGGAACATCTTGTATTAAAGTTATATGATTTTTTTTTATCCTGAATGCTTGGGAGCTGGGATTTTGTGCTTGGTTTTTCTGTAGTCTGTTTAAAGGGAAACTGTCATGGGAAAACATGTTTTTTTTTAAATGCATCAGTTAATAGTGCTGCTCCAATAGACTTCTGCACTGAAATCCATTTCTCAAAAGAGCAAACAGATTTTTTTTTATATTCAGTTTTGAAATCTGACATGGGGCTAGACATTTTGTCAATTTCCCAGCTGCCCCAGTCATGTGACTTGTGCCAGCACTTCAAGAGGGAGCTGCTTTCTGGCAGGCTGCTGTTTTTCTTTCTCAATGTAACTGAATAGTACGCAGTGGGACATGGGTTTTACTATTGAGTGCTGTTCTTAGATGTACCAGGCAGCTGTTATCTTGTGTTAGGGAGCTGTTATCTGTTTACCTTCCCATTGTTCTTTTGTTGGCTGCTGGGTGGGGGAAAGGGAGTGGATGATTTCACTCCAACTTGCAGTACAGCAGTAAAGACTGATTGAAGTTTATCAGAGCACAAGTCACATGACTTGGGGCAGCTGGGAAATTGACAATATGTCTAGCCCCATGTCAGATTTCAAAATGAAATATAAAAAAATCTGTTTGCTCTTTTGAGAAATGGATTTCAATGCAGAATTCTTCTGGAACAGCACTATTATCTGATACATTTTAAAAAAAAATTTTTCCCATGACAGGATCACTTTAAGATTTTTCTTTGCCACTAAAATTACTTAATTTCGCTTAGTTACCATTACGTACAAGGTCCTGTTTTATTGTTACAAAGAAACGGGAATCATTTTAAAAAACAAAAACATGTGCTTGAAATGGACTCAAGGGGGACAAATTCATTAACATTCGATGTTGCTACAGCGAGAGCCACACGTTGCCTGGTGTAGTTTCGCTAGCACTACTCAAAATCACTAAAAGTTGTGCTCAGGGAGGTGAATTTGCGCTACTGTTACTTTGTCCGGCAAAGTGAACTAATTCTAGCGATGCCTAATTTGCATACGTCGCCAACTTTAAAGTATAATGGACGTATTTGCTGCACCAACTACATTACACTATACAAGCCCAGGAAACCTTTAATAAATAAAATAAAGTTGTACTATTGCCCTAAACATGTGTCCACAGTATAGTTGAGTTGCCATAAGTTAGGAAATGTAGGGAGGAAGGAGGGTAACCCCCCAAAAAAATTACAATCTTTTTCTGCCTATCACCCTTAAAAAACTAAAAGACGCCAGTGTTTTTTGGGACTTAAAAATCTGCAAGTGAATAAGCGTAGCTACATCCCTTCGTCAGTGCGCAAATTCTCCTGGTGTAAGGGAGCAATGTTGCCCCAGAGTATGTCTACTTCGCTAGCGAAGTTACCCCAGGGAATGTTTGTAAATCGGAGAAGTCACGCAAACAAATTTGCGCTAGCTTTAGCTGCTTTGCGCTTTATTGAATTTCACCCAATGAGAGATGGCCTTTTTGTAATTTGGAGCTTTTTGAATATCAGGTTTCTGAATATAATATCCCATATTTATACACTGTTAGCCTTATACCCTGGTCATAGCTTCCATTCCACTCAGAGCCACTGTCTTTTCACACTACCCATATCCACTACCATCTTTTTTCTTGCTACTTTGAACTTCTGGAAAACCTTATCTCAGTATCATTAAAGGAACTCTACCCCAGATCTTTTCAGATCCTACCTTGAAGCATTAGCAAGGTATCTGGTGCAACCTTGGCACATGTCAGCCCAGTGTCCCTGCCATTGTGAATGACATTTGTTTCCCTCCTAACTGTGCCCACTTAGATTCCCACTTAAAGTCTTTTGGGCAAAGATCTTCCATTCTTGGTGAGTTCAGGGACAGTAACACTACTGATGTTCGATTTGTGCTGTATTAAGTTGGCTACACTTACTTACAGTATATGACTTGAAAATATAGCAAATTTGCAAGAAATACCAAAACCTTAAATAAAAGACTAGTCAATGTGGAAAACTGGAATTGATACTAAAACATGACTCTCTCAAATCTCTAAGGTATTGGCTGTGCACATTGCCATGTTTTTGGTTTCAGCCAAAGTATTTTGTTGCCAATAGTCTTCTGAAACAAAAAGTTATAGCCATGAAACACTGAAAAAGCAGAACTATTATACTCCTTGCAGACCAACAGAAACAGCTGCTTTCTAACTTTGTTAAAATATTTTTGTACAATATGTTCTAACTTTGTACCTCCAAAGGACTGATTGCTCCTGACTGTAACTGGCTATAAGCAGCAAGTTACTTCTATGCAACGTGAGTATCTATAGAGCCCCAGTGTTGGCAATAAGGGTTGTAGTCAATTTCCTGTTTGATTTCTGTTCTGTTGTAACACTCTACATAAAACAGAATCCAAGGGTAGAGTAGGAGCAATTGAAATATACAACAGCCTTTGCTGCATAGCACATGTAGCTCCTCCTAGTACACAAAAAAGGATAGTAAACATCTCAGTTATCGCTTCACTTGGACACTCATGTATCAGTTCTTCTCAAAATAGTATGCTGGTCAGACTGTAGAGGGCATCCTTATTTTATGCACGTGGCATTCATTACTTTCCTACAACCAGCCCTGCAACTACCTGTTCAAATGGACATCTTCTAAAAAACAACTTGTCATCTGGAAATTCTTTTGTTTTCTACCTAGACCAGTGATCCCCAACCAGTAGCTCGCGAGTAACATGTTGCTCCCCAACCCTTTGGATGTTGCTCTCAGTTGCTTTTAAACAGGTGCTTATTTTTTTATTCCAGGCTTGGAGTCAAATTTTAGTTGCATAAAAAAACAAATGTACTGCCAAACAGAACCTCTTGTAGGCTGCCAGTCCACATAGAGGCTACCAATAACCAAATACAACAATTTTTTGGCACCACCAGGAAACGTTTTCATGCTTGTGTTGCTCCCCAACTCTTTTTACATCTGAATTCTGCTCAAGGGTGATAAAGGTTGGGGATCCCTGACCTAGATAGCAGAATTTTATTACAGTTTTAACACATTTCCCCTAGAAATGGAGATTATTTAAACAAAAAAGGACACTGCAGGGCATTGTTTAGCTTTGTACATGGTTGATGCAGCTTGTTTTCATAAATGTCACAGGTAACACTGCCCTAGAGTATAAAAAGGGGTAGTAGTCTGACACCCGTGTTCTGAAGTCTTGGATTTGTATTACAGGTCCCTTCCCTACCCAGGGCCAAAGTAATATCAAGATGTAACAAAATTACTGCTTCTAAGTAATTAAAATATCATGTACTGGCAAAACTGATCTGTCTGCTTCATAAACACTACAATAGTTCATTTTGGAAGTAAAAAAGAGGGACAAAAAAAATTTTGATTGGCGAAATGTTCTGACCATGCCCATTTTTGTGACCACACCCCAAAATGACCATGTTCATTTTACAGAATTTGGCAGGTTATGAAAGTGTGAAAATATTTCCCCTTATCTAAACTGTTACAATTACTTATTTTCTTTTCTCAAAATTGTTACAAAGTATCTTATTTGCACCTGTTAGCAGTTCTGGGCTCTCTGCCAAAAGCCAATTAAGTTAGAAACTTTGTTTCCTTTTTCTGGCTGTTCAGCACAGAGAAAATAGGGGCTTTCTAGTACAAATGAGGGACTGCAGGTTGAACTGTCAAAAGAGGGACTGTCCCTCTGAAAAAGGGACAGTTGGGAGGGGGTCAGGAGGGGCTGGCGTCCAATTCTGGTGCACCTGCATCCAATTCAGCGGGCCGGCATCCAAATTGACGCGCCGGCGCTAGGCTTGCGGCCCAGTTCAGGACTGGCTGCAGCCCGACGGTTGTGGACCCCTGCTCTTGGGCTTGGACTTGTACCAATGGTAAATGATAAACAATATTTAAATCTATGTAGTATTTGGAGGTTTTGCTTTAAATAAAGTTTTAATGTGGGGCTCAGTAGCTTATAGCATAGTGCACCTCTGCTCCAATGATGTAATTGAAATGATATTTCATCTACTGGTTATGTTGTGTTTTCTGTTGTTGTTCTCTGGATAAAAAATTCTTGGAAACGACTGGACTTTCATTATTATATTTTTTTCCACTGTGCTGGGGCTCACTGTTTTTCTGTCCCTGTAGGGTAATGGCACTCAGGGCTTTGGTGAAGGAGCTAGTTATTAAAGTCTGAATGCCAAAAACTTGAAAAATTCAAAAAAGATTTATTTCAACCCGAGGAAGGAAAATGTCAAAATCCGAAGATCTGGCATTTCACACCTGCTGAGGTTGTATGTAAGTCAGTGGGAGAGGTCCCTATTCTATTTGATTCTGTGGTCTGGGCTGAAATTAGCATGAAAATCCAGCTATTTTGGAGTTTTCGGACAAAAATAAAATTTGGTAGTTTGCTAGTTTTCGCTCTATTTTATCGAGTTTGTCCCAGATCCAATTAAATTGGTTTTTTTTTTTAAATAATAAATATGGTCCAATTGTGGATTCTAGTTTGGTCTTAGTTTTTTTTATTTAAATACTCAGATTTTGATAAATAAGGCCCTGAGGGGGTTATGTAATAAAAGGCACTAATAGTTTGCCCAGAAGCAGTAACCCATGGTAACCAATCAGCAGGTAGCATTTACTGGTCACCTGTTTAAATGCAAACATTTTATTTGTTGCTATGGGTAACTGATCCTGGGCAAATGTAATGTCTTTTATTACATATGGTGGTACATGTTTCAAGCATTGTATTTTTATTTGGCCAAATACGCAGTATTAAAGCAGCCTTCAATGTAAACTCTTGCATACTGGTAATGTATCACACTGTCTGGCAAGTGTTCAGAAGGGGCCATTCTGTGTTTTCAAGCTAAAAAAAATATGACGCTTCCCAAATTAGCCCCCCTACAATTCATTTTTTTTTTTTTTACATTGTCATGCAGGCTAGGTTCATTCTAAAAAATACATTTTCTTTTAGCCTCAGGCAGGTCAACTCCATTCAGTGTATTAAAAAAAAAGCTTCTTTCAATAATAAGGGCCATTTCATTATACTTTTTATTTTAGCTAATCAAAGCCTGCCAATCAGATAAAAGTCTATTTACGGAAGTCAGCAAAAGGCCTCAAGTTAAGTGCAGATAAGGGCTGTTTTGCTGGTGAACATTTGAATAAGGGTTACACAATAACAGCAGGCAGGAAACAGGCTCCAGCGCTTGTTTGGGTTAAGTGATGGAGGAAATGCCAAGCGTTAGCTGGCATAGGTCAGAATCCTTTGAACAGTATCAACACAGAACATTGTTAATGTGGAGCCCTTATACATGGAACACTGGTGTATTCCTATTGAGCATCATTATGTTATATATCTCAGAAATCACAGGGCCCTGTACAGCAACATTTTCTCCCCCCTGGTCCTAGCTCGCCCCCAAGTAGGGTTGCCACCTGCCCGGTATTTTACCGGCCTGGCCAGTATTTTTGATGGTTGATCCCAATGTTATTAATAGGAAAAAAAGATAAATATATAGGAAGACCGTAATTTTTTTCAAGAAAAGGTGGCAACCCTACCCCCAAGCCCCACCCCGTTTCTCGCACACCCCACAGTAAAAATGCCAAACAGGCATAGCAGCTAAAACAGTAACACCCCTAAGTTATAAAAATCCACCCCCACATGTTATAAAAAGCCATTGGAGATTAAGTGTGCAATTGTGTTCCACTGGAATATGCG
The DNA here is from genome assembly GCA_024363595.1 of Xenopus borealis. Taxonomy (NCBI): domain Eukaryota; kingdom Metazoa; phylum Chordata; class Amphibia; order Anura; family Pipidae; genus Xenopus; species Xenopus borealis. Next base: position 133,191,116 of record CM044434.1, read on the forward strand.
CGTGACTATCGGCTCTGCTGACGAGGAAGTGGAAGTGACGTCACACGTCCATAGCTGACCATTAGTGAACCCAAGCGTTTTTGCCATAAGGTACAGAAGATAGGATCGCTCTGCCTTTTTTTCAATATTTGTAATTGTTGTTTTTATGGCCGCTGATGAAGACCACTAGTGTGGTTGAAACACGATGGGCTAGCCATTTTTTCAATTTCCCAGCTGCCATGGTCATGTGACTTGTGCCAGCACTTTAGGAGGGAACTGCTTTCTGGCAGGCTGTTGTTTTTCCTTTTCAATGTAACTGAATAGTACACAGTGGGACATGAGTTTTACTATTGAGTGCTGTTCTTAGATCTATCAGGCAGCTGTTATCTTGTGTCAGGGAGCGGTTATCTGGTTACCTTCCCATTGTTCTGTTGTTAGGCTGCTGGGTGGGGGAAAGGGAGGGAGTGATATCACTCCAACTTACAGTACAGCAGTAAAGAGTGATTGAGGTTTATCAGAGCACAAGTCACATGACTTGGGGCAGCTGGGAAATTGACAAGATGTCTAGCCCTATGTCAGATTTCAAAATGAAATTTAAAAAAATCTGTTTGCTCTTTTGAGAAATGGATTTCAATGCAGAATTCTACTGGAACAGCACTATTAACTGATACATTTTGAAAAAAAATTTTTTTCCCATGACAGGATCCCTTTAATGTAAAAGAATTATAGTATATAGAAAATATGAACATTGGGACTTTGAAATATATATATATATTTCTCATTTCTGTCTCACCAAATGATACAATGGAGGACTCATAGGACGAATGAGTGAAAAAATATATTCTGGTCCTGCTAATAGGATCTTTCTCAATGCTTGTGAAGTTGTGAGTGCTCCATTTTTTTCATGTGGATTTACATTTCTCTTGGATGCACCTGAGCCATTCTCCCCAATATTGGGAGTACATTCCAGTCACTTTCCTTACAAATAGGAGGCCTAGATTAATTAATAATCACAAGGTCTACAATTATATTAATAAATGTATGTGTAAATATACAAATCCATTTATTAAAAAAAGGAGAACAAAGTTCAGAACCAGGCAGATGTCTATCATGCAGGAGAGGACTGAATGAGCTCATGGATGCTGTTCTCTGCCAAAGGTCCGTCATAGGTCAGTTGAGCCAATTTTGTACTGGATAGGCAAGTGGTGACCCTCAAAGCCTGATGTAACAACTTACCCTGGTGGTCTAGTGGCTCGGCATGGATGCCCACCATGCTGACATCCTCTTCTTCTTGCCGGTTCTTTAGTGCACATGCGGCACGCATCTCCGGTATTTATAACCGCATTGACGCAGGCGCGATGACGTCAGAGCGCAATGATGCCAAAATTCAAATATTTAAAGGGACTTTGGTGTTTTTTTCTTTGTCCGTTATAGGTTTAATCCTGTGGTGTTTGAGCTTTGTGCTTTCTGTTCTTGATCCTGTTTGATTCTTGTTGTGACCCTTGCCTGGCTATTTGACCATCCTGACTTCTGAAACCTGACCCTGCCTGTTTTTTGACTTCGAATCTGCTAAACCCTTTTCTGATTGACTACCTGGTTTGACCCTTGCCTGCCTGATGTTTGTTCTCTGCCTGCCCCGACCCGACTTGATTTGACCACGATTCTGTCTAATGCCTTGTACCACGACCTTCTGCTCAAAGACTTTGCTAACAGTCATGCCCCTTTGCCTATCCAGAACCTTTTGCCTTGCACCTCTCGTTTAAGTCCTGGTGGCATCCAAGTAGCTGAGGGCTTCCCCCAAAGGCGGTCACACTACAGGTGACGTACGAGCCGAGGTCAGGGTGCTTGGCATTTGTTCTGGTGTTGGGTGCCGACCGTGACACCTGATTTGGGAGCATTTGTGTCTTGCACAACTAGTTTATCTAATGTGATTACCTTGACACATTCTAACAAAAATTACTTTTAATGGGGCAGATGTTGTTTTTTTATATGGATCACCAGACAGAGAATGCATGCATAGTTACTAGTGGATGGAGGGCACACCAAATTAATAGGTATCTTAGATTATAATGTAAGAGGTGCAGAAACCTTAAGTTACTGCTACATAAGGTAACAAAAATGTATACAAAATATCTATAGGTTTTCACACAACTAAAAAGAAACCATTTCAAACTGCAATAGTGGTATCCAAAATTCCCCATTCAGAGAATAATTTTTACAGAAGTGCCACAGCACTTCTCATTGGTAGGTGTATCTGCTCCTTGCTGGTTTTTCTTTATTTTTATTTTATTTTTTTGCGATGTTCAAATTTCTGAGTGGTATTTGATATGCATTGTCTTTTTTGCTATGTTGTAAAATATATGTTTATTTGCTGAGGCACTTTTGTAAAAATAATTATCTGCATATAAGTAAAGAATTTTTGGATACCACTCTTGCAGTTTGAATTGGATACTTTTTGAGTGCAAACCAATAGATATTTTTTAGAGAATGCATGCATGTCAGGGTTTTGCAAACACTTGGGCCAGGGCATGCGAGCAGCAATATAAAGTACCACCCCCCCCCCCCCCCATAAAACAGGAAATAGAGTGACACAAATTCACAAAATAATTACTTGATTTCTCATCTATGTGTCAGTGAAAACTATATGACCCCACCCAAAATACCAGGCCTTAGTTTAGGGCAATGAGCGGTTCATTGGCTTGTGCAGACAGAGAAAATAGAACTAGAGCTACAGCATCATTTTTCTAAGAATATGTTTTGAGTATTCGTGCTCTTTACTGTAACAGTCTTAATCCCAAGGATTAAATTCCCTGACTAGTCTAGGGCATCTATTGTCCCACAGCTGCAGGGCTGGGCTGACACAATTGCCTTTCTAGTTACTGTATGTTTATTTTTTTATTTTTCATTGAACAAACTCAGTACTCAGGGGTGGATACAGAGATTCGATGACAAAAATAAAGAGCTATAGAAAAGGCAAATAAGTGCAAACAGGGGGTCACTGCACATACAGATACATGTAGAACAGTACAGATAAACCTTTCCCTACAAACCCTACTGTATGGTCCATGGAAACATCTAGGGGCAGATTCACAAGGGTTGAATTTCGAAGTGCAAAAACTTTGAATTTGAATTCGAAAAGACCAACCAATGTGAATATTTTTTCCGATCGAATAGGCAGAAACTAGTCTATCAAATTCGAATTGTTGAATTGAAGTTATAGCACATTCGATCAAATTCAATTCGATTTGAATTTTCAAAGTCCACCGATTGACTTCAAATGGGTTCTAGGAGGTCCCCCATAGGCTAAAACTTCAATTCAGCAGGTTTTAGATGGCGAATGGTCAAATTCGGATTTTTAAAGAGACAGTACATGATAAATTTCGAAATTTGAAGTTTCAAATTTTTGCAAATTCGAATCGAATTTGGACTATTCCCTAGTTGAACAAAGTACACAAAAATGACTCCAAATTCAAATTTAATTGGAATTTTCACTTTGACCCTTGCTAAATCTGCCCCTTAGTGATCTATTTCACTGGGGGGGGGGGGTGGTCTAACATTTTGGCACCCCTGGTAAAACAGGGTTTACATATCCTTTAAGGTGGTCATATCCAAAAGGTTTACATGTCCTTTATGGTAGGATCGCAGACCTCATCTGCCCATTGATGTGGTCCTTAATCCTATGGCTTGCATAGCAGCACTTATGAGGTTGACCTGTTTTACCAATATTTTTTATTATGTATTTGAATTAAGGCCTCATGGGGCCCCTATACCTCCTGGGTACTCCTGCAGTCACCAGGCCTGGATATGTGGCAAGGTCACAAAGGCCCTGGCCTAGGGTGGCAAATTTTGAAGGGCAGCATGCTGCCCAGCCGCTCTATGGAGTGCACTGGGGACGCGCTGCTCCCCCTCGCTCCAGCGCTTATGTGCTCCTGCGCCTGCATGTGGTAGTGCCAGTGGGCTCTATGACCACATGGCCTAGGTGTGCCCTTCAGGCTAGTGATGGGCGAAACTGTGGCATTTCGTTTCACCAAAATTCCGAAAAAATTTGTGAAACACAACAGCGTCTCGTTTTGGAAGCGGGCATCCGTTTTTGGACACAGGCGTCCTTTTTTGGCTGGTGCCCATTACTGGCATCCATTTTTGGACACCGGCGTCGGTTTTTCCACCCGCGTCCAAAATGAGATGCCGGCAAATTTTCACCCAGGTGAAGTTTTCTGGCGTTTCGCAAATTTATTTGCCTGCTGCGAATCGCGGGAATTTGCCGCAGGCGAATAAATTCGCCCATCACTACCACCGGCAAATCTGGCACTGGCAGCCACATGGTTTGCTTCCACTGTAGTTACACCCCAATGTTAATCCACTGGAAAGCACCACTTCATTCATACTGTAGGCTTTGAGAGTGCTTGTCAATTATACACGTTATATTTCTTTCCTAATAATAACTTGCCACCAGGTATCACCTTTAGAGACATTTCTGGATAACTGCTTTCCTGAATATACAGTAGGAGTCATTTACAACCACAAGTGCAGTTGCTGTCATGCAATTTTCTCGCATGAAAAAAATCCCATTTCATAAATTGTACCTGCATCGAAAGGAGCTCCTTGCACTTCTGTGTAGTTGCAATACTCTGTCCCACCTCCTGTTGTGAGTTGACTGCAATGCAACAGAGGTGGCTGCTGGTTGTGAAATTTTTCAGCGCAATTACTTCTGAATTGAGATGTACATTTTTAATTGGCAGCTAATGCCTCAGATGCATTTCTGCCTTGAAAACTTATTTTAGCCCAACACAATTACAAGGAAGCAAATGAAATAAAGGCAAAGCTTACTATGGCTGCTTCTTGCAACACCTGCAAAAAATAATGGACGAATGAAAAAAATTTAAATTAAGCAGCACTGGGGTGCTAGGTTCAGTTCGAACCAGGTACTGTTTGCAAGACGTACTTGTGTAGGTTTCCTCCCACGCTCCCAAAACATACAGGCAAGTTAAATGGCTCTTAAAGTGTGTGTTTCAATGTGATAGAGACATAAGATTGTAAGCTCCACTGAGGTAGGGACAGATGTGAATGAGAATCTCTGAAAAGCACTTTGGAAAATGGTTGCAATATAAATAAAGGGCATACTGTCATGGGAAAACATGTTTTTTTTCCAAAACTTCTGCACTGAAATCCATTTCTCAAAAGAGCAAACAGATTTTTCATATTCAATTTCGAAATCTCACATGGGGCTAGACATTTCCCAGCTGCCCCCGGTCATGTAACTTGTGCCTGCACAAAGATTAGTCGGCCAAAGACAAATCGCCTCTTCTTTTGGCCGACTAATCTCCCCGAACTGCTTCCCCCTGTCTTGCGCCAGGTAAAATGAAAATCATCTGCGGCAATTCACACGCAGTGCTTTGTTTTCCAAAATCGACAGGTTTCGGAAAATGATTGTGAGTTGCCGCAGGCGTTTTTCATTTTAGCCGGCACAAGACGGTGGGAAGCAGTTCGGAGAGATTAGTCGCCCAAAAGAGGAGGCTGGGGGCGACTAATCTCCCCGAATCTCCTCGTGTAGACCTAGCCTAAGAGGGAACTGCTTTCTGGCAGGCTGTTGTTTTTCCTTCTCAATGTAACTGAAGGAGTCACAGTGGGACATGTTTTTTACTATTGAGTGTTGTTTTAGATCTACCAGGCAGCTGTTAACTTGTGTTAGGGAGCTGTTATCTGGTTACCTTCCCATTGTTCTGTTGTTAGGCTGCTGGGAGGGTGGAATGGGAGGGGGTTATATCACTCCAATTTGCAGTACAGCAGTAAAGAGTGACTAAAGTTTATTAGAGCATAAGTCACATGACTGGGGGCAGCAGGAAACTGACAATATATCTAGCCCTATGTCAGATTTCAAAACTGAATATGAAAAAATCAGCTCTTTTGAGAAATGGATTTCAGTGCAGAATTCTGCTGGAGCAGCACTATTAACTGATGCATTTTGAAAAAAAAACATTTTTTTCCCATGACATTATTCCTTTAATAAGAAAAAACACAATTTGTTGTAATATTGTTTGTTCCACAGCAAATTTTAAATGTGCAGCCTTCATTATACAAGATCTAGCAAATGTGTGGCTTTTCCATTTTTCTTTCTGACAGAGGAATTGCTAAATTCTTTTTAGGTTACATAAGCACACAAGGTAAGACTATATGTTCCCCTAGAGACTTTTTATTATAGTCCCCCATAGATGTTTAGTGTTTACTATATTAAGATGAAATGATGCCAGAGCAATTGATATACAAGTAGCCCATTCATCAACATCTTTGAATCCTAGAAATAGAAACTAAAATAACACTTAACTACAGTATTTATACCTGCAGCCGCAAGGTCCTCTGAACAAATGTGCAATAATTGATGCGATTTCCTACATAAACCAAAATCCCTATTTTTATGCCCCCCAAGTCCAAAATGGAAGTAGGACCCTGACAACAGATTCTTGGATAGCTTGTAGCCATATAAAGTAGACATGATTAAAATGAGTTTGGGAAACAGTTAGCATTGTCCCAGATGGAATGCTTGTGTAACATTACTTTATTTTATTCATTACTCAAACACTGCGTGAGTTTAGGGTTTTTAAGAGGAATAAACCACAGTGCGGGTCCTTTGAGAGTACATTTCCTTTCTTTCAGCCAGTTGCTTTGTTTAATGGATATATTACATAGAGCAGATTGCGCGGGAGTTGTACAACCGGGAAGTGATTTGTTTAGAATGCTTACTATAAATAAATACATGTAAGCTATTCTCCGGATGATGAATTGTCCAAACTCTTTTAATCAGGGTGTAAGTGAATAGGTATATTTGTTCTTTTACATCCATGTCAAATTTCATAAATAAACAAATCTGTTGAAACATTTTCTGGGAAAAGCAATGTGATACTCTCAAAAAGTCTAGCATAGAGCTTTTAATCCCTTTCGCCTGTGTATGGGGAATACTGTACGTTAATGATGGAGAGAGCTAATGACCAAATCCAACTTGCTGGTTTTCAGAAATAAATGATTCCATACAGTTGAGGCGAATGCCTGTCCCGTTCAGCAGACAGTGTAGATTTGCAGAGATCATTTAGTTGCTTAGGGTGGCCATAGACAGGGAGATCCGCTCATTTGGCGATATCGCCAAACGAGTTGATCTCTCCCTGATATGCCCACATTGAGGTGGGGGTTATTGGGCTGATCCAATCGTGGGCCCTAGGGAAGCTATATGGCCAGTCGGATCGAGGGTCCGCATACATGCAGAGATGCGCCTGCGATCTGACTGGGTTTTTTAACCTGCCCGATCGAGATCTGGCCAACTTTCGGATCGGGTAAGCCCGTCGGCAGCTTTTATCGACCCATGTATGAGGGCTTTTACTGCCTGGCTGGGAGAGATAAATGACCAAAATGCCCCATTAATGGACCTTAATGCAAGCCTTTCTCTGCTTATAAACAACACATTCTTCTTGGTTATGACCCCTTATACAAAGGAACAAGTAAAACATGGGTACAATTTTAAGAAAAACTGCTTGGTAATGCGAAAATGTTCTATGGTTTTTCATAATCTGGCAAATGAAGATGACAGTAATAATGGAGTCTATGGTTAAGCTTTAAGAGGACATGTGCTGTTTCCCAATGAATGGGAATAAGCTGCAGACAGGGAAGGATAGAGGTTATTCTTCCTGAAACGCATGTGGTAGGCCTGTTTAACTTTAAATATAACCTCCCACTCTGTTCCACCAGAGCTCTCTTTATTAGTACTGAGAATAGAGCAAGAAGAAGCCGTGCATGCCCTTTTATTTATAGTAGGAATATCTGGCCTATTGAACTTCATGTCACATGAAGTTCAATAGGCCAGATAGTCATGTGTTGTTGACCTACATCTCCCAGTACCACCACCATTGGGTTTTCACTGGTGCTATCAGTTGGGATGTATGTTTTATTTCAACAACATCTGTGGAGTGACAATGTGGGCACCACTGATATTATTACTATAGAACAAACATAGTCATTATGCCTACTACTCCACCTTTCTGTACATTATAACCTACTCCTCGGTGCTCTTGGTGCTCCAAAGCAGGTGTCAATGGCTACATGCAAAAGTGACAATCAAAACATTAAGCTTTAGGGCTGGAACTAGGGGTAGGCAAAGAGGCATGTGCCTATGGAGCAATAGTTGCAAGGCACTTATCTCATTTGTAGTCTACCCCTGCATCATGCCTCCTTGCTGCCCCCAAGTTTTTTTTTAACTCCCCCCCCCGTTCAGAATACAAGAGTGCTTGTGATCATTGGGCATGTGCTATCTTGCTCATTCATTGACGCATGAGTGCACGGGGGGGGGGGGGGGGGGATGCCTGCCGAGATGCCTAGGGTGTCTGGCCAGCTTGTACTGGTGCTAATATGCTTTCCTAATATCAAGCTTAGATCAAAGAAGATGTCAGTGCTTCATATCAGAGATGGGGGGAGTGTGTTCTGTAGTGTGGAGTTACAGGGCTGCTGTATTTCCAGTCAACAAAGTATAAAATTACAGCTCATCACAAACTCTACTTTCCATTCATTCCAATGGCATTTTTAGAAGTGTATTGATCAAATTGATAGCTATAACTTTCATGTATGGATAAATAGGCTTCTCAAAATCTCATAGGAATGAATAGAAAGTGGGTGAGTTTGTCTGTGATGAGCTCTAAACATTCTGATAAATCTGACTCTATGGAGCAGATTCACTAAAGGGCGAAGGGACTAACGCTAGCCAAAATTCGCCAGCGTGACGTCATTTTGATACTTCACCAATGTACTAACGAGCACACATTCTTCTTGGTTATGACCCCTTATACAAAGGAACAAGTAAAACATGAGTACAATCAGAAAAACTGCTTGGTAATGCTACAATGTTCCAACGTGACGTCATTTCGTTGCTTCGCCAATTTAATAACGAGCGCTAGGATATGTATGCTAGCGTTGCTTCACCAGGCGAATTTATTCTCTGGCGAATGGACTCTGCAAATTCACTAAGATGCAGATTCGATCATTTCAATAATTCGTACGATTCGAACGATCAAAGACTTCATCGTACGAATCCTATTCGATAAGGCTTCTGTTACAATTTGGTAGGTCCAATCTGGTGAAGTAGGCAATCGAATAACTTTTAAAAATTAAATCCTTCGCTGATCGAATGATCGAATAAGCCAAATTTGCATATTCGACCAATCGAATTTATCCTACCATTGTTGTTCGATCGAATTCGATTGAACTTCGATCTATTCACGTGAATTTAGTAAATGTGATCTAATTTCTCATATTTCTCACAATACAAATGTATATAGGAGCAGCACACTGGGTAGATGGCACACTGGGCATTTTCTCCACTTTTAAATTTCAGCCAGGAGAGAAATCTCCAAAATTGCATCTGCTGTTTCTTATTTACCTGAATGAGAAATGCCTCACAGTGCCAAGCTATTCAGCCAGAAAGAGGAATTGTCACAGGAACATTAACAACAAAAAATGAAATTGTTTTAAAGAAATGAAAATATCATGAACTGTTGCCCTGCACTGGTAAAATTGTTTCTGTTTGCTTCAGAAACACCACTATATTTCATTAAAGGGGGGGTTCACCTTCAAGTTAACTTTTAGTGTATTGTAGAAGGACCAATTCTAAGAAACTTTTGAATAGGTCTTCCTTATTTATTTCTTATAGTTTTTTTAATGATTTGCAAATTTCTTTGCAGCTTTCAAATGGGGGTCACTGACACCATCTAAAAACAAATGCTCTGTAAGGCTACAAATGTATTGTTATTTCCACTTTTTATTACTTATCATTCTATTCAGTCCCTCTCCTATTCATATTCCAGTCTCTTATTCAAATCAATGCAGGGTTGCTAGGATAATTTGTACCCTAGAAACCAAATTGCTGACATTGCAAACTAGAGAGCTGCTGAATAAAAAGCTAAATAACTATAAAACCACTAACAATAAAAAATGAAAACCAATTGCAAATTGTCTCGGAATATCACTCTCTACATTATACTAAAAGTTAACTCAAAGGTGAACAACCCCTTTAATGGTGGAAATTGAAAAAAGGCTGTAAGGATTGTATTGACTTATCTGAAACTGGTGCTCCTATCGGCAGGAAACTGCACCGGTCCGAGGTTTTTATAGCGAGTACCACGGAGATATCTTCTTCCTGCTTCCTCTTTCTTCTCACGGCTGCGCATGTGCAGTAGAGCGAAAAGTCCAATTTTGACAAATATTTTGCTATTTCGTTCTGCTGTGCATGCGTTTGCCCTGGAAAGAAGAAGACAGAAGAAGACAGAAGAAGATCTCTCTGTGGTACTGGCTAGAAAAACCAGGGCCAGTTTTCTGCTGATAGGAGCACCAACACGGGGTTTCAGGCAAGTCAATACAATCATTTTGGGTGACTAACATTTGGCACCCCCAAGTGCTAGCAGACTTTCCTTCTCCTTTTGCCTCATGAGGAAACTTCGGGCGACTTTGGAAAACAAAGCATTGCATGTGTCATGCCGCAGGCAACTTTTCATTATAGCTGGCACAAGACAGAGGGAAGCGGTTCGGGGTGATTAGTCGACCCAAAGAAGAGGTGATTAGTCGCCCAGAATAACCAGGTGTGACCTTACCCTAAATAATGGATAACACCATTATGTTCAAGAGATTTTCTTCTGTCTGATGTGTAACCTGAGTGTTTTCTCCTTTGAATGGCTGCCCCCATTGCCACACAGCAGCTTACACATCAGTTTTACCAGTGCAGGGCAACACTGCAATATATTTTTATTACTTTAAACCACTTTCATTTTTTGATGTTACTGTTCCTAATTCTTATTCCTGTTCTAATCCTAAATCTGGTATCCAAATTACAGAAAGGCTATCTCCCATAGACTCCATTTTATCCAATTCATCCAAGTTTTTAAAAATGATTTCCTTTTTCCTTTTTCTCTGTGATAATAAAATAGTACCTTGTACTTGATCCCAACTAAGATATAATGAATCCTTATTGGAAGCAAAACCAGCCTATTGGGTTTATTTAATGTTTACATGATTTTCTAGTAGACTTAAGGTATGAAGATCCAAATTACGGAAGACGCCAGGTCCTGAGCATTCTGGATAACAGGTCCCATACGTGTATTGCGAAAGATATCCCTGCCCCTTTAATTCTGGACACTGTACCCCAGCTATTATTAAGAAATGACATATGGTTTTGTAAGGAAGTACCTTTAAAATCTGCTCTGCCAATCTCCAGTATTAATAAAGGAGACGGTTAGAACAGGAAATGAGTAAAAACATGAATGTTACTATTACACAATAACACCCTTGAGGCTTCAAAGCATTTGGCTAGATCCCAGTAATGGGACACAGGATACCTACTAGAACATACAAGTTATGTGGATTCAGATTTTTTCCCTGCATACATATACACTGGCCATCTATTTTATATCATTTGCCCTAGTGTAATTTCACATAAAGAAATGTCACCAGGCTGCCAGCTGGGAAATGATCACAAAGAGAAAAATATGTACTAACAGCCTACAGTTAGAGCGAAGAGCCAAAGTACATCATTTGCCGTTCTCATCAGCAGTTAAAAGCTGTTTGCCATTAAGTAGATACAACAATGAAAACAAATAGATAAAGGAATGTTTGGCATTGGACAGTAATTATAGAAAATATACTGAGTTTAGATGATTATATTTACAGTATTCCCCCTTTCTTTGTATTGGGTTTCTCTTGATGCTTTTTTCTTCCCATAGTACAGAAACATGTTTGCTGCTTTCAGGCGAAATGGACCTTTCTGTGTTTGTATGGTTCATCAGATTTTGTTCCTAGGGGCTCTATTATTTTTGATTTTCTAAATGCTGACTCCAGGTCTGGTTTCTAACTGATCCAGATCATTGATTACCCTGGACTGTGCCAGATTTCCAGAAAATACTGCTTAAGGGCTAGTCCAGACGAGAAGATTCAGGGAGATTCATCACCTGGCGACTAATCACCTGGCGACTAATCTCCCGAACCGCTTCCCACTGCCCTCCAGCTGCTTAATGAAGAATCGCTTGCGCCTATTCACACGCGGCACTGCGCTTTCCCGAAATTACTTAACGAGGCAACTTTGAGCGACTTTGGAAAACGCAGCGTCGCGTGTGAATAGGCGCAGGCGATTCTTCATTGAAGCAACTGGAAGGCAGGGGGAAGCGGTTCGGGGAGATCAGTCACCCCAAAGAAGAGGCAATTAGTTTCCAGGGGACAAATCTTCCCGAATCTTCCCGTGTGGCCTAACCCTAAAGGAGTTGTTCCCCTTTGAGCTAAATTTTAGTATGATGCAGAGACGAGAGTGACATTCTGAAACAATTTGCATTAGGTTTTTATTATTTGTAGTTTTTGAGTTGGTTAGCTTTTTATTGGTTAGCTCTTCAGTTTGAGATTTCAGCAATTTGCTTGCTAGGGCCCATTTACTCTAGCAACCATGCACGAATGTGAATAAGCAGGGCTGGGACAAGTCAAAAGGGTGCTCTAGGCACCCCTGTCAGCTACTCTTGCTACCCAGAGAATCCAAGGAGGAGAGAGCAACGAAGGGAAGGGCACTTGAGGGGAGAATGATAGAGGGAAGGGGTGAAGAGAGATAGGAGGCGAGAGCAGCAGGGGGCCAAACCCGGACTAGAGGTAGAAAGAAGACCTTTGAACAAGTAACATAGTAACATAGTAAGTTTGGCTGAAAAAAGACACACGTCCATCAAGTTAAACCTTTTAACTTTTTTTTAACCTGCCTAACTGCTAGTTGATCCAGAGGAAGGCAAAACAACCCCATCCTAAGCCTCTCCAATTTGCCTCAGAGGGGGAAAGAATTCCTTCCTGACTCCAAAATGGCAAACGTGACCAGTCCCTGGATCAACTTGTACTATGAGCTATCTTCCACAGCCCTGTATTCCCTCACTTGCTAAAAAGCCATCTAACCCCTTCTTAAAGCTATCTAATGTATCAGCCTGTACAACTGATTCAGTGAGAGAATTCCACATCTTCACAGCTCTCACTGTAAAAAAAGGTACTTGCCCAGCACTCCCACATCGTTGTGCCCTAGGCAGGTGCCTCTTCTACCTACCCCTAGTTACTGCCCTGTGAATAAGAGACTAAGAATATGAATAGGAGAGGTCATGAAAAGAACGAAGAGTAATAAAAAGTAGCAGTAAAAAATACATTTGTAGCCTTACAGAGTCAGTGGCCCCAATTTGAAAGCCCTGAAAAGGCATGAAAAGAATGATGAGTAATAAAGAGTAGCAGTAGAAAATAAATGTGTAGCCATACAGAGTCAGTGGCCCCCATTTGAAACCTGGAAAGAGAAGGAAAAGGCAAATAATAAAAAAAAACAATCAAATCAAAAATATAAAAATAATGAAGGCCAATTGAAAAGTAGTTAAGAACTGGCCATTCTATAAAATACTAGAAGTTAACCACCACATTAATATTATTGTTACCTTGCCACTGGACTTTGGCAGCCGTTAGCACTCAAAGAATTAAACACACACAGACACCAATCTGAGTTTATGTAATATTCATACATATTTTATGTCATAAAGCATCTTTCCACACAATCAGTAAGAGTAGATATGGCCTTAATGGGGTAATTCACCTTTAACTTTATTTTCGTTACATATGATGTAGACAATGATATTCTGAGACCAATTGCCTCTCTTTATTTTTTTATTTTTTGCCTGGTCTTTATTTTTTAATCTTTTGTGTTTTTTTTTAGTCATGTTACTTTTTGCTCAGCAGCTTTCCAGTTTGGTATTTCAGCAGCTATCTAAATTGCTAGGGTTTTATATATCCTAGCAACCAGGCAGTGGTTTAAATGAGAGACTGGTGATAAACAAGAGAGGGCCTGAATAGGAAGATAATAAAAAGTAACAATAATGATAAAATTGTTGCTTCAAAGAACAATATTGTTTTGGCAGTGGGGTCAATGACTCCCATTTGAAAGTGGGAAAGGGGCAAAAGAGGAAAGTAAAATTATTAAAAAAAATAACAAAGACTAACTGCAAAGTTAATAGTAATCGTACATTCTATAACATTGAGGCCAGTAAATAATGAATGAAGTATTAGGTAGCATCCAAATAACCTTTTGAGGTGTGCATAAACACTTCCCTCAGACATTGCTTAGGTATAGCTAGTGCTAACAACAAAATAACTTAGAATTCTCCTCTTCAGAAAATAAGAATTTCAGTTTTTGTTTTTCTAATTTCAATCTACAGTCTACATTTGGGAGCACTTAATGCTGCTCTAGGTAATGAAAGTTTCCCATAGCTGTTGACCATCCTTCATCACACAGCCTTCAGTTTAAAACCATTCCACTAACTATAACTGAAATTGCATCATTAAGCTCAATCAACCAATGTGCCTTCAAGACCTTACAAAAATGTTCACCAGAACCGAGTCTGGCTTGTGTTCCAAATATGGCCTCACTGTTCAATTAAATTCAATGAATGGAAGAGGCTGGCCTGTTTGGGCTCATTCCTGCAGAAGCATTTATAGATGTTTGTTTTGGTTCCACAAATTAGCCACACACAGGCAGAAGCCACACAATGCACCCACTAAGACTGTTCTTGTAGCCATCTCAAGGTTTTGAGTTTGAGAAGTACACTGTATCGGTTTTAGCCAATGTTTGCTTGAGTATAACCAGCGTGCATTAAAAAAACAGATGTTTTTCAAGTACATGAAATAGAAAAAAGGCAAGAAAGGAGAAGTAACTACTAACTACTTGGTAACTACTAAGAATAATATATGTTGAAATGCCCATTGCTAAACAATAGGAGTGTAGACTTTTTCAATTTATATAACTTCAGCTGTACTTGTGTTGCCCAAGACTCTCTCACATTGGAGATTATACATCATATACATCATACACAGTATATACATGGCCTTGTTCAAGGTTGTGAAACTTAGCCCTTTAAGTTACACAAAGAGTCTAAATCCTTTCCTCTCACAGCAAAACAAAGAAAAATACAGATTGACAATTTTATTTGGTGGCTGCTTTAATAGCAATCATTATGGAAATGAGGGTTTTGGTGTTCTTGTTTAGTGAATTATTATATAAGTATATAATTACAATTAAGTCGGCTTCTGGGGCTGCTCTGGGGAGAAACAGTTGTATTTTTGTGATTGTTTGAAAGGCTTAGGCAAGCTTCATAATAAAGAAAGGAAGATATCTCCAATGCTGCAACCTCAACCAAGCAGGCATGCAGTACAGATATGGGACCTCTTATCCAGAAACCAGTTGTATATTGAATATGTACTCCTACACACAGACTACTTAAAGGCACCTAGAAGTCTTGGTCCAGTTTAATTTTCACTGACATTCTGCAGGTTACGTGACTATTGGGACTTCACTAAAACCATTTTGCCAACACCCCTGGTGTTTAGACATTCATCATAATCGACATTGCCTGGGGCTTGGTAACTCATTAACAATTCAACCCATTCTAATACAGGATCATTTTAATTCTACTAACCAGAAAGTCATATTTTGCTAAATGTATGTTTGTGTTGCATTGAGATTATAGAATTATTTTTTTTTGTGCTAAATCAAGGATGATGAAAACGTAATAATTAAAGTATATGCTATCTACTGGTGAATCCCGTGCACGGGTCCAAAACCATGTAGCATATATTAAATTCAAAAATATGCACAGTTTCTCACTTTAAACTTTTATTTGTGCAAAGTCACCAATACAATAGAACATTATGTGATTATGTGATGGTGGCTGATAAAGAATCCAGTGGTACGAAATGCTTCAGGAGGGAGTGGCTAATGTGAGGTATGCAGACAGGGGGAGCAATTACCTTGTGGTGTAATATGGGTGAATGTTTTCTTGTGAATTTATAATTGCATAATGGTATATTCTATTGGTGACTTTGCACAAATAAATGTTTAAAGTGAAAAAAAAATGTTTATTTAACATCAAGCATGACCCTTTTGTGGAAATTAGCTGAAATTATTATGCATAACTGTATCTTGTAATTTGCAATTTATTGTAAAAATGGATAACTGGCTCATGTGTCCTTTGGGATATATCCCCACTTTGCTACTTGGTCATCATTCTTATCTGTTTCTCTATGCCACAAGATATTGATGGGGCCTGTTGGCTGAGTTATTTGAACATCAGACAATGTCACAGAGTGACAGGGGTGCAGGGGTTATGGGAAAGTCAGTTAATGTCTATTCAGGGACAAAAAAAAGTTAATTATAACCTTACGTTAGACTAGAAGCAAGAAGAGGATGCAAGAAGATGTTTTCATATGAAATCCTTTGCAAACAAGTAGCTATTTCTCTTTTACATCAATGTGAGAGATGTATTCAGGTAATGTTGTTTCTACAGTGTTAGCCCGTTGAAAAAGTTATAGGGTAGAATTTTTGATATGAAGCATAACAAAAGTGATGTAAAGGTAATAGCGTTATTGGATAACTAAGATGATAATCACAGCAAGCTTTCAGAACATTGCAGTTCCTTCTTCAAAGCTGATTACCAGAGGTGCATTCATAAACCTTGTACTAAATTGAATACAGCTACAATAGTTTCAAGGTAAACATGTCATTTAATGTTTTAAGTCTGATAAAATGAATAGTTCCCCCTTCTGTTTTCTAGACAAAAAAAAGAGCAAATGTTAAGGACCTAAACTTACATTCTGTCGTTTCCTGTGGTTTATGTTACTAAAATGTACTGGGAGCTTCTATGACCTGTGCTCAGATAGCACTTAAATATCACTTCCAAGGCCAGAAGCCAATATGTCTGCTGCTTATAAATGTAAACTCATTGTAGTGGTGGTTTGTGTGGCTTGGTCTTTGCACGAAGATATTGGCTACACTTTGACATACAAAGAACAATCATTCAAAATCAAATAAAGCAGAAAAAAGAGGTGTTTCTTTTAACATGAAAACAACTTGAAAAAATATCTTTTCATTCAGAGACTGTGAAAATGTACTTCGTGTTGAAAAATCACTGAAATAATCAGTTAGAGTGAGAAGGAAAAAATATGGCCCTTTGGTGCTTGCAGAGCTGGGAACTGTTGCTTATCGATATTTGGGGACATATAAATGGTTGGGGACACAACGCTGGACATACCTGGACAAAACTGCATGGGTCCATTTTTTTGGACCCGTACCCGCAACCTGCAATTAGCATACTGGATCTGTGACCCGCATTCTTACCCTCTTGGACCCGCGACCCGACCCGTACCCGAAACCCGCAACCTGCTGACCATCAAGAATCAGGAAGTGCTGTCATTGTAAACCGGAAGTGACATCATCGGACGTAGCCGTGATCAGAAAAAAAGGAGTAAACCAGGAAGTGCTGTCATTGTAAACCGGAAGTGACATCATCGGTAGTAGAAATGCTCAGAAAAAAGGAGTAAAAACCGCTATGGCGAAGATCCATGACCCGACCCTCAACCCACACCTACCTACCCGCTTCTATACCCAAAACCCAGAACTTCTACATGCAACCCGCAGGTTACCGCGGCATTTTGCGGGGAACCCGACCTGCTGCAGGACTCTACCTGGAATTATTGATCATAGCAGACAGTAAATAGCAGTAGCCAATATGCCCTTGTCCTGTCCTATAAGGTGGATAAATGGGTGTTTTGGCCACCACTGTTCTTAACTGTAGGGCATTGGAAGTTAAAGCACCCAGTGTACCATTGCACCTAATAATAATGAAACAACCATCATTTATTGTATTATTAATGTAATGAACCACCCTTTTTTCTGTAAACTGTTTATTGATCTTATGTTGAAAGCAGGTACATATTTTCATTGTTACCATTCTAAAAATAATGTTTTGTTTGCAATGTTTGTGTTAATAGACATTGTCACATTTCTGTCAGTGAATGCTCTTAAACACATCCAACGTTTATTATTCTTTTTTCTATGCATGACCCTCCTCTGCTCGCTTGCCAATTTAGCATAAATACGGATGATTTCAGTGGCCTCTGCAGCTTCCCTTTTAGTACTGTCAGTACAGTACTGAGATCTGTGAATAGTCTCCCTATTTGACATCACAGTTCTAATGGTAACGACCACAACAAACTTAGAGGGACAGGATTAGTAAACAGGAAGCTTTGTTATATTGTAATTGCATGAACTGCACTGAAGGAGAAGTGAGAAAAGCTGTGATTATACATTCAAACAAATCAAGAAGAGAAAGCAGAGGCACAGGCTATATACAACCACTTCGCCCTTCATGCTTAACTGACTAGTTTTGGCCAAAGAACATTGCACAAAATCAGGAAGAGAAAGATGATAACCAGGAAACAGGAAGCTGCTTTATATATTGTGATAATCTCAATACCTGTTAACAAAGCTGGGCAATTTCGGTCACTTCCTTGCTCTACAGGTTAAATCATTTAATTATAGTTCCACAGTTGCAGGCCAGCACATTTCCCTGTAGTAAGTTGTGTGAAAACTCACATTTATTAAAAGTACTTGCATCTGCATGAACTCCTTGCACTTTTGCATGACTGAAGCACCTGGAGATATCTCCATCTACACAAGCCAGGCAGTAACTATAGGTTTACATAATGGTCTCCATCAATAAGCACAGAACAGATGTGCCTCAAGAATAGGGTTGCCACCTGTCCAGTAATTTACCGGCCTGGCCAGTATTTTTGATGTTTGAACCCAATGTTATTAATAGGAAAAAAAGATAAATATTTGGGGAAAAGGTGGCAACCCTACACAAGAATCAGGCACACACATCTCTCCGTGAATGCTGAAAATGATGTCTACTGGAAAAGTGGGATTGCAACTGTTAGTTTTAATCCAACAACCACAGATAAAATATACTCTGGAAATGAACCGAGGTGTGTGGCTGTTGGATAGAAGGTATAGTAGCAGTTGGATAATAGTCTTTGGGAAGGGACAGTGACTGTGGGATAGCAGTTATAGTAGGGAGAGATGGTGCCTGTAGTAGCAGTGATGTAATAGTCTCTGGGAAGGGACTGAAAGTGTTGGATAGCAAGTATAGTAGGGACAGATGGTGCCTACAGTAGCAGTAGGATAATAGTCTCTGGGAAGGAAGTGTGACTGTGGGATAGCAGGTATAGTAGGGAGAGATGGTGCCTATAGTAACAGAGGGATAATACTCTCTGGGAAGGGAGTGTGACTGTGAGATAGCAGGTATAGTAGGGAGAGATGGTGCCTACAGTAACAGAAGGATAATAGTCTCTGGGAAAGGAATGTGGTTGTGGGATAGCAAGTATAGTAGGGAGAGATGGTGTTGGCTATAGTAGAAGTCGGAATAATAATCTCTGGGAAGGTACCGTGTCTGTGGCATAGCAGGTATAGCAGACAGAGATGGTGCCTACAGTAGCATTGGGGATAATAGTCTCTGGGAAGGGACTGTGGCTGTCTAATAGCAAGTATAGTAGGAAGAGGTGGTGCCTATAGTAGCAGAGGGATAATAGTCTCTGGGAAGGGACTGTGGCTGTGAAACAGCAGGTATAGTTCGGAGAGCTGCTGCCTATTGGAGCAGTGGAGATAATAGTTTCTGGGAAGGGACTGTGACTGTGGGATAGTGGGATAGCAGGTATAATAGGGAGAAATTGAGTCTATAGTAGCAGTGGGTTAATGGTCTCTGGGACAGAACTGTGGCTGTGGCATAGCAGGTATAGTAGGGAAAGATGGTGCCTACAGTAACAGTGGGGATAATAGTCTCTAGGAAGGGAGTGTGACTCTACGATAGCAGGTATAGTAGGTAGAGATGGTACCTATAGTAGCAGTGGGACAATATCCAGTACTACCATTTAAATAATCAAGCGCTGCAAAGTGTGCTTTGCCCCAACACCACTGATGATTACTCTGGTGATTTATTTATGTGCAATTAGCAAAGAAACTGAAGAACATTGAACTTTGTCAGAAAGTTTTGTGATGTTGGTAGAACAGGACACTTTGAATTTGTATAAACCTATGAAAACATTCCCACCATAAGTAAAACAACTTAAATTAGAACATGGTAACTTTAATATGCATGTACAAAGATCCTCAGTTTCTGCTAGAAGATAATTCTTAATCATATGCAAATCACAAAAATGCTGGGGCATTATTTGTTTTCCTGGTCTACAACAGATCAGGATTAGTTGAGTGGTTCAGTCAGAATGTTTTCTATTATGTGTCACTTTCTAGAAACACTGTATTATTTTGCTGTAGGCTGTAGGATATAGGGGTATTTAGTCTTACAGTGTGCCTATCTGAATCTTATGCTAAAGACCCTAGATTGATTCAATATGGCAAACCCTCATGACCCTGCATGTCACTTAACCTCTTGGTGTGCCTATAATGGTTGCCTTGAGTCCTGTGGGAGAAAACTGCAATATAAATAACTCCAATTTGAAGCAGATTTATAATACTCACAAATATACTTACACTCACTCATCTCTACCTGGATCTATATACAGAACTTCAACACTTTCACTGAAAAAACTAACCAATACCTATATGTAAACACAATTTATTACTTTGCTAAACAAAGCATAACAAAATAAACCAGATAGCTCACTTTATGCATTTCAAGATGTACAGCTACCTTTTTTTTGCAAGCTTTGCAATACACCCATCACATAAGCCCATAAACTCTGCATAGTTTTCTATTTTCTGAAAAAACGTACATGTTCCAGTGTCAAGTCTTTGCCCTTTTAAAGGTCGTTACCAGAGGTTTTGCATTTTGTAAAGTGCAGACAGATTTATGTATTCTCAGTGAGAACAAAGAGTTGTATTTTCTATACAGCAGAAAATAACTGCTTGAGATTATAGACATGTAAATGCATTAATAGACAAGAGATGTATGTCAACACTGGCAAAAAAGAGAACACAGAAAATACACAGAGAATAAAGTGTTTGCACAAATGTATGTATTCAGCATTGCAGCAGTCCATAACAACAAAGGGTCAGAGTATTAAAGGGGTTGTTCACCTTTAAGTTAACTTTTAGTATAATGTAGAGAGTGATATTCTGAGACAATTAGCAATTGGTTTTCATTTTTTATTGTTTGTGGTTTTATAGTTATTTAGCTTTTTATTCAGCAGCTCTCTAGTTTGCAGTGTCAGCAATTTGGTTTCTAGGGTACAAATTACCCTAGCAACCCTGCATTGATTTGAATAAGAGACTGGAATATGAATAGGAGATGGACTGAATAGAATGATAAGTAATAAAAAGTGGCAGCAACAATACATTTGTAGCCTTAAAGAGCATTTGTTTTTAGATGGTGTCAGTGACCCCCATTTGAAAGCTGCAGGGAAACAGAAGAAAATTGCAAATCATTAAAAAACTATAAAAAATAAATAATGAAGACCAATTGAAAAGTTTCTTAGAATTGGCCCTTCTAAAATATACTAAAAGTTAACTTGAAGGTGAACCACCCCTTTAAAGAAGCTCAGAAAGAACATAGGGGGCCATGCACTGAATGAACTGCATTGAAGCAAACTTTACAGGGGTAAATCTGGTCAGCAGATCTTAAATGCATTCCTCACATCTATAAAGCTGTGGCTTTTTTTCTCTGATGCAGGAGCCTAACTACAGAGGAAGCAGACCCTGCAGCTGCATGGGGACCCAGGAGGTATAGGGGCCCCATGAGACCCTAATTCATATATAGTTTCAATAAATATTGGTAAAACAGATCAACTTCTAGACATTTTGGGGATCTAAAAAACAGTTTGCTGTGGGGACCAGTAATATCTAGTTACACCACTGCTCTGATGCAACTTCAAAAAATGAGTGTCATTACAGCAAGTGAAAAAAGTGATAAAAGGTTGGTTGTACTGATACAGCTTGTACAGCATTAATCAATAGGTTGGTCTATAATTAAAAGGCCTATGACCCTTGGAAGTGCCTGTTCACTCTGCAGGCTATCCTAATATCTGCCCACCACATGTGGAGTAGATGAGGGGTTTAAGGATCACTTTAGTTTGGTATAGAAGCAACAAGAAAAATCTTAACCCTCCCACTCTAGCCAATCATGGGTCATCAGTTTCAGGAGAAAAGAGAGGCAGAAAATCCATTAGTTGTATTTTGACTGAAATTCTATCCTCCAGGAAAGAAGAGAAATAAGAACAAATTGGCACAAAGTTTTAGCCTCATACTACTCATGGGAATAGTAATCCCCAGACTCCAGCAAAGGAAAAGCAACAGCCCAATATCCTTCTACTTAAGAAAAGTCATTGATAGCATCATAAAGCATTTGATATACTGAAGGACCCTCTATTTTTCAACTTGTGTTTATTCCCCTTAGTGTTTTATCAATGTAAACTGAGGTTTATAAATAATGGGACTATTTATGAGGATAGTGGGAGGCAGCCATTGTATTTTTGCTTATTGCAGTATCTTTTGAGTCTTTTGGGGTAATTGTTTTTAGAGTTTTGTACATTAACAGAACTAGGTGGGGGTGGCCCCACCCTCGTCAGTGACAAATTTCTGTGCCACTGCAGCTGACTCAAGCCGGCTGTAGCGGGTGCAAGACTGCCGGGGGCCCTGCTAGGGGTGCGGGTCCTGGTCCAGTTGCACCCCTTGCTCCCACTGTAGTTACGCCCCTGGTTTTGTATATCTCATGGCTATGCAGTTTTGTTCTATAGGCACCAATGTCATAGATCAAACACACAGCTGTTACAGTATCTAACTTCCTCCCACATCCTTTACTAGAGGACAATAGAAGCCAACAATGTCCTATGTCTTCTTTTGGATCCTACTTTTGGAAATAACAAAAATGATGATACTGTAGAGAGTTTATTGGCTCTATGACTGTTATTATAATGTGCACTTTGATACACAAAAAAGTTGTTTTCAGCCATGTCTGAGCCCACTATGACTTACAGATAACGGTTTTATCAACACAAATTCTGTGGCAACACAAACTGTGTAGCAATGTAAAATCATGAAAAGGGGGGGAATAAGAGCACTGTGAAAACTTTTTATAGAGGAACTGATGGCATTTCTTCACAGAATGGACTAAAAAAACTAGACGAAAGCTTAAGCCCTTTATATTTAAAATAGAACAGAAGAACAATTTCACAAACAGCCGCAGAATATTTATACATAAAAAAGGGAACTATGTTTTGATAGGCAGCAATAGGGGAAGAGGCGATGTCAAAACTTTTCTTGAAAGTACAACGGCCAAGGGATATTTTGGTAACAGTATCTTCTGATTGCACCTATATAAAGATTACACACTGGTAGTCTATTAAACCAGGATCTGTAGGGATCCGCTGCATACTACGATATATGGATGGATGGGGAATCTTTTGGATTTCTTACCAAGATTTATTTGGCTAAAGTTTTATTTTAAACATCAATAAAAATCAGGCTAAACTTTTAGGCATTAAGTACTATGGCAGCAACAAATGTTGCCCCATATGAAGCAAGCAGTTATCAGATAGCATTTTATTGCATTGGCTTTTAGGATTGTTGGTTACTAAACCTGAAGCAAACTTTGTGCTTGTTATTACATCCCACCCAAAAGAGCTTCCATCCATGGAAATTCCAGTATAGTTATGATCTACTGATCATAATGCATAATTATGACTAATGGTCAACATTGCTGCCTTGCAGCACTAGGGTCCTAGGTTTGATTCCAACTAGGGAACTATATGCAAAGAGTGTGTGTGTTCTCCCTTTATTGTATTGGTTTCCTATGGCTACTCCAGGTTCCTCCCACCTTCCAAAAACACATAAGTAGGTTAATTCATTCCTAATAAAATTGATCATAGTGTGTAAATGTGATATCGACCTTAGATTGTAAGATACACTGGGGGAAGTACTAATGTAAATTTTCTGTACAGCACTGCGGAATACAGTATGTCAGCATTATATAAATAAGATTAATAATTTAGTGGATTCCCGTACCACCTTCTCTTCTTTGTATCTTACGTATATATGTTGCTTACTGCCTGTATGTTTGTTGCTACTTTATCATATATATTTGTATAAATATTCTAAACCCTTCATGAAGGTTTGAGTAACATTATAAACAGCCATTGGTGCTAGGAATTAAAAACATAAGATGGAACTAAAAAATAGTGTAACTCCACAAGGACCATGAACAATTCATCATAGGGCTCTCATATTTAAAACGTTTTACA
Source organism: Xenopus borealis (assembly GCA_024363595.1). Classification (NCBI taxonomy): domain Eukaryota; kingdom Metazoa; phylum Chordata; class Amphibia; order Anura; family Pipidae; genus Xenopus; species Xenopus borealis. Next base: position 133,215,200 of record CM044434.1, read on the forward strand.
ATTTTGTATCAATTAGAACCTTCCACCACTATGCAGTGTAATTATATTCTACTAATCATTCATTATCAGTGAGTCTACCAACTTTCAAAAAAACTCAAATCATTAGGGAAAAATTTATTGATTTTTGCTAGGACAACTCCCATTGACTTCTACATGAACTCACCAGCTTGAGATGCAGAAATTTTACATTCAAGTTTTTTCTGCTTAATAAATCCGAAAAAACATTCACGTTTATGAATCTCGTTTGAATTTTTTTAGCACAAAAACTTAAAATTCAAATGCTAATAAAACAGCTACTTAGTGCCACTTTGAATCTATTATGTGAATTTGCAGTACTGGCTCCATTTTCATTTCATTGCAAGTTGTCCACTGGATAACAGTGATTCAAACTGTGTGTGTTTGTGTGTCTTATATTAACTCCCAGTGTTAAATATACATAATAGTGTGATGTTGTTCAACTACAGTTTGCTTACACAACGCTGATACATACGCGGCGCATCGATTTCCGGAATCGCCCGAAGTTACTTCGTGAGGAAATTTTGGGCGATTCCGGAAATTGCCGCGCCGCTTGTGCACAGCGCTGGCGCCTTTTCAAGTTATGTCCTTATTAACACTTTAGCCACTTTATAACAGGTTTTTCGCAATATACGATTCTGCTCTTATTGCCATACTCTGTAAAGTATGTGTGATATGAAGTGATGTGTCATGGTTCTTAAAGTGGAACTGTCACCCAGACAGAAAAATCTGTATAATAAAAGTCCTTTTCAAATTAAACATGAAATCCAATTTCTATATTTTTATTAAAACATTCATAGCTGTTTTAAGCTCATTTAAAAATCTCAATCAAATATTGTCTGCCACTCCTCTATGCCTTCGGCATAGAGGCGGGGCAGATAATTATGTTGTGTTTGGTAGCCGAGGATGATGAGAGTATAATAGTGCTTTATTAGCAGGTTCATGTAGCCATTACATAACAGCAGTAAGTCTTATTTTCACTTTTAAGCTGTACAGAAAGTCCTGTGTATGCACAGTGCCACCTGCAGGCCATTTGTATAAACACCACATATTACTTTCACACATTCCCCCATTTCTCTTAACCATTTAATTGTGTAGCCAGGACATGGGGATAGACATCTGGTCCCCCATTCTGGTGCACAAACAAGATTCTGAGATGATGCAAGGCTTGTCTTAATAACAGTGTCCACAAAATGGCTCCTGCCTGCTTGCTATAATTATGAATTCCCAGACTGAAGAAAACAAGATTAAAATAATTTATATAGTGTAATTAATGTTCATTTTGCTTTACTAATGTGTGTGGTTTTTGAATATTTTTTGGGGTGACGGGTCTACTTTAAGTAGTTGCTAACCAGGAAACTAGCTAATGTTATCCCTTATGTAGTGACTAACGTGATGTCAACAATAAAGCCTTATGTAGTGAATGATTGTTTAAATTGAGCATTATTATGATTGCTTTCTGAGGGTTTCTATGTAGCAGATTCTAAGGGGCATTCTTACAGCAAGGGCTTCAGCCAGTAAGGATTCAGGCTTTTGGCATAACCCTTATGAAATCTGGAATTCATTAGTAGATGTAATGGCTTAAATACTTGCACTCTGTGACCAGGTTAATAAGAAAAATCCCATTTTAAGTGCCTGTAGAAAAAGATATATGGTCTAGTCATTGTAAATTACACAATATGTGTTTATTGAGAATTTCCATATGTTCAATGACTTATATACATAAATGTAATGTTCCCTCTAAGTTCTTCCAGGGCAATGGTTGCCTCATTGTAAGTACTGGACTATATGTGCATTCCACAATTTGTTGTCTGTGGTTGTGAAATAAACCAAAGGCTTATATGGAACATTGCAATTATTACAGCAAATTGTTTCCTTTTTGTGCCTTTTGTAGTTTCCTTAGGCCTTTTAGTTAGGGATGCACCGAATCCAGGGTTCGGTTCGGGATTCAGCCAGGATTCAGGCTTTTTCAGCAGGATTCGGCCGAATCCTTCTGCCTGGCTGAACCGAATCTGAATCCTAATTTGCATATGCAAATTAGGGGCAGGGGGGAAATCACATGACTTTTTGGCACAAAATAAGGAAGTAAAATTTTTTCTCCCCTTCCCACCCATAATTTGCATATGCAAATTAGGGTTCGGATTCGGTTCAGTATTTGGCCGAATCTTTCAGAAAGGATTCGGGGGTTTGGCCGAATCCAAAATAGTGGATTCGGTGCATCCCTATTTTTAGTATATAAAATATTGTGAAAAAAGAGTATAGAGCTATATACACAAAAGTAAGGCAGAGTTGGAAAATCCCTGCAGGTTTGAGACTGAATAAACATCTAAACAGAACAAGAAACTTGCGAAGAGGGGAGTTGTAGTTCCACAATGGATTAATCACTACCCCCCCTCCCACTGGCAAACCAGATCAGGTACTAACTCCCAAATCTAATGCTTGATAGTAATGCATGAATGATTAAAATTTTACTTTTAATAAATAACATTAAAAAGCCTTCACTGCAACCAAACAACAAACACTGGGCCAAGCCCACACAGCACACCAAAAAATGTGTACAGACTCACTTCTCCTTGGGTTTGGAGACCGTGTGGGACTAGTGTCCCTAAAAACACATAGTTAAAACCATTAGCATATGGTGGACGGAAGGTCAAAATTAGTAGCTGGAAATAGTAATTGGTCAGGCCATCTAAAATGACCTTAGTTAAATACAATCAGTTGCTGGACCCCCGTGCTCCCACCCCTGAAAATAATACCCCAATTGCGGCGTATCTGCCTGTCTACGTGGGAAGCGGGTGGGGGCTTGTCCCCTACTGTCCTTCAACAATTATTACTGGCACCGGACCCCCAAATACCCCACCCTTCCAAGTAACTCCCAAGTTACAGAAAATCTGCCTGTCTACGTGGGGAGCGGAGGGGAGCTGGTCCCCCACCGTCCACCTATGCCACCCTACTTAGGCTTCCTCAGGGGCTGCCATCCGCTCCCCACGTAGACAGGCATTTTATGGCCGTTACATATATACAGGTATCCACTGTGGGCAAATACAGTTATCCAACAGTTAAATATTATATATATAGGTTCTATAATGACGTGACTTTTTCTGATAATAGCAGCTTTTGTCTTTAACTTTAAACAACTTTAAACCAAAATGCCAAAAACTGTAGTCACCTGTGAGTCCTGAAGTAAAAGTGTACTGTTACAGCCCCATCCCTAAAAAACAGACTGAATAATGGAATCTCTTAAAGGAAAATTCAACCCAAACCTTAAAAAACCCTATCCCCCAACCCTACCTAGACCCCCTCCCTCCTCCCCCCCCCAGCCTACCTGGTACCTGGGACATATTGCCCCTAACTTTTTACTTATCCCTCAGTGCAGAGTCTGTCCTCGGAAGTTCGTGGCAGCCATCTTTTTTTTTCTGTAAACTCTGGAAGCAGAGCGGAGTTTTGGCACATGCACAGTAAAATTCCGGTCCCGAACAATTGCGAATGCACCAGTCTGAATAATGGAATCTTTGTCAATTTTTGGAAACTTTTGTGACTTTCACCGCATGCACAGTTTTTAAGGTTTGGGTTGAATGCTCCTTATATTTCCTCTTGCATAAAACTGCACCTGAGCTGGGCCCCATATAGTCCAGGATCATCACCCCTGTTGTCTCTTTGCTAAAAAGTGCTCTTTTCTCACCAAATAATGCACAAGCATTATGGGGCCGATTTACTAAGGGTCGAATTTCGAATGGCAAAAAAAATCGAAATTCGACCAGGGAATAATGGGGGGAAAGTGGGGAATTAAAAAAATTCGAATTCAAATTTTTTTAGCGCAATTCGACCAATCGAATGGTCGAATAGGGAAATTCGATCGAGTTCTATCGAATTCGATTCAAATTAGAATCGAATTTTCGAACAAATGTTACGTTTTCCGATCGATTGAATTTTTCCTATTCGATTTCAGGGAATGATCCCCATTTCGGTAGGTTTAATCTGGCGAACTAAGGGATCGAATTTAAATTTAAAGAGGAAGTATTCGACCATCGAATATTCAAATAAAATTTTATTCGAATATTCTAATCATTCGAATATTCGATGGTCAAATTTGCCTAATTTACATATTTGAAATTCGAATCTTTTTGAAAATTCGATCGAATATTCGAATCCTTCATGTGAATACATGTGAATTTTGTAAATTTGCCCCTATATGTCACCTTAGATTTCTGTGGATTTTCATGATTTATTTGAACACTTTTAAGTTAACCTTTAGTATGTTATAGAATGGCCATCTTAGCAACTTTTTCTTTTATTATTATTATTATTATTAACATGTATTTCTATAGCGCCAACTTGTTGCGTAGCGCTGTAAAGTGAATGTGATTATACAACCAAATCACATGAATTACATATATAGAATATAAAGAGTTACATACATCACAATAAATATGGAGTTACTGTGCATGCATCACAATAAATACTGGTACAGGAGGTGAGCAAGGCCCTGTACAGAAAAAGCTAACAGGAAGGGAGTGATACACAAGGTGTGGGAGAGGGCAAGATCAGAGTAAAGTGGGTGAGTGATGTAGTAATGTAAGCGGTATTGCATTGAGTGGTTAACAGTGAGGGTAGGCTTCTCTAAAAAAGTGGGTTTTTAGAGATTTCTTGAAAGCTGAAAGATTGGGAGAAAGTCGGACAGACCGTGGGAGAGAATTATTTGCTATGTATAGTTTTAGAATTGTTGGCTTTCTACTTCTGACTCTTTCCAGGTTTCAAATGAGGGTAACTGACCCCATCTAAAAACAAATGCACTGTAAGGCTAAAAATGTATTGTTATCACTATTTTTTTTTTATTATTCTTTCTATTCAGACCTCTCCTATTCATATTCCAGTTCCTCATTCAAATCAACACATTGTTGGTAGGGTAATGTGGAACCTAGCAATAATATGAAACTGCAAACTGGAGAGCTGCTAAATAAAAACCTAACCAACTTATTAACTCAGGATATCACTCTCGATATTATACTAAAAGTTCATTAAAGGTGCAGAACTCCTTTAAAGGAGAATGCAACCCTTCTGGCGCAAAACCCCTCCCCCCTGTAGGCCCCCCTCCCTCCTCCCCTCCAGCCTACCTCCTGCGCCAGGCACATGCCCCTAACTTGCTACTTACCCCTCCTTCAAGGTACTCTCCAGCGGAGTTCACGGATGCCATCTTCTTCCTGGATCCATCGGCATCTTCTGGCACATGCGCAGTAGGAGGCATTTGCCGGTGAGTGGGGCCTACGGGGGGAAGGGGTTTTGCGCCAAAAGGGTTGCATTCTCCTTTAATGCAGCTTATACCATTGCATCTTTCCCTGTCTGCCTTTTTTCTTCAGCGTCTGGCTGTCTGTTACAGTTTCATTTGAATCCAGTCTAAGTGACAACATCAGACAAAATATGTGCTGATCCTTCAATTTTGTATTATCTATTTCTCTACCTAAAAAGAATGTAATAAATCATAAACATCACAAAACATAAAGAAAACTTAACATAAAGCTTTCTCTGTGTCCCTATTGCAGATGTTCTGCAGGAAACTTCTCCGGGTCTCCTGCTGCTCAGCTTAAACAACAGGGCATTTGTTTCAGAAATATATACTAGTTAACAATACAAAAGCAGCCCAGGTATTGTGTCCTATAGGGATGCTGTACAATTTCCCATGTACAAAAAAGACTTTCAAGTAAATATATTTACTTTGTTGGACTTATCTAGTGCTCTGCAACTGACAGGTAAAAATTATGAATATGTCTGTTCTGTCAGTTATACAAAAGTTTGGGTGAATGCCGCTTGTGTATGTGGGAAATCATAAAAAAAAAACATCTTCCCAGAGATAGGCAAATTCATTGTTGTGGTGTTTTTGTTCCCCTTCCTAACTTTACAAAATACTATCATATGGGAGCAATATTTTATTCAGATCATATACTGCTGGCAATATCCCAGTAGCATGTCTTGTTAGTGGGGCCACGAACTGGTGCCTCTTATACACTGATGTATTTTATTCTAGGGCAAAAAACTACTGAACTGCAAAAATAACTGATAATGACTTTGTTGTTTGGCCCTCTACTTTATCACCTGTTGTTATCACAAGGGTATAAAGGTGGCCATACACGGATGTTGCCAAACGAGCGGATCGCTTCCCGATATGCCCACCTTGAGGTGGGCAATATCGGGGTGATCCGAAGTTACCAGAGGCGGATTTTTGACGCCCCTGGTAACTGGCTGCTCCGTGCTGCCTGAGGCAAGATGCTCACCTTGCCTCATGGCCGTAGCGGCCCTGTCCGTGGTAGGAATTGTTTCCTGAGCCTTGTGCTAGTATCTGTTCCTGAAATCTGACTGATTATCAGTGTTTGACCCCAGTCTGTACCTGAATATTCTACATACTGTATCCTGATCCTTGCCTGCATACCGACTACCTCTTCTGTCTCATCCCATCTGCTTGATTACTTGGTTTGACCCTTTGCCTGTCTGACAACCCTTGCTATCTGCCTGCCTTGACCCAGCCTGTCTGACTACAAATCTGCTTACTCTTGTTTGTACCGTGACCTTTGGCCTAATTGACTCTACTACAGTCGTGTCCCTCTGCCTATCCAGAATCCTTACTTTGCACCTCTCGTATAAGTCCAGGTGGCATCCAAATAAGCGGAGGGCTCCTCCCGAGGCCCAAAGGCGGTCACACCAAGACCAGGGTGTCTGTTTTGGTGTTGGGTGCCAACCGTTAAAGTCATTAATGGAAAAACTATTCTCAATGCGAAACGTTATGCCTTTGCTTGAACAAATTTTCTTGTGTTTGCTATAACTTTTGTGAACCAAGAAGCTGTGTATCGACCTCTTCCGACAGTGGAAGAAAGTTTGCAAATTTTATAGTTTGGCCTGACCCTCAAACCCCACAGAACCACCGACCCGCTTCTATACCCACCATGCAACCCGCAGGTAGGGTTGCCACCTTTTCCTGAAAAAATACCGGCTTTCCTACATATTTATCTTTTTTTCCTATTAATAACATTGTGATCAAACATCACAACAAATACTGGCCAGGTGGCAACCCTACCCGAAGGGTACCAAAGGATTTTGCGGGTAACCTGCGGGTAGCCGACCCGCTGCAGGACTCTACTTGAAGGTGTCATAATCATTTGGAGCAAACATAACTTTTTCACTAGGAACTTTCATTACATTCACTTTGCTCTGGTGAAAACGATAAAATTCACAAACATTCTTCCACTGTTGGAAGTGGTTTCTAAGCGGCTTATGGGTTTGCAAAAGCAAAAAAAAAGTGTTCAAACTTTCATAACCTGCCAAATTTTGTAAAATGAATATGGTAATTAGGAGGCATGGCCACAAAAAATGGGCATGGTCAAAATTTAACTGCACTTTTGTCCCTCTTTCTATTTCCAAAATGTTGGGAGGTATGCCATATTACACCCCCCACCATGAAATTTGCCACTTTCTTGAGTTCATTACATTTACAAGATTATAGCTAGTACACCTTTTCTGCCTTATTGAAGATATTATTAATAAATGGTAAGTACTCCATTACTTAATGTAAATAAAGAGCAAAAATCTCCCCCAGCAGCAGGTATATGAGAGCAGCAGGTATATGAGAGCAGCAGGTATATGAGGACAGAGGAAGACAGCGTGCCACACAAGCTTCTCTCCTTCAAATCCTTTCACAAGATGGAGCCATGAAACTGGTTTATAAAGCGCGTTCGTGCAGCTGATTGGAGCGCGCCTCAGCCAACCAGCGAGCTGCTTTCCCAAACAATGCACAGTGCCTCTGTATATATGTGTGTGTGTGTGTGTGTGTGCGCGCGTAGCTGGCTTATGCTATTAGGTCTATTTTTGTCCGAGCCCCTCCTCCTGCCGATCTATTTCTGTCAGTCTGAGCTCGGGGCAGTGGTGGAAGCGGGTAGTGTGCAGCACACCCAGCAGAAAGCAGCTCCCTCACACACACACACACAAAGCAGCTCCCTCACACACACACTTCGGCACGGCAGCTCCTCATCATTTGGCTTGTTCAGTTACAGTTGCCTCGCTCTCCTCTCTTGTCTTGGTGGATGATGCCAAGTCCAACTTTTCCTCCCTGTGCTTAAACTTTTCCTCTGTCCAGAGCTGCATGATTGTGGGAATCGCTTTTGCACTGAAGCTGTGGGATGTTTCCTGCCTAACCCGTTATTGCTGGCTTGTGCTGTGGAGTCCTGTTGCTCGGCTTCCTTGCCCTCAGACTGCCCAGCTGTGCACATAATAATTCAGGAATTGTAGGGCAAGGGCACGTTTTATGCTACTGACCCTATATGTGACCTGCAGTCTCTCCACTGTACCAGGTGACTTTGTATTTACACGATCTGTTCAATAATAATAACAACTTTGGGTTCTGATGGGCTGTCTTTGGAAAAGGAACCCTGCATGGCCCTGTTGAATTACACCCCTGGTTTTAGGGGAGTCCTGGTGCCTGGCACATTCTCCGCATATTAAATCTTTGCCTTTTCTGCACCTGGAAGGGCCCATTACACACAGGACAGGGGGACTGTGGGCCCTTTGCCATCTCTTCACACACTCGCCTCCATGCCTGGATTACATCAAATGCTAAACACCATTTACGAGGCTGATTCCGCTTCTTCCACAGATGGCATCAGACGGGGCGAGCAGGGACTGAGGTTTGGCCACAAGAGCGGTGCTACTGGAGCAGGTAAGTCACATTTCATTTCATGCTCATTTTATTATCATGTATTTATAGAGCGCCAACATATTTAGTAGCGCTGTAAAGTAATTGTGTTTATACAACCAAAGGCTCCCATACACGGGCCTGTGTGTGGGGCCAGCCGACGGGCTTTCCCGATTGATATCTGGCCGAAAGAAGGCCAGATCTTGATTGGGCAGGTTAAAAAACCCAGTCGGATGACGCGCGCATCGCTGCGTGTATGCAGTCTCACGATCAGACTTGCTGTATTGGGCCCTGGGGCCCACGATCGGATCAGCCCGATATCGGCCACCTCAATGTGGGCATATCGGGGAGAGATCCGCTCGTTTGGCCACCTTATGTCACATGAATTACATACATATGGCGTTCCAATTATCGCAACCATTACTGGTTCAAAAGGTAAGGAAGGCCCTGTGCAAAAAGAGCTTACAATCTAAAGGGAAGGGAATATGACAGAGTTTAGGCTTATTTTTTCAGCGAATGATGGATATTAGCAACAGATATTTAACTTATGGATTTTACCTTCTTGGTGTTTTATTTTAGCTGTTTTTCAATACCAGTAATAAGTCTTCAGCTGTTGTTGAACTACAAGCCCTAGAACAGGCTGACCCAGCCCTGATCTAGATATTGGTCAGTTTGCAGCCTTTTAGAACTACAGCTTCAGAGGTGTTGCAGAAGAATGTTTAGAATTGTAGTTCAACAAATGAAGAGAGCTGGACATCAGTGATCAGAATTTGCAAAGAGTTTGGCTTGTAGTTATTGTTGTACACTGCTTTTCTTTTGGATCATGAATAAAAAGGGAAAAATATCCAATAATAATAATATATTTTGTACCGTAGCATTTCCTCCTAAACACACAATGGCAAACCTGCTTTTACAGTACTAAACGTGTTTAGTTTTGGTGGTTATGGCACAGTAAGATTCATGATTAAAACATAGTTGATGTGGTCGGGGGAGTTGAGGGAAACTACGTTTTTGGATTTGTATATCGATTACTGTGAAGGGTCTTTTCTTGGACAAATAAATTAACATCAGGTGTAGCTCCTGATTTAGCCTAAATAATTCCATGTTGTGAAAGCTTTGCTGTAAGTACAGTGCCAGTGGCATAAAGAGTTAAAAGCAAAAGCTGGCATCGTTATTCTTGCTGATTACATATATAAACTCACGCAGGCGGGGATTATATAATGTAATAATATATAATAAGGCTATGCTCCAAATGACTCCTAATTTTGAGATCCAGCTTGACGATAGAACCCAAAGCCAAAATGCCCTCGGCTATGCACTAATGCCAGAGAAGGAATAGGCTGAGTTGCCACTAAAGATTGATACAGGAGATACAACTTGCAAAAAAGCAAAGAGTTAAAAAAAGAAAAAAAAAAAACCCTTTGCAAGAGAGATTGCAGTGACATGGGAGCAGGATCAGCCTGTGACCAACTCGCAGGCCCTAAAGCTGAAACAGGATGGGCCCGTGACCTTTAAATCTTGCTCTTCCTGCTACCGTACATTGCGTGAATGGCATAAAAATAACTATAGGAACAATGTAAGGGCAGGACCATTCCTACAAGACCTTGGCCGGACAATTAAATATACTTCAGTGACTTTCTTATGGTGATGATTTTTTGTTTTATATTTTTGGTGGCGTCCTGATTGATTCTACAACTCTGACCTTTGCATATTATTATGCAATGAGTTACACGGCCTTTCTAGATAACTACAATGAAGCAGAATAAGGCGTGCGTTGAGGAGGCCATTTATGGAAGCCTCTTTCATCCATAACTCCCATGGTGAGAAAGTATGTTGCCACTCTGTTCATTGTGACGTACAGAAGCTGCTACATATTTATGTACAGTGTAAGTTTCATGTGGGTGCAACGTCTGCAGCTGGGACCTTTTTAAAGGGATACTGTCATGGAAAAACATGTTTTTTTTAAATGCATCAGTTAATAGTGCTGCTCCAGTAGACTTCTGCACTGAAATCCATTTCTGAAAAGAACAAACAGATTTTTTTATTTATATTTAGTTTTGTCAATTTCCAAGCTGCCCCTGGTCATGTGACTTGTGCCAGCACTTTAGGAGGGAACTGCTTTCTGGCAGGCTGTTGTTTTTCCTTCTCAATGTAAGTGAATAGACATGGGTTTTTACTATTGAGTGCTGTTCTTAGATCTACCAGGCAGCTGTTATCTTGTGTTAGGGAGCTGTTATCTCTTTACCTTCCCATTGTTCTGTTGTAAGGCTGCTGGGGGGAGGAGGGAGGGGGTTATATCACTCCAACTTGCAGTACAGCAGTAAAGAGTGTTTGAAGTTTATCAGAGTACCAGTCATATGACTTGGGTCAGCTGGGAAATTGACAAAATGTCTAGCCCCATGTCAGATTTCAAAATGAAATATAAATATGTAAATCTGCTCTTTTGAGACATGGATTTCAATGCAGAATTCTGCTGGAGCAGCACTATTAACTGATGCATTTTGAAAAAAATATTTTTTCCCATGGCAGTATCCATTTAAGTTTATCTAAAGACCTGCAACTTATTAAACCACTTGAAACTCTGGCCCATATAAAGCTTAAAGCCATACAGTTTTTGCTTCTTTATGTCGCTGCCAGAATTCTAGATTGCTGTCCGGATAGTGTTGCACGCAAGAATGACTGCAGCACTGATGTATACCCAGGCTTATAGCAAAAGCCACCAAATGTACATCTCACACTGGTCTCTGTTGCATGCAACAATATAAGCTCAGCAGTCTGTACTGCTGCCAGTGATATGGTTAAATAAAAAAGCACGCTATTAGACAAGGGTGTCGTAAAGGCATTTTGGGCAAGCGGAGCGTCGAGGCTTTAAGTTGTGAGTACTTCCTCCTACAGGACAAATTATTTTTATTCACTCACTTCCTGCCTCATGTGTTCTGGCAGATGCATACCTGCACTCTGTTGGTTACTAGGCCTAGCCCCAAGCACGTTGCTGAAAACAATAAAAGAAAAAATTCCCATGAATTCTGAATTCTGACATAACATTGGAAAAATAACTTTTGTGCCTGATTATGCAAGTTGCTTTGTGGCATTGTTTTGTTCTAAAGTGCATGAACCAGTAATGAACCTGAAACATTTATATCCCCTTTGAGGTTTGGTGTAAAATAACAATGCTTTTGTTACGGAGAGTAATTGACAAGTACTCAAAGCTGTTTTAATAGATATGTAAAAAGGGATTACCAGGATAGGGGAAGGTAGGCACCAACAGTCTTTCATCTGTAATATTTTTCGATAAATGCCCTGCAGGAATGGCAGACCTGTAATTTTAATCAGCATGATGAGCCCTCTTACTTCTTTTGTGTTTATATACACACGCACACATTTTTTTTATTGGCAACATTATTGTTGAGGAAAAACCTATAGGGGCAAATTCACTAAAGTCTGGAAATTCGCTTGCGCAGCCTTTGCCGAACTTCGCCAGGCTGCCGCTAATTCACTAAAATCCAAAGTTGCGCTCACAAGGTGAAAGGTACCGAAGTTGCGCTACCGTTAATTCGTCAGGGTAAGCGAAGTTGAGCTAGCGAAGGCTAATTTGCATATGGCACCAAATTTAAATTTGAATGGACGGATATGCAGTAGCACACACAGAACACTACACAAGCCCACGGAAAGTTAATAAAAGTTTATATAAGTGCTAATGCCCTATACATGTGCCCACAGAATATTGAAGGTGCCTTTTGAAATTTTTTTTTTTACTAACACCTATCTACTCTATTGAACTTCGCCTGCTCTGACCTGGTGAAGTAAACTCTGGCAAAGGAGGTAGCGTTCAGGAAAAATAAACGTATTAAATTTGCGCAGTTTTGCCCCCTTTCGCCAGAGTGCAACTTTGCCAGAGTTAGGCTGGGGACAGACAGGGAGATTCGGGGAGATTCTGTCGCCTGGCGTTTAATAGCAGGCGACAATCTCCCCGAACTTCCTTCTCCCTGTCCGTCGCTAGTTTAAATGGAAAAGCGCCAGCCCTGTACACACGCAGCGCAGCGATTTCCGGAATCGCCCGAAGTTACTTCGTGAGGAAACTTCGGGCAATTCCGGAAATCGCCGCGCTGCGTGTGCACAGAATCTCCCTGTCTGTCCCCAGCCTTAGGGTGCGAAGTTGCGCTAGTCTATCTACATCACTAGCGAATTTTAGTCAAGGCACCATCAGTAAATTTGCGAAGTGGCAAAATGATGTCACGCTGGGTAACTTTCAGTGAATTTGCCCCATAATTTTTTCTAAGGATATTTTGCTATACAAATGGGTACATAGTTCCTGTAACAGTATATCTTAGCAGAAACGTGAAGCTATCACTAGACATTATTCCCCTTTAGAACACATTGCAAAGTGCTTTGGCTGGATTTTCTATAAGACCTACATGATGCAGTGATCTACAGCATTATCCTATAAGCAGGGCTAGTGCAGTACTTCCACAATATATTGGAGGGCCTGCAGGGGACCACCAATGGAGAACTTGCCCAGGCCACATTGAAGTACACTGAACTTATTGCACCAGCCTAAAGTTTCAGCTTCTCAATAGCAACAATGATCCAAGACTTCAAACTTATCACAGGGGGTCACCATGTTTGAGAGTGTCTATCACATGCTCAGTTGAGAAGCTAAGCTTAGGGGTTGTCACAAATTATCAAGCAGAAAATGAGGTTTGTCTGTATATATAAGCTGGTGCTACTGGGCAGATTATTAAATTCTGATTTAATGTTCTGCCATTTAGTAATTATCTGTATTAATGACTAATTAGCCATATATTGTGACATTTCTATTCTATATGTACTGTATATTGTGAGTGGGTCCCTAAGCCAGGGATCCGCAACCTTTTGAACCAGTGAGCAACATTCAGAAGTAAAAGGAGTTGGAGAGAAACACTAGCTTGAAAAATGTTCTTGGGGTGCCAAATAAGTGTTGTGATTGGCCATTTGGTAGCACCTTTGTGGCTTGTCAACTTACACTGAGGCTCTGTTTGGCAGTACACCTGGTTTTTATACACCCAAAACTTGCCTCCAAGCTTTGAATTGTAAAATAAGTGCCTGCTTTGAGGCCACTGGGAGCAACATCCAAGGGGTTGGAGAGCAACATGTTACTCACAAGCTACTGGTTGGGGATCACTGCCCTAAGCTCAGTAAGTGACAGCAGCACAGAGCATGTGAATCAGTGAATGAGCAGAAAAGAAGATGGGGAGCTACTGGGGCATCTACTGGGGAGACACAGATCTTCCCTTATAAAGGGCAGTAGTTGCCTTGGGCTGGTACAGAATCCCACAACATTATGTACAATATTTCTAGCTACTTCTTTATCAGGTACCTGTCCAGCGCCCCCTATTGTTACGTACTTCTTCCTACCTCTAGTCCCTACCCTGTTCTGAAATGACTGTTTCATTTAGTCATGTTGTTATTCCCTGTCATACATGTATTTTCTAGCAGGCAGGTCTGATAAATACAGGCTATTCCTGTTTGTTGGGGTAAGATGTGTGGGAGGTGCCAATGAAAACTTGGCCTTTGGTCAATAAGTAGTTTAAAGTACCCCTGCAAGTGATGCAGCTTGATGTCTTATATAAAGACTTGTCTGTATTAATGCACTTTATCTATAGCCATTTAATGCAGGAAGGTGATGTTCATGGAATATAGGAAAAGAGGGTTTTGTGTACTACTTTGGGCTGGTTTAGGCACATCTTGCGTCTATAGCACCATTTGTGCTATTTCTTGGTATTTAAACCTGAGTTGATAAAGGGCAGAACTGTGAACTTTGAATTGCTACAACATTTTATCTGCAGTTAATGAATCACAAACTCACACTGAACCTTTTCTTTGTGTTGTTCTTATCTTTGTGATCCTATATTTGGTTGAATAGGAGGCATATTTTTAGATTGCAGAAAACCTGACTGATAGAGAATGCCTTGTTGGCCCAATGTTTACAGTTACTAATGATGGCTTATTGTAGCTTATCTCATGCCAGTCTTTTTCCTCATCAGCTTGATAGGCTAATGCCACACTGGGCTGATTCTCAGCCTTCAGATTAATGTAGGCCTAAAATCAGCAGCTATGGTCAGTCGGCTCTCTTTTATGCCTGTACCTATAGCTACTGCATCAGCCCAGGTGCAGGTCGACAGAGTGTGTCTGCATTTTGGCCAACACAGTGGTTCTAGGTGAAAACATAGAAGTGCATTTGTTCACAGTTCACTAAGGGACTGTATTTATCCATAGGCTGAGAAATAGCCCAATGTGGCCTTTGTCATAAATGCTATCCACCCTTTTAACTGAGATATCAAACTTACATTCCTCAAATTCCAGCAGCTTTGCTGGCTGAGGATGCTGGGATCTGTAGTTTGCAGCAGCTTGAGGTACACATTTCTGATTCCTCTGAATCATGAGTGGGGGGGTTGCTAGGCTCTTTATTTCAACTACAACTGGAGAGCCATAGGTTGGGCTCACATTTATAAGTGCTGTCTACCTTGATAAACAGAGGTAGTGTTTAAAAGTACACATAAAATTCTTGTTTGCACTTGTACTTCAGTTTATAGCCTATAATTTAAATGCATACGCTTTGTTCTCTTGTTACTGAAGCCAGTTGGCGACTTGCAGAACTGGCGCTTGGGAGCAAAAGCCTTAAAGAGATACTGACACCTGAAATGAAACTCTTTTTTACATCTATTATATATTGGCTTTGAAAGCTATTTCCAACTTTGCCATAAAGTATCTGCATGATGCTTTTACATTACCTGTCTGTTGCCCCATGTTCCTGTATGAGGGGGCTGCCATATTTGTGCAGCAGGAGTCCGTTAGCATTAGAAACTGTAACTAACAGGCTGAGATGGGACAGTCAGGTTGGCAAAATCAGAGTGTCAGAGAGTCAGGCTTAGGAACTTCAACAATTATATACAAAAACAAACCTCTCAGCAAAAAAATGATCAACATAACCTATAGGTAACATTTTCGGGCAGATTTACTAAATTCATGTGAAGGATTCAAAATTCTATAGAATTTTAATGAATATTCGAATTTGGAATACCTTTTTTGGCCACTTCGACCACCGAACTTTAAAAATTCAATCGATTCGAATGATTCGAATAAAAATCTATTCGACCATTCGATGGTCGAATTACTTGCCCTTTAAATTTTTATTCGAATCCGTAGTTCGCCAGATTAAACTTACTGAATTGCTGTATAACCCAATGGAAAGCTCCCATAGGGTTTTTTCATCTTTTTAAGATCGAATAAAAAAATTTGACTCGTTAATCGACTGGTTAAAATCTTTCGATTCGAACGATTTTATCGCTCAATCAATTTTTTACTATTTGATCATTCGATTAGTCGAATTGCGTTAAAATCCTTCGAATTCGAATTTTTAATTCTATTAAAATTCGTTGGTCAAATTTGAGGGTTTTTTAACCCTCAAATTCGACCCTTGATGAATCTGCCTCTTTATGTACATTCATATGTTAAAAAGTCTTTTTTTAGTGTCAGTATCACTTTAATGGGAACAGGTTATTAATATCAATGTTTTTTTTTAATAACCCACTTTTTTCAGTTCAACAAGCAGTGTCTCTATCCTGTAGAGTTTACAGTGCAGGTAGATTAAAGGCAAAAGATAGCGTTAGAATCTAATCAATATTTTCCTGAATTAGGATAGAGACACAAGGATGTTTGAAGCTGGTGTGCCCTGATGCTTATTGTTATTATATTGTATAAATAAGTGCAGGAAACACAGCCCAGAAAAAAAATGCCCCATCAACTCTTTGGGGGGAGGGCATCAGCTGACCTGGATTGTAGCTAGGACTGCAATCCTCATGTGATCATGAGACTTCATTGCTTGCAATCATTTGGCGACCATGATTCAATGACATGAAAGTACCACCATGCCAATGCTGTAGATTCTACATCTCTGGGATTCCTTTAGGCCTTTTACTCGAAACCTGGCACAGCAAGATGAAAAGTGCATGGCACAAAATGGGCTACAATGGACAGCACAACTTGTGGGGTGGGTATTGCTTTTTTCTATGGCTGGCAGAAAGCAGGTCGGTTGATAAAAACTGTCAGATTTTTCAAAAGGTTGGATCATGGGTTCAGATGGACTGTCTTCAGTGGCGTAACTACTCCCTGGTGGGCCCCGGTACAGGATGGGCACCTGGGCCCCCCTGTGGGCCCTTACCTCTATAAATCCCATACTGGAGTGTTGATGGCATGTGTGCTGTAAAATCTCCCTCTAGATAACCACCTGCCATAACCATTTTCATGGCTCTGATGGGCCCCAGGTGGGTGGGGCCCTGGTGCAATTGCACCCCCTGCACCCCTGGTAGTTATGCCACTGACTGTCTTCTTGCGTGCTCAGTGGTGTGCCAGTCAATAAAGGCCTCAATATAGGAATCAACAGAGGTTAGCACTGCATCTGTTCTGCAAAGGTGCAAATCGTAATGGCATTGGTATACTGATACTGTGGAAATGCTACAATATATCATAAGTAGTGTCTGTACTGGCACTGGATTCTGTCTCTTGCTTTCATTAAAACAGCTACAATTTGTGTTATCTGTTACATTAGACTGTGCAGAGTATAGAAATCCACTTGCAATGACTCCATAGAAATAAACATACAGATTCTTCTACAGGTATAGGACCTGTTATCTAGAAAGCTCTGGACCTGGGGTTTTCCAGGTTAACAGATCTTTCCATAATTTGGATCTTCATGTCTTAAGTCTACTAGAAAATCATTCAAACATTGCATAAACCTAACAGGCTGATTTTGCTTCCAGTGAGGATTAATTATATCTTAGTTTGGATGAAGTACAAGGTACTATTTTATTATTACAGAAAAAAAGGAAATCATTTCTAAGCATTTTAATTATTTGGATATAATGGAGTCTATGGGAGACAGGCATTCCATAATTCTGAACTTTCTGGATGATGGTTTCTGGATAACGGATCCCATACATGTACGTTAAAGGAATAAGCATAAGACTTGTATTTGACATTTTGGACATTGAGGTATATTTTCTTTAAAGGAAAGCTATGCTCTCAAATTAAGTGGCATATTATCATATTACATCTTTTGCCTTGAACCATCGTTTCGTGATGGACTGTGTGCTGTCTGTGAGATCACCTGACCAGAAATACTGCAGCTCTAACTGTAACAGGAAGAAGTGTGGAAGCAAAAGACACAACTGTCTGGTAATTGACTCATGTGACCTTACATTATGGTTTGTTTGGTATGTTTGTGTGCACCGTGAATCAAATGATCCCAGGGGGCTGCCCTTGTTTTTTAAAATGTTTTTTAAATTTTCTATTTATGATTACCCAATGGCAGATACTACTAAAAAGTGTATTATTATGAAAATGGTTTATTTACATAAAGCAGGTTTTACATTTGAGCTGTTTTATGCAATATATTTTTATTAGGGATGCACCGAATCCACTATTTTGGATTCGGCCGAACCCCCGAATCCTTCCCGAAAGATTTGGCTTAATACCGAACCGAATCCGAACCCTAATTTGCATATGCAAATTCTGGGTGGGAAGGGGAAAACATTTTTCACTTCCTTGTTTTGTGATTTCCCTCCCTGGCCCTAATTTGCATGTGCCAATTAGGATTCGGATTCGGTTTGGCCAGGCAGAAGGATTCCGCCGAATCCTGCTGAAAAAGGCCGAATCCCGAACCGATTTTTATAGAGACTTACATTGTTTGAAGGGTATAGATTTCCTTTAATAAAAGATTAAATTAAATAACTGTTTTGGCCCTGCAGGTTTTGTAAATTTCCAGTGAGGTGGTACATACCCCTATATAGACAAGAGGTAACTACCCCTATAAAGGTAACCAAACCTTCTCTTGGTTGGTAAAGTGCTGCTTGTTTAGCAGAAATAGGTTAATTGATGCGTGCTTTGTGCTCAGTTCTAGATCTTCCCATAAGATTGAGGCTCCCGGTTTAGCTGCTATATCTATGCTGGTGTCAGTTTGTGCTACTTGTTGTAACTGTTTATATACATATTTAGGGCAATAAAAGAAGGCTCCAAGCTATACTTTCAGCCATCCCTATGCATTGTTTCTTTTTATAACAAGTGACTAAGAAACATTCGGGTATGTAGCCTTCCACCCTCCTTGTACCCATGAGCTACTTGCTTGTGACTTGATTCATGTGTATGTTGGCATGGCTTTAACCCCTGATAGTAGTAACTTAAATGACAGCATTCATTTCTTAGCTATTGCTTCAGATGTTTTTGGCCAGGAGACTGAAGGGTACGATGGTACCATATTTGATTGCATTATAGTGTTCAGCAATGTGTTAAATGCTCCGGGGAGAATTCAGAGTTAAACTGGATGGTTCCCAGATTTTAATGGGCAAGTGTCCATCTCATAATCAGCTGCCTGGCACCTGTATCAGGGTGGTGGCCAATATTGCAAGGGCTGGATCAGTATCAGTAATGTTGGGTAACAATGCCCTTGAGGTGCTAGCGCACATTATCTCACCTAATCCAGCAAAGCTTGTGAAATATAATAGTAAGCTGGCTAATTATTCCTCCCTCTGCTAACACCTCCCAGACTTCCATTTAACTACACATTATGAGAAATAGGAGTATGTTTTGCTATGTTATATTGTTAGTAAGGGCCAAACCACCTACGCAGGACAAAGATCATATTAAACAGAGGCAAAATTAAATCAAAGTGACCAATCATTGGGTTATGTAATAGAATAGAATGATAGCCTTTCATGTTTAATATCTGCTTAGGTTGTTTGGCTTATCTGTCAAGCCCCAGTGATACATGCATGCAATCCATTTGCATTAAACAGGATCCCTGCTCTTCAATCCTATGGCTTGAACATAATGTGCATTGCCTGTCTTACAGACTGGCCAAGACAGAGAGACTGGTTGGAGTTGGAGTTTACCTTTAACATTGTTTTTAAAGAGCTGTTACCTCTAAGTGCAGAGGCACCTGCTTCTGTCTCCCTGCTGTGTTCCCTGAGAGGCTTTGCAAAGTACCAATTAATGTATTATTAAAGCTTTTCTTGGCTTGGCTTTTGTGTGTGCACCTTTAATTAGATTAGTGGCTATGCCGGTATTGGCAGTACTAAACATTACGATCTTGTTCTTCGGCTTGCATTATTATTTATTAGACAGAGGCATGTTTGCACTTGTTCTGTTGAGATGTGGGACACATTTAGAATAAGGATAGGGGCCAGCCAACACACTGAAGGAGCCAGTCATTTCATTTTAGGATTCATAGGGGATGTACTGTATGTAGACAAATATAAAAATACTTTCCCAAAGGAGGATATTTAGAAGTCACTGCTTCCCTTTTGTTACAAGGATGCCACATGTCTAATTTTCAGCTACAGCTCTCTAGGGACAGTTGTTTACTAGTAAATACAAATGTTTATCGATTATTGCTGTGCTCAAATACAGCTCCAAGCAGCACCATTTCTCTGTAATGCTTGCCCTTTAAGGCAGCAGGTACCAGATGAGTTCAGAAACCCTACATCTGGGTCAGCTTGTCATTACTTGTCTTCTACATGATATTTTCATGTATAGTTACCTCGCCCTTTCAACCACTTTGATGTCCATGCCAGTGGTGATTGTTCTGTACCATGAAGCACTCAATGAAAGTGAAGTTCTAAACATTTGTCTAATGTATTATAAAGATGTAAACTATGGATTGAGAACTCTGTTCCTCTTTGGAGTTTGTCTGGGAACTGGGGTCATATTTGTAGATCTGGAAATGTTCCATAATTAGAGGGATGAAGAAAGTGAAGATGGCTCTTGTATCAATAGATGAATGGAGAAAGTGCTATTGTTATTATCCTTTGTATAGCCCTGCTATGAAAGGAACTGCAAAGGGTACACTATAATCCAAATAATTTTGCACTTTTAGGTTGTATAGTTAGAGTACATAAGCACATGTTCAACCCACAATATTATGACTAGAATAAGGGGATGTGATTAATATATATCCAGCTAGGGTATTGGGTTTTAAGTAGTAAAATGTTTGCCCTAGTATAGTAACATGATTTTTCATGATTGTTTGAGTTTTCATGATTGTAACTGATTTAGGCAAGTAAAAGCTAACTGCTGATGGATCATTGTGGGTTATTGGATGAGGGAAGGTGTGTTTCCCTTTATTGTTTTATTTTTTGTTTTTGGCACATGTCCATTTTCTGCATTTTTAGTTGGGATTTAAGGTGGGGAATACCAATATGACAGGATGCCTAAAGGAATCCCAGTGATGTAGAATCTACAGCATTGGCATAGTGTCATTGAATCATGGTCACCAAATGACTGCATGGAATGAAGTCTCATGATCACAGGATCACTAGAGGATTGCAGTCCTATCTAAAATCCAGGTCAGCTGATGCCCTTCCCCCAAATAGTTGATGGGGCAATGTTTCTGGGCTGCATTTTTAGTTAGGATTGATAGAGGGGAATACCCATATGATGCACACTTATTATTAAAACAACTTCCTGTAAGTAAACAAACAAAAAAAAGTGCATTCATGTGGGTTTTCTTGTGCAGGGTAAAATCCCCTAGAACATGAATCCTTAAATATACTGAGGCCCATTTGTAACATTCAGTTGGTTTTGTTTTTGCAAATGTTTGTAATTGTAAGGGCCCTTACACACGGGCGTTTTTACCTGCGCTCCCCTGTGTTCCGTTTTGCTGCGTTCAGCCGCAGGGGAGCGCAGGTATAGACGCACTCAATTATTTTCAATGGGTCTGTACTCACACGAACGCATGTAGGCGCCAAACGCAGGAAAAATGCAGCATGTTGCGTCTGAATCTTCGTTCGGCGCTTACACGCGTCTGGTGGGTACAACCTCATTTAACAAAATGAGGTGCGTCTAGACCTGCGCTCCCCTGCGGCTGAGCGCAGCCAAACGCAACGCAGGGGAGCGCAGGTCCAAAACGCCCGTGTGTACCGGCCCTTAGGAGTAATTATTCCAAAATGGTCTATAATTACAATCTACAAATGGCAACTTTTCCGTGTCCGTTTGCTTTGTGTTTCCTCTTTAGCAAGACTGGTGGAGAAAAATGAAAATCTTGAAACAGGAGATAGTGAATAGTTAACATTTTTTGAACTAACGTCACAAAAAGACCTAATAGCCTTTAGGTTTAAAAACTGACAGCTATAGTTCATGTTTTTCTGACTTTCCAATGGATTATATTGCCAGGCAATTTTCAGCGACTTTGAAAACCGCGTTGCCACGTGTAAATAGGCGCAGACGACTTTACTTCTAGCGGGTGCGCGCTACGAGCAAGCCATTCGTGGAGATTAGTTGCCTCAAAGATGTGGCGTTTTGTTGCCAGGCGACTAATCTCCACGAATCTGCTCGTCTGGATGAGCCCTAAAGGCGGATGAAGTTTTATAGGAAGTACGTGTTTTTAACTACCTTACAAAGCTGCTTTGTAGGGGAAAGGCTGACTATTCTGGAATATTTCACTACTTATTGGAAGCAAGGCTTCTAGACCAATACATTTGGAAACCCAGGTGATGACCAGGTGATGGCTATGACCTACATTACTTATTGTGCCTGCATATTTTAGCAAGACAATGTAGACCAACCTGATGAATAAAAATACATTTTGTTTCGGACCGAAAGAATGTCTAACAGCTAAAATATGTATCTTCACACCCACTCGACCCCTGTACATCAGCATAGATACTTTTTTTTTGTTTTGTTTCTGCTTTTTGGTTACCTTTATAATTCATTCCTAATCTTTAAAAAGCATGCTGCGTTATCTGAGATATGCAGTCTTCATACAATTTATGTAATTTAAAGGTATCCATGCTTGGGTTGCTCTGCTGCAACTAACCTTTCTTCTGTTTTTTGAGTCGGCTTAATGTTTTTTTTTTTTTAATTTGTAATCTTTTTTTTTTTAACTACTTTACATAACATTAAAAAATTTACCAAGAAAGATGAACTTAGTTACTTAGTTTAAATGAGTGAAACAACTTTAACACCTTTGAAGAACATCTGCTGAATGATTTGTATTCCAGATCGCCCTGAAATGTGTCCCGAGAAGAGCTGACAAACTCCCTCCAGCTGTTGAGAAGTGTCTCTCAGCCCAGAGTGTAGTAGCTGTCTTTTATACCTCTCCCATTTAACATGCCACTTCTCAGCAGTACTCATTTAAAGGGGTGGTTCACCTTCCAGTTAACTTTTGGTATAATGTAGAAGGGCCAATTCTAAGAAACTTTTCAATTGGTCTTCATTATTTATTTTTCATAGTTTTTTAATGATTTGCAATTTTCTTATATTTCTTTGCAGCTATCAAATGGGGGTCACTGACACCATCTAAAAACAAATGCTCTGTAAGGCTACAAATGTATTGTTATTGCTACTTTTTATTACTTATCATTCTATTCAGTCCCTCTCCTATTCATATTCCAGTCTCTTATTCAAATCAATGCAGGGTTGCTAGGGTAATTTGTACCATAGAAACCAAATTGCTGACACTGCAAAATAGAGAGCTGCTGAATAAAAAGCTAAATATCTATAAAACCACAAACAATAAAAAAGGAAAACCAATTGCAAATTGTCTCAGAATATCACTCTCTACATTACACTTAAAGTTAACTCAAAGGTGAATAACCCCTTTAAATCCCACTCTTCAAGTTTTTCCAAATAACCTGTCATATGTCTGACAGCACTGAATTGTAGGAGTCAAGAATATATCCCATTTGCGAGAAGAGCTGGAAGCTTCCTTCTGCACAGGGATTTCCAACTGGGTGAATTATGGAAGTCTGCTGCCCGTAAAACCCTGTTGCTTTAGGGAAGAGCAAATCATTATAATTAGTCATTACTTGAATCACAGGATTTTAAATAAGAAAATCATTTTCTCAGTATACATAAGGAACAGAAAATAACCCTTATAAGTTGGGAACTTTTCCACTATAGTGAGTTTATGCTTTAAACATTCTGCTTTATATATCCATATGCATGTGTATTCTTATAGCTTTGCATAACCTGCTTTTAATTTAGATGATAGGGGACAGTCACACTCTGTAAATTGCCTTCCCATTTGGGCTTTAAATAACATTTTTAATTGGTGTAGACCAGTGATCCCCAACCAGTAGCTCGTGAGCAACATGTTGCTCTCCAGCCCCTTAGATGTTGCTCCCAGTGGCCTCAAAGCAGGTGCTTATTTTTGAATTCCAGGCTTGGAGGCAAGTTTTGGTTGTATAAAAACCAGCTGCACTGCCAAACAGAGCCTCAATGTAGGTTGACAATCCACATAGGGTCTACCAAATGGCCAATCACAGCACTTATTTGGCACCCCAAGAACATTTTTCATGCTTATGTTGCTCCTAAACTCCTTTTACTTCTGAATGTTGCTCATCGGTCCAAAAGGTTGGGGATCCCTGCTGTAGACTGTAGTCTAGCAACAGTAATGCAGAAAATACATTTTAACAATAAGTGGTGAATTGTGTTAAAAATAATACAGGCATGGGATTTTTCATCCAGAAACCCATTACCTAGAAAGTTC
Source organism: Xenopus borealis (assembly GCA_024363595.1). Taxonomy (NCBI): domain Eukaryota; kingdom Metazoa; phylum Chordata; class Amphibia; order Anura; family Pipidae; genus Xenopus; species Xenopus borealis. The sequence continues at coordinate 133,239,412 of CM044434.1, forward strand.
TGAATTACAGGAAGGCTATAGTTTTTTCTGTAATAATAAAACAGTGCCTTATACTTGATCCCAACTAAGTTATAACTAATCCTTATTGTAGGCAAAACAATCCTGTTGGGTTTGACTAATGTTTATATGATTTTCTAGTAAACTTAAGGTATGGAGTTCCATATTACGGCTTATCCAGAAAACCCCAAGTCTTGAACGTTCTGAGTAAAAGGAGAACTAAAGAAGTAGGCTACACATGTTGTACATTATGTTTTTCTGTACTAGCCCAAGGCAACCACAGCCCTTTAACAGGGAAGATCTGTGTCTCTGAAGATGTCCCAGTAGCTCCCCATCTTCTTTTCTGCTTTGGAACCAACTCAAAATATACTGTACACATAGAATAGAAGTGTCACAATATAAGGCTGATTAGTAATTAATACAGATAATTACTACATGGCAGCACAGAAACCAGTGCAATTAGCATCAGAATTTAATAATCAGCCCTGTAGCATCAGTTTATTTTACAGGACAACCTCATTTTCTGCTTGAAATTAGTGACGACCCCTAAGCTTAGCTTCTCAACAGCTCCTCAGAGCCCACTGAGCATGTGAGTGTCACAGACACTTTCCAAGATGGTGACCCCCTGTGACAAGTTTGAAGTCCTGGATCATTGCTGCTGTTGACAAGCTGAAATTGTATGCTGGTGCAATAAGTTCAGTAAAAAAAAATAGTCATTTTTCGGCTTTAGTTCTCCTTTTATTGTTAACTGGGTAATATTTGTGACAACCAGAATGGAACAGCACCACTTATCTCATGAAGAATAAAATGCCTTTATTGCACAATTTTTAGGGCTTTACAGCTGTAATGGTGCTGTTCCATTCTAGTTGTGCCAATGGAAAGTAGACATTGGAAGAACCTGCACTACGCAAATAAGTGTTGTGCTGGCTACTTTCTACCTGACTGGGTAATATTTGTGGAAAAATGAAGATAGAAGCCCACAGTTTACTCAGTTCTGCTAATTTAATAATTTAATGGGGTGGTTTACCTTTAAGTTAACTTTTAGTATATTTTAGAATGACCGATTCTAAGCAACATTTCAGTTGGTCTTCATTATTTCTTTTTTAACTTTTATGAATTATTTGTCTTCTTCTTTTTTCTCTTTCCGGCTTTCATATGGGGGTCACTCACCCCATCTACTAGAGATGTATGGATGGTTACAGGAATACGTGTGTTGTGCTGGACCCTCTATAGCACTTGTATTGGTTATATATTTGTAAGTAATCTGAATTTGCAGTGTATAATTACTGTACAGAATTGTGAAATATGTTTTCACTTTATAAATACTTGTTAATTGTTCATGAGTCATCGGTCAAGTTCAGGCATATGACTCTGTCACTTCAAGGGGACCACAAAATGTTGAAAGAGTCTTAAAGGAATTAAAGTATTGTGATTAAATACCAGTCTGGACTGAGAATCAAAATAGGCCCTTGTATTTCAGGTACACAGAGGCCCTATCATCCTACACAGAGGCTCAAACAGCCCCCACCAGCCCACTAAATACTGATGGCACCTTATAGTAGCCCCTCTGGCTTTTGCCAGAACCCACAGATTGTCAGTCCGGGCCTGATTAAATATAAACCTTTTGTTTACATTATATCCATTAGTTCTGTAGTTCTGAACATTGGCTTCTGAATCCACTGAGCACATTGAGTTTTAAACTGATTGTCGGTTCCACTGACTGATTAGTTATTGATTCCACTGAGCACATAATCTTCGTAGTTTTTCCATTTGGTGCACTAGTTATATACGGGTTGCTCTCAAGTGATGCTCTGTACCCAGAATTCTGCAGGGCAAAAAGAAATGTTTATGTAAGGATTATTCTGAGAAACCTAAAATCCTCACACCTCCAGCGTCTTTACTTTATTAATATTTGTATCTGTACACATAAACACTTCAGAAGCCCCTTGGGAACAACAGATATAATTGCCTCTTTCCCAGGGACTGGTTTAGGTCTATTAGTCACTGATGTGTCATTTGACTTGGACGTCTTGGAACAGTACCAGAATATCACATTGGAGCTTTGGGAAATTAATTTTTTTTAATACTTTATGCTCAAGGGGGTCTTTTAGCCTAAATATACTCTTGAGCAAAAAACAGAGCGCCTTTTAAAGGAAAAATATATAATGGATTAGTGTGGATTTTAAAGTGCACTTTAATGTCATTGATATTTTAAACCTGTTCAACTATAACAGATTGCTGTCTAGGGGAAAACAAATGTCCTGGATCATAGAGCTTGGTGAATTGTTTTACTGGGGAAGGTTACATAATAACACTTATACTGGCATTTTCGAAATCTGCTTCCTTCAATCACGTTGTTTTAAATGAAAAAGTGACTCAGAATCTCATGCCCAGTTGTTCCACACGCTGCATAGTTTTCCCACACAAAGAGGGACTTACTTGCTGTCCCCTCTTATGGGTAGTCCCAGTTTGGCACTGGAAACTCTGGAAACATAACCAGAAACAGTGGCGTAACTACCGGGGGAGCTAGGGGGTGCAATTGGGCCAGGAACCGCACCCCCCGCATTTGCATATTCAAATTAGGGTTCGGATTCGGTTCAGCCAAACACAAGGATTTGGCCAAAATCTGAATCCTGCTGGAAAAAGGCCGAATCCCAAACAGAATACCGAACCGAATCATGGGTTCAGTGCATCCCTAGTTAAAATGCGTGTGCTTCAATGCAAGTTGGATGCAGTTGCGCTAAGAATCTTGCCATCAATATGCCTAATTATTTATATACATTATTTATATACATATGCACTGCAGCAATTGATGTCAGTAGGAGCACTGTACTCAATTCAGAAAAGGAGGTGGGTTAGGCTGGTCAGTGCCGGCGTATCTATATTAAAATACAAGAGCAAGGTTTTTTTTTGTGTAACAGGCTGCGGCAAAATTTCCAACTGCAACTGTATTAAGTGGTTGTCAATGACCCTTATAGTTCTCTACTTTTCATGTCTAAGTATTGGGTGCTGGGGGGGGGGGGGAAGTGTACGTAACTCCCAACATTTTGGAAATAGAAAAAGGGACAAAAAGAGTCGAACATTGTGACCACATCCATTTTTGTGGCCATACTCCTAATTACCATGTTCATTTTACAAAATTTGGCAGGTTTTTTTTTTTCAGTTATTACAGTTTTGCTAATCAAGGTGAATTGCCCTTTATAGGAGTTGTTCACCTTCAAACAACTAGTTGTTTTCAGATGGATCACCAGAAATAACAACTTTTTCCAATTACTTCCCATTTTCTATGTATGACCGTTTTTTCTAATATTGAAGTCTAAATGATCACTTTTCACCTTCTAAAGCAGCTGTGGGATGGGGGGGTCGCTGACCCCTCAAAATTGTTCTAAATTAATACATATGTATAATAGATACTTTTCTTATCTTTGTCCATGCTGAGCAGAATCCTTGGGTTTCATTAGGGTTTGGGCAGACGTGCAGATTTCACTTGGCGACTAATCGCCTCTTCTGCACGGTGACAATCATCCGTCTTCTTGAATGAAGAATTGCTTGCGCTAATGCACTCACTGTGCTTCAATTTCCGAAGTTGCCTCACAAGGTGACTAAATCTGTCCGTCTGCCCCAATCTTAAAGGCAGCTGTTAAAATTGATACAATAATATAATACTTCTACTCCAGAGACGCTGCTAAAAAGTATGTCAACTACATGTTGCAAAATTGTAACAGTTTGTCTGCACCTGAATTCTGAGCTGCCAGACAGACAAGAACATTCAGGGCCACTTCAATAATAGAATTAAAGGGGCATCTGCCCAGGGCTCACTGATTTTGGGGGCCCATTCCCAGTTTTATGATTTTTTTTTACTTTTTTAGGGCCTGTGCACGATATTTTTTTGACAGGTACGGGGTCATGAAATGGGTGTGAAATTTGGGGGTGTGGCCAAAAAGTGGTCATGGTTTCACAAATATTTTTGGCACGCTGCGCATGCAAGGGGTTTAGGGCCCGCTGATTACCCCTGGGGACATTCAACTTTAAACTTAGATTTTGAATAAACAGTAAAAAGTAATAAAAGTAATTTTAAAAAAGTTTTTATTTCTGGGGAACGATCTAAAAACAACTGAGCTGCAAAGTGTTTGGAAGGTGAACAACCCCTTTAAGCCCACTATTCTCCCAAGAGACCTGTTTATGTTAAATTGTTAAAATTACTGATTAGCTTATATCAAAATTGTTAGAAAAACCGTCTTAATGCACCTAGTGGCTGATCTGGGCTCTCCTCTCTATCAAAAACCAATAAAGTTAGAAACTTTGTATCTTTTTCTGACTGTTCAGTGCAGGAGATGGAAGAGAAAGCCAGGACATTTCAGTAACAAACCAGGACTGTGGGTTGAGCTGTCAAAAGCAGGACTGTCCCACTCAAAACGGGACAGTTGGGGGGTATGCATGGTAGAGAATGTTTATTACTAGGAGATGTAGTTCAGTAATGGAGATCCAGAAGATCATATTTCTCATCATCAGGCCCCTTTCTATTGTCAGATGGAACTGGAAGCAAAGCACTTGTGCATATCATGAGCCAGTGATTATGTTGCAAGAACAATATGCCGTCTTGCTCTGCCCCAGTCTCCTGTGAAGCCAGCAAATGGAAACATTCCAGTCCCAGCTTGCTGGGTTCACAGTCAGCAGCACTGGGAAGTCAAGCTGCATCCCACCACTGACTGGAACGGTGTTTTTGCTATTTTTGCAATCCACCAGTCTGAGGCTTTGCTGTGTCATAACAATTCAAAAGAGCAGAGCTTGTTCTGCTTTCTGCTGATGTACAGTATGTAATGTATAATGAAAAACACCCAAAAGTCTCTCCTCATGTCTCCTCCCTGAGTCTTAACCTTTTCATCCCCAAAAATAACAATGCTGAACATCATTCCACTTACACCTTTTCCTTTCTTTTGTTTGGCTCCTCATTTATTGAGTCCGACACTTGCAGCAGATGGTTCTACCTAAATGCCTAGCTAGGGCTTCATCCTAAGTGACTTTTGCTTTTCATTTAGATCCCTTACATAGGAACCACTAAAACCTGACAAGTCAGGAGACTGTTTTGTGTTTTGTGCTGTCTGTGATTTACCACTTCATGTTTTTTTGGATGTGACATAAGGAACTGCATTTGGGTATTGCCAAACCTGAGTTGGCACCTTTCATCATTTCTCATGTGAGCTGCAGTTCCTGTGAGATATATTTCATATCTGTGTATGTGATTATTATTCTGCTACATGAACTCCATGCCACACAGAAAAGTCTGAACTGCAGATTTAGAAGTGGTGGACTCCTCCAAGACCACTGTCTAGTGGCTTGAAGGGACAGCGTGTTGTATTTGTTGTGCTTAAAGGGATACTGTCAAGTAATGCATCAGTTAATAGTGCTGCTCAAGCAGAATTCTGCACTGAACATATTTCCCAGCTGCCCCAAGTCATGTGACTTGTGATCTGATAAACTTCAATTATTCTTTACTGCTGTACTGCAAGTTGGAGTGATATCACCCCCTTCCTTCCCCCCGCAGCAGCCTAACAACAGAACAATGGTAAGGTAACCAGATAACAGCTCCCTAACACAAGATAACAGCTGCCTGGTAGATCTAAGAACAGCACTCAATAGTAAAAAACCATGTCCCACTGAGACACATTCAGTTACATTGAGAAGGAAAAACAACAGCCTGCCAGAAAGCAGTTCCCTCCTAAAGTGCTGGCACAAGTCACATGACCAGGGGCAGCTGGTAAATTGACAAAATGTCTAGCCCCATGTCAGATTTCAAAATTGAATATAAAAAAAACAGTTTGTTCTTTTGAGAAATGGATTTCAGTGCAGAAGTCTACTGGAGCAGCACTATTAACTGATGCGTTTAAAAAAAAAAAAAAAAAACATGTTTTCCCATGACAGTATCCCTTTAAAAACCTTGTGTAGTAATGTTATAGAATAATGTATTTACTTTACTTCTGAAAAGGATCTTAAAAATGTTTATTGCTGGCATGGAAGACCTGGTATATCAGCTACCAGGCTTTGTATCAGGAATTCTAGATATACACTGGAGTGCAGAGCAAGTTTCTTACTGAATACATGGCACAACCAATTGCATTTATGGAACCACTTGCTTCATGTCAGTTATACATATGACATTAATCTATTCCAGGGGTACAGGTATAGGATGCGTTATCAGGAAACCCATTATGCAGAAAGCTCAGAATTACAGAAAGGCAGTCTCCCATAGACTCCATTTTATCTGAATAAACTAAATTTTTAAAAAGTTATTTCCTTTTTCTCTGTAATAATAAAACAGTAGGATATAATTAATCCTTATTGGAAGCAAAACCAGCCTATTGGGTTTATTTAATGTTTACATGATTTTATAGTGGACTTATGGTGTGAGAATCCAAATTACAGAAAAATCTCTTAGCTGGAAAGCCCCAGGCCCCTGAGATAACAGGTCCCATACCTGTATATACTGCCCTGACTTTTGACACTGTAGATCAATGGTTTTTGGACTTCATTTCAAGGCCAATCTTTTGTTCAAGGTCCACCCTTAGCCCAAAACAATATATTAGGCATTATCTCCCCCTAAATCTCAACACAGAGTGGTTTCATTTTTAGGAGAACATATACAAGCATGAGATCCGTTATTCAGACAGCTCTAAATTACGGTCTCCCATAGTCTTCATTTTAAACTTATTTCCTTTTTCTCTGTAATAATAAAACTAAGATATAATGAATCCTTATTTGAGAGAACACAATCCTTTTAGATTTAATTCATGTTTAAATCATTTTCTAGTAGACTAAAGAAATGAAGAGCAAAATTACAGAAAGATCTCTTATCTGGAAACCCCAAGTCCCCACATTCTGGATAACTGGTTTCATACATGTACCTTAAAGGCACAGTAACACCAAAAAAAAAAAAAAGTGTTTTAAAGTATTAAAAATATAATGCAGTGTTGCCCTGCACTGGTAAGGGGAGGGGCACACAAAGCTACTGGGGGAGATTAGTCAGCCAGCGACAAATCGCTTCTTCTTCAGGCGAAGATGCCTTCACGACAGCTAGAACGTAAATCGCTTGAGGGATGGTACTTGGAACACTTCGTTCTCTGAAGTCAGCTGAAGTTGCCTCATGAGGAAAGTTTGGGCGACTTTGGAAATGCCATCCCGCTGGAGATTTGCACTCTAGCCGGCGTGAAGGCAATTAGGGGAGATTTGCCGCCTGTAGAAGAGGTGAGTAGTCGATGGTTGATTAATCTCCCCCAGTAGCTTTTTGTGCCCATGACCTAAAACTGATCTGTTTGCATCAGAAACACTTCTATTGTTTATATAAACAAGTTGCTGTGTATCACTGGTGGATCTTGAAAAAAAGGCTATATGGCACAGGTTAAATAGTGAAATACAGATAACACCAATATGTTCTACAGAGCTTATCTGCTGTGTAACCTGAGCCTTTTCTCCTTTAAAAGGCTGCCCCCATGGCTACACAGCAGCTTATTTATATAAACAATAGTAGTGTTTCTGAAACACACACAGCTGTTTTACCAGTGCAGGGCAACACTTCATTATATTTGTATTTAACGCTTTAATTTTTTGATGTTACTGTTCCTTTAAATCTCCGTCTAATTGGCTACAGGCCAGGCCCTGTTGGGGGGCAGCATCCACAGTTTGGAGAGCTCTGCCGTAAAGTAACTGTTGTTCAAAGTGAATGGAAAAGTGGTACCTGATGCATAAGAGCATTTAATGGCTGCGGTTCTACTCATGTGGACCATTGTGATTAAACCACCTTGAGTGGAAGGAGTAAAACCAGTAAAACCATCAGCTATTAAAGTACAACAATTTATGAAATCTGAGCCTTGATACTAGAATACAACTGCCACTCTAAAAAGAAAATGTAAAGAAATGTCTATGCTACCATGTGCTTGCAAAACTGATAAGCACTCTTCCATCTACCTTTATTTCTGGATATTAATTGCAGTGTGACCTAGTATTGCATGTGTTTCCTGTCATTTATCATAACAATCTGTGCAAACAAAGATCGTTACATCCCTTCCAAGGAAAATATCATGCACCCAATGTGTGTGTGTACTTCACACTGGTTTGGATTCAGATAGCAATTTCATATGTTCATAAATAGAGTATAATTAAGCAGGGTTGCTTTATATTCCAGTCTAGTTTTATTTCAGTACAAACTGCTCTTACTAATGCTTTAAGATGTATCCATGGAGTCTGTATGAACACACTGAAGAGACTGCAGGTATAATATTGTTTTCTCCTAGAGCAGTGGTCCTCAAACTTGGCCCTCCAACTGTTAAGGAACTACAAGTCCCACAATGCATTTGCCTGTGGGACTTGTAGTTCCTTAACAGCTGGAGGGCCAAGTTTGAGGACCACTGTCCTAGAGCAAAGTGACCCAACCTTTGGCCCTTCACAATTTACGGTCTTACAATTCTCATTATTCTTCCAATGGCTTCAGGGACACACATGCTAGATTTGTTCATACCAGAAACCAGTAAACCTGCTAATACAGGTATGGAACCTGTTATCCAGAATGCCCAGAACCTGGGTCTTTCTGGATAATGTGTCTTCTCACCTTGAGACTACTAGAAAATCATGTAAACATTAAATAAACCTAATAGGCTGGTTTTGCTTCCAATAAGGATTAAGGTGGTATCAAGTACAAGGTACAATTTTATTATTACAGAGAAAAAAGAAATAATAAAAAAAAATTGGATTCATTGATTATAATCAAGTATAGAAGACAGCCTTTCTGTAATTCAGAGCTTTCTGGCTAACGGGTTTCCAGATGATGGATCCCATACCTGTAATTGATCTTGGGCTTTTGGCAAAAACCAGAGAACATGAAGGAAACCAGGCAGATGTAGCAGAAATACAAACCCATTACTAGCAGTGCTGTGGTGGGAATCCTGTTGACGGTTTTGATCAGGATCCCCCTTTACAAGGTTTATGCTGGGAATGTATGCTAAAGAATCACTGTAGAGCAGCCCCATTTCATTTATGTAGTTTATGCAGATACATAGAGAACTTTGCATACCTATAATACTCTAGCATAGTATGGACCACAAGCCACCAGTCTTATCATATTTGGCAAAACCTAGTGATCCACAGGGAGTGGTGTCCATTGGCATCTTTGTGCCCCAGGATTTCTCTATGTACAGTGAACCAACAATGCTTGAGACAACAGATTAAAAATAACAGTAGCAGCAGGGTGCCGGGTACGACTGAGGGTAAGTGGTAGAAAGCCTAATCTGAGCAACCGTTAGATGTCAGGGTAGATGCTAGATAAGCATTGTCTGAAATCCAGGTCCTGGTTAGAGCAAGTGCCAGGCAGCATAATCCAATAAACAGGCAGTGGTCAAACTAGGCACATGGTCAGAAAGACAAGAAGAGATCTGAGCAGGTTCTCTCTGATACATATGTTGGCTTGGGTAGCAGAGTCAAATTTCTGTGTTTTAAAAGTTTGTTATAGCCAACTAAAGTGGTCCATCAGAAGAGTCACCATGCATTTTCATTAGGATTCCAATGCACTCATCCACATGCCCAATGGACCTTTTGGTGAGGCTTACATTCTTTTTGTATTGGTGTAACCCTGCCAAGATGGAACTCAAAGGAGAACTAAACCCTAAAAATGAACATGGCTCAAATGCTTTATTTTATATAGTGACCTTATTGTATCAGCTAAAGTTTCAGCTTGTCAATAGCAGCAATGATCCAGGACTTCAAACTTGTCACAGGGGGTCACCATCTTGGAAAGTGTCTGTGACACTCACATGCTCTGTGGGCTAAGGGTTGTCACTAATTATCCAGCAGAAAATGAGGTAGGACTGTAATATAAGCTGATGCTACAGGACTGATCATCAAATATCCACCAGGATACCAGGAAAAGTCCCAGTGGGCCCAGGTGTCAGTCTCATGCTGCTAATTTGGCCAAATTTAGGGCCATTCTCTATTTCTAGAGGCTAAATAGATGTAATAATAGATTATAGAATGTAAAGAAAATACACTAGGAGAAAAGAGGTTGAATGAGTAGAGGAAGGATAATAGTACTAAGAGTGGGCCCCTAAAAGTTTTTGGTGGGCCCCTAGTGTAAGGTTTTTGGCTGGGCCCCTGATGTCCCAGTCCGACACTGACGGGTTCTGTGCTGCCATGTAGTAATTATCCATATTAATCACTAATCAGCCTTATATTATGACATTTCTATTGTATGTATACAGTGTATTGTGAGTGGGTCCCTAAGCTCAGTAAGTGACAGCAGCACAGAGCATGTGAATCAGTGAATCAGCAGAAAAGAAGATGGGGAGCTACTGGGGCATCTTTGGAGTAGGGATGCACCGAATCCAGGATTCGGTTCGGGATTCGGCCAGGATTCGGCCTTTATCAGCAGGATTCGGATTCGGCCGAATCCTTCTGCCTGGCCGAACCGAATCCGAATCCTAATTTGCATATGCAAATTAGGTCCAGGGAGCTAAATCACGTGACTTTTTGGCACAAAACAAGGAAGTAAAAAATGTTTTCCCCTTCCCACCCATAATTTGCATATGCAAATTAGGATTCGGATTCGGTTCGGTATTCGGCCAAATCTTTCGGGAAGGATTCGGGGGTTCGGCTGAATCCAAAATAGTGGATTCGGTGCATCCCTACTTTGGAGACAAAGATCTTAACTGCTAAAGGTCTGTGGTTGCCTTGGGCTGGTATAGACGCACAAAATATAATGTACAATATTTCTAGCCTACTTCTTTGGTTAAGCTTTAGTTCTACTTTAATGTAATTACTTTATTGACATTTATTTTGGCACTTTTCCACAATCAGTTTAGCTTGCATGAAATGCATGACACCTAACACATTTAGCTTTGAACCAGAGATTAAACAGAATTATTCCAGAAAGAACACTGTTTTTGGCCAGTACTTGTACATCTGTGCTGCAAATCTTTATAACTGCATCACTTAACCAGCAAACCTAATTCTTTTTATTGATGGTTGGATTGTATAAAGAGGAATCTATAGTATATTATCGATCACATTTTCTTTTGATAAACTGATATGTTGTCGACTCCTGTTTATACAACTGGTCAAGCTTTCATTACATTTTTTTTTTATTTTTGTGTCTTACAGCGCTAATTAAAAAAAACACAAATTTAATGTGTATACTATATAAATGCTCATTTTGTGTCTAGCATTCATCTGATATAAACTGCCACAGTGTCACTTGGGTTTGCTTTCTCATGGTGCCTAACTGCTTAGGAGGAGGGAGTGATTAACATGAGGTATGGAGGGGTGAGACGCTGCCATGTGGTATGATATAGATGTATTTATCGCTATTCTGTAATTTGATTGCTTTTGTGAATTTGCAAAAATATATGCCTGAAGTGAGTTACTGTGAATTTCTGTTTATGATTATTAACTAAGCTCCTCGTCTCAACTTTCTTGCATCCTTTGTACGGGCCTTTTATTATCCCACCAAAGCTGCTCTTGGCAACAAGTTCACATTATCTGAACAAAGCTATCTCTATGGTAGTCTCTTTGACTATAGCAGTGACAAGAACTGCACTAAGCTCCCTTATTCAGAAAAGGATCAGCATGATTCCTGTGTGTACTATTGGACAATTTGTCAAGTCTTTATCCAGTGTTCCTTATAACATAGAACGGCTATATACTAGCTGAGGTTTATGGGTATTGTAGCTGAAACGCATCAGGTTTTACTGCCTCAGTCCTAGGAAATGCAATATGCAGGCGCTGCTTCCCAAAGAGAGACACACAATCTCTTGCTGGCACAGGGTCAGATTGCCAGCTGTGCTTTTATTATCTGTAATGCCAACTAGGTACCAATTGCAGCAACAAGGAAACTGATCTGGTCAACTTTATAACAATGGCACCGTGATCCAACAGCAATAATTCCACCATAGCCAGAGAGGGAAGATGAGGGTGTGCATGTTTGTGTGTTTGTTTGTGTATGTTTTTGCATTCACTCACACTTTTCCCACCCTCCTGTATGCTTTCTTCTGCTGTCTACCCCAATGCCGACGGTCAGGTCTGTCTAGTTCTTCAATGCAGAAGTATGAGCCAAGGCTTTTAACCCATTCACAAATTGGACCTCTGGCCTTTGTAATTAAAAACAACTAAACCTATAAAAATCATTGGCTCCTAAGTTGTTTAGTAGAAAGACTTGCCCAGGCAGGCATCGTCTTTATGTATGCATATTATTTATATGTATGTTGGCAGCTTGTTGCTGCTGCTTTTAATTACAGACCTCCATTTATCTGCCACTGTGGATGATCCACTTGAGTTACATTTTGCTCTGGGTTTGCAACGTCACTTCTAATGGTATATAGTGACATAGTTAGTTACATAGTTAAATCGGGTTGAAAAAAGACAAAGTCCAACAAGTTCAACCCCTCCAAATGAAACCCCAGCATCCATACACACACACACCCTTCCATACTTTCACATAATAAATTTCTGTATATATGCCCATATACTAACTATAGAGTTTAGTATCACAATAACCTTTGATATTATGTCTGTCAAAGAAATCACCCAAGCCCCTCTTAAAAGCATTAACAGAATCAGCCATCACAACATCACCCGGCAGTGCATTCCACAACCTCACTGTCCTCACTGTGAAGAACCACCTAAATTTATAGGCAGTCCCCGGGTTACGTACAAGATAGGGTCTGTAGGCTTATTCTTAAGTTGAATTTGTATGTAAGTTGAAACATATATATTTAGTTATTAAATGCAACTTAACATTTTAGTATTTATTTTTACCTTTTTGTGCTCTGCAGTAGACAACACACACCAGAGGGCAGATTGGGGCAGGTGGTTTATTAAAGGCAAATGCTAATAAAGGCCAAGCAAACCACAGTATGTTACTGTAACAGCCCCTTCTGCAAGTGTGAATTGTACGTAAGTTGGGTGTATGTAACTCAAGGACTCCCTGTCGTTTGCTGGGGGTAAAACAAAAACAGTGTAGTTGTCCCTCTGCAAATACTTTGTAATTATGTAAGTATTCTTGACAAAATATTTCATTTTCATGTCCATATGCATGCTAGGAAACCTGTCAATCATGGATGAGACAATATTATACGACAGCAGCAAGTCCTTGGGAACTGGTAATATAGCCAGTGGGGGAACTACAGTGGTGCGACCGAGCCAGGGTCCGTACCCCCTCAGGGTCCCCCAGCAGTTCGTGCACCACTGAGTCTGGGTGAAAATTTCATACGGTGTGGGGTGGGGGGGGGGGGG
>CM044434.1:133253027-133310992 GCA_024363595.1 Xenopus borealis
ATATATATATATATATATATATATATATATATATATATATATACTGTTCAGAACCTTTGTGCATTAAATGTCATTGATCTCAAATTAACCTGATCATTTCCCCACCCTTTAGTGTCTCTATGGGAAATAAACTGTATTATAGGCTTTAAGCCTTAAAACATGATCCTGAGAGTGCAGGGTGTGTGGTTTTTTTCCCTGTGTTTGCTGGATCTTAGTGTAAAAATGGGCAGACCTCAGACATAGCAAATATAGGGTCCTAAGTACTGACCTCACTATAGAGAGGGAAACCCAGGGAAAAAAATGAATGTGACCTGGTAATTGTATGTTTTCCTGGTGCTTTTTATTTTTAACCAAAAGGCTGGAGAAAATTTTACAGGGGATTTTTTTTTTAATTTCTTCCCTGGTATCAGGTTAAGAGCAGTGTTTCAAATATCTGAGTTATCCTTGTTATCGGTAGGGTTTATTTAAGTGTATTGTTCCTTAATCAAATACAGCGAAGGCATGGCAGACCATGTGCAGAGACTATTACATTTCTATATTTCAGTGTATACATGGAAGCTGCTGAACTTGAGCCGCCATATTGACTAGCCAACGCTGAATGAATTCACGTATAATATAAGTAGCCAGTATAATATGGTTTCAGTTGCTGGTATGTTCCAAAGCATTGTACAATAAAATTAAACCCTTTATTTTTACAGTATAAAGCTGGAGTATTTGTATTACAATCTTGTAACGGGAATGTTAAACCTCAAATCACAGTATCCAAAGCTAGTGGAAAAATAACTCCAAATTGGCAATAATTTTTTATAGCTTGAACCAGCTTAGCTCCGTCTTTGTGTGAATAAAAATATTATAGGTAAGCTTTATCTGTAGCTGCCATATGGAAAGCATGTAGAATTTGGCACAAAAACATCCGCCGAATGAAAGGAGGATTTCAGCAGCAATTTTTCCTGACTTACTGTAAGCGACTGCCCATGCCAAAGCAAAGGAGTGTGTGGTGAGCGCAATGAGGAACTAACTACAATAATAAAGGGGAACGGTCCAGATGCTTACTTGGGACATTCCCCGAGGTTCAAAGCTCTGAATTCCAAGAATATTCTGTCCGCCCCTTATTGTAAGATTGCTAAGTAGGACGTGCATCGCCTTTCTGTCTGTGGGGAGTTTTTGGGAAAAGCATATGAAGCGTGTGTGTTTATTTAATGTAACACTGCCCCCCTCCCCTTTCAGTTCTTGATATTGTTATGGTAAGGGCATGGTACTGTGGGAAACAGGGGGGGGAAACCTGCAGCTGTTCATCGGATGCTGGGAGTTGTAGTACAACCACATATTCAGTATTCCTGCAGGGAACTAATGTGAAACATAATGTCAAACCATATGTGATTTTTATATTATCTGTCTGCCTATGTACTCAAATTCACAAGTTACATAATTTCTTATAGATAATTGACCTTTCATTTATGGTGCAAAATTTGCAGCAGTCTGGTACACCTAATAGATCCAAGGAGCTTCCCAAACTAATAACACTCCTGAAGAGTTTTTATATTGTTTGGCCAGTATGCATAAGGGATTGTCACATGGCAGCATTTCTGTTTCTTATTCAACCCCCCCCCCTGCAGCATTAGAGAATGGGCGACTTCGATCTTGTTAGGCTAGTCTAGCTGGAGAGGTGGCATGGGCAGGGACCTGAGAAGTGTTCTTACAGATGCCTGGGGCGACTGTCCCATTTTCCAGTGGGTGTTCCCTTTCCCTAACAAAAGCATGGGAATGCATTTTTAAAAGAAACAAAAAATGGAAGCAGCACTAGGTGTGGGAGAGGAAGAAAGAAGCACTGGCAGAGCCACTGCACATTTACTATTTATTTAAATCAAAGGTGTCGTACCAAGCATTTTACCCCCCTCCACAAACATGAGGGGAAACTGCAGATTTAAGCAGCATCTGTAAGGTTGATGTATTAGGCTGCTGCTGCTGCTGCTGCTGCTACTGTGTTGGGTTATCAGAAATTGGTAGCAGTGTTAGGGTCTTGGCTTATAAATAGGACATTCCTAAATACAAGTGAAATTCCTTAATGCTAGTGTAAACACATTGGAAGGAAGAGCTTCAGCTCAGCGCGATGAGTGGCCTAAAGTACTGAACATACTGCCTGGAAAACCAAACACTTTCTGCCAGCTGGATTGTCTCTTGCATTCCCACCAACCTAAATCTCTTAACCAAAATAACATTACAGGTAACATCATTCTCTCTGAGTGTGGGGGCTTAGATGTAAGACCCAAAGTATGATATAAATCACTGTCATTTTTTACATTTCTGTTTATTATTTCTCTGACATTTTGATAGCTGCAGTTCTGCAATAGAAAAAAGCCATACGTTGCCCATCCTTCAAGAGGGGGAACTCTAAAAAGTCAAGCTGAGTTACATATGTGTTTTGCTGGGAAACTTAGTGGTTCAGAGGTCAGCAATGCCAGAAAATGGTGGGCAGCCAGGATAGCAGAGCATGCACAGTCCAGCTGTTGTGGCGTTTCCTGGTTTTCTGGATGGTAGTTTGACATGGCAGCTGTATGGGCTTCTCTTATTTCAGTCCCCAAGTCTAAATATAAATCATGCATTGCGAATAGTTTTTCCGCCATGAACATTTTTATAGCACAAGTGCACAGCTGCCTTCTTATCTGTTACATTATATGTATGGGATATAGGATGGTACACATTCTCATGAATATGTCTCAGGGGCATGCAACAGATCCTTTGGCTGCAAAGGTGAGCTGTAGTTTAGCCCTGATTGTCTGTGGGTGTAGTCCAACAACAAATGAAGGGATTCAAATGCAAAAATGAAGACATTAAAGGGATTGTTCACCAATTAACTTGCAGTATGAAGTAGGAAGTGATATTATTTGTGTCTTATTTTGCGTTTTATTTAGCAGTTTTCCAGTTAGCAGTAATATGAATAGGGAAAAAGCCTGAATAAAAAAAAATGCAATGTAATAAAAAAGCAATGTAAAAAAAAAAAGTAGAATTTGTTTTTTATATGGGGTCTGTGACCCTCATTTGAAAGCTGAGAAGAGTCAGAAGGGAACAAATAATTAAAAAAATGAAGGGCAATTAGAATTAGCCATTCTGTAATTTACTTATAGTTATCTTGAAAGGTGAACCACCCCTTCAAATGATGGAAAAAAAAATATGTGTAGGGGTTAACACTTAGGGGCAAATTCACTAAAGGGCACATGGCCGTCGCTAGCGAAAGTTTTCTAGAAATCCAATCCAAAGGGACATTGTCAGTTCACAGGCACACACAACAATTCACTAGCGAACCGGACCATCGCTAGCGTTCATTCGCACGCTATCACCAGGCGACTTTTCGCTCAGGCGAATGCTTGTTGGTCTGCAAATTCAGTAAAGTGCGAATATTAATGAACCTTATCTCTATCGCCAGAGTTGACTTTGCTAACTCAGACCTAAAATGAAGCTAGGTCTTCCTCAATCTTATGTCAGTTACATCATATTCTGTCAGCCGGAAATGCATTAAAGTTTAAAAAATGCTGGTGACTTTTCCTTTTTTAAGCGGGATTGCTTTCAAAAGTCCTAACTAAATATTTTTTTGGCTTAACATTTTTCCCCAGACTTTTGAGAACATATGGAACATTAATTTTACAGTATTGTGCATAACATTAACTCTCTTGTCTTCCTTCGACATTTATAATAAAAAGTGGTCAGTTCAAGCATTTGCACCAACATCTCTAATAAAGATGTCCATACAACTTCAATGTACCCGCCCTTTTCATCTAGCGAATTTTCGCTAGGCACGAATGAACAATAGCGCATCTTTGCTATGAAGTGCTCGATCTGCCTAAGTAACACTAGCGAAAAGTTTCCAGCGTTCGGAGCCCAGGCAGAAACTCTACATATTAGCGAATTAGCATAGTGGTAGTGAATTTACGCCTGGCAAAGTGGTGTGCAGACAATTCATCCCTTTAGTGAATCTGCCCCTTAGTCTTTTTTGAGAATACTTAGCAGCCACTCAGTCGCAATATTTTTTTCTTTTTTTATTAATAACACTAGCCTCTTACAATTTTTATCAGTCAGGTGACAAGCCTAGAAATAGCTACGTGTGAGTATATCCTTGTAATACACACATGAATATCCGGTATCATGGATAAGGGATATTGCCTGTGTCACATCACTCCTTGCACCTTGTGTGACAGAAAAAATGCGCTGCCAATTTAAAATAATAGAAATATATTATCAAAGATTTTATTACATTCTGTGCAGGTTATCCATGTTGCCGTGAAGGAAACTGGACAATGTGCAAGTACAGCCCTGCCAAACCCCCAGCGTGTGGCTGATTGAGATGTGGCAGGTGCCAGCTAAGTACTGGGCATGGTCACTGTGGTTTCATTCAAACCCAAGCCAAGGAATGCACCTTGTTTTGACCTCTCGGGCTTGCATTTTCCACATTCCTGTCAGGCAAGAGCCACAGATAATTGACAGAGCCATAGAGTTCAACTGGTGTACAGTCAGCCTCCCTTCACGTAGGTTTCGGCCAACAACGATTTCTGAGAACCTCTGAAAGTGTTCTGTAAAAAAACTTGTTTTTTGTTTTGTTTGCTTTGAAAGGAATTTGCACATGACGGGTTATGGGTAGTTTTGTGACGCTTGTCAGGCCTACCTTATTTTTACCTCAGGCAGGTCACATACGTATTCGCCTGTTTCTGCTGGACATAAATCTGAGGTTTCTAAGAAACTATTTCCCGCAGCCTAGAGAGATATCTCAGATACTGGCAATGCTATTGCCTATATCATGCTAAAAAAAAGTAAATTATGAGGCAAACTTCCCTTTTTATCTTTTTTTAATATAAGCTCATAGTTGAAAGGAATTTGCATATGATGTGTAGCTTAAGGTGGCCATACAGGGGTAGATAAAGCTGCCGATATCGTTTAGATCAATTCGACAGCTTATCTGCCCGTGTATGGATATCCTGATCTGGATATCTGGCCCCAATATTGATCAGGAAGGTTTGATTTTCTCCCAGCCGACCTGTTGGAGCCCATGTCGCCAAACGCCAAGTGAGCGGATCTTTGTGTCCATGGCCAGCTTTAGTTATGCTTGTCAGGCCTATCTATATGTCTATCTATCTATATCTATCTCATGCAAGTCACATATTTGCCTGCTTCTGCTGGACATAAATCTGAACTTTCTCCAGCGCCGGATTCGCTGGGCAGGCGCCCCTAGGCCACGTGGTCCTAGTGCCCGCCGGCACTAACATTCGCTTTCACAAGAGCACAGGCGCCTTTAGTGCCGGAGCACCAGGGAGCAGTGTGTCCTCGGTGCTCCTAGGTCCAGGCCTAAGGCCTATGTGGCCTCGCACACAAATCCGGTCCTGACTTTCTCAGAAACAATTTCCCACGGCCTAGAGAGAGAGATATCACAAATACTGTGAATGCTATTACCTATATCAATAACAAATTAAATTACGAGGCAAACTTTCCTTTTTATCTTTTTTTTTTTATAAAAAAAAGTTCATAGTTGAAAGGAATTTGCATATGATGGGTAGCTTAATGACGCTTGTCAGGCCTATCTATAGGCTTCTTATTTTTACCTCTGGCAAGTCATATACTGCATTTGTCTGCTTCTGCTGGACATACATCTGAGCTTTCTCAGAAACAATTTCCCTCGAGCTAGAGACAGATATCACAGATACTGCGAATGCTATTGCCTATATCACCTTAAAAAAAAGTAAATTATGAGGCAAACTTCCCTTTTTTATGTTTTTTTTTATATAAGTTCATAGTTGGGATTGCTGTCTTTTGTTTGTTCGGAATAATGTGGCCAGAGAAGCCGCCTTTCTTCTTGGCTGTTGTTTGGTATTAGCCCCTGGCTAGACAGATTAAATAGTACCGCATGTTGTAGTACGTGCTGTGGCTGCAATGAGGAATCCCGCGTAGTGGCTGATACGCGAGCACTTGCCGTTTCCTTTTTAACTTTTCCACTACATTCCTTCACTTAATGCCAGCTTTCCACGGCTGTTTTACGCCGCCTCCTATTAAAGTGTAATGGAGCTATAGATTTTTTGTTTTTCTATAATTATTCTACATTGCAAATGCCGTTGCACAGTCTTTTGTTTAGATGTTTTTTTTTTTATTCGAGTCTGATTGGGGAGAAGTTCTGCATGTGTTTGAGAAACTATTTATAGAATAAAGTAGGCTCACACATCTGTTTCTTTTATTACACCCTCCACTGCCCCTGTGGTTGTGAAGGGGTTAAAGGAAGTAATGGTATGGCTGTGTGAGAGCTAGTACTATTGATACCAGTGGAGGAAATCTGAGCTTGGTTGTCAAGGGGGGGAGGACAGGATGCCAAGATTTAGGGGGGAAGATACACAATCCCTTCCAGACCATGCACCATTGCAGGGAGCAACCATATACACCATCTTCAGCAATTACATACTAGACCATTTCCCCAACATTTGCCCATTGCTTTTAACTGTATGACAAAATAACATGACATTGTATCTATATATGGATATATGTAGCACATGTAGATTTTTCTGATTGTAGGTACTTTCCACCAGCCAGGATAATCAGGCACTAGAGAAGCCTTACATATTCCCAACAAGCAGCAGGCTCCAAGGAGAATCTCACCCTCGTCCCTCTTGTACTTCTATTAAAGGGGTTGTTCACCTTTGAGATAACTTTTAGCATGATATAGAGAGCGACATTCTGACATAATTTGCAATTTGTTTTAATTTTTTATTATTTACGGTTTTTGAGTTATTTCGCTTTTTATTCAGCAGCTCTTCAATTTGCATTTTAAGCAGTCTTGTAACTAGGGCCCAAATTCTGAATAGAAGGATCAGCAATAAAATGTAGCAATAACAATACATTTGTAGCCTTACAGAGCATTTGTTTTTTTAGAAGGGGACGGCGACGCCCATTTGAAAGTTGCAAAGAATCAGACGAAAAGACAAATAACTATAAAACTATAGCAAATAAATAATAAAAACCAATTGAAAAGTTGCTTAGAATTGGCCATTCTATTACATAATAAAAGTTACTGTAAAGGTGAACCACCCCTTTAATGAGAGGGCAGCGCTAGGGCTCTGATTGCGTAACCAGTACCTAATAAGGTAATAAATGCAGTAGATGTGTTAAATAATCCTATGATTTACATGTGTGCAAAAATGTAAATATACTTAAATTCTGGCTTGTGTAGCTGAATGTACTGTCTCCCACTGACAGAAACTAAACCGCTTCCTTTTATTCTGATTCAACTTATTCATTATCTCATCATTATCCCTCAACTGTATTAAACTGGTAGATCCAGTTGTTTGGTGATGTCAGGCACAACAATCTGATCAGAATGGAGGAGATACGAGCGGTCAGATCGAGGGACTGCATCAGCTAACAGATGCATTCATGATCCGACGTGATTTTTTTTAATATGCCTGATTGCATCTGGCTGACTTTCGGCCAGATATCGATCAGGGAAGCCCAACGGAGGGCCTCACACACGGGCCAATAAGCTGCCCACTCGGTCTCTTTGCAGCTTTTATTGGCCCGTGTATGGGGGCCTTTAATTTACAGGCAGTATGGCATAATAGTCTCTGGAAAGGGACACTGTGGCTGTTGGCTAAAAGGTAGATAGATAGATGGATGGATGGATAGATGGATGGATGGATGGATGGATAGTAGCAATGGGATAATAGTTTCTGGGAAGGGACTGTGACTGTGGGATAGCAGGTATCCTAGAGAGAGAGAGATGGTGCCTTCAGTAGCAGTGGGGTAATAGTCTCTGGGAAGGAACTGTAACTGTTGGATAAGAGTTAAAGTAGCGACAGATGGTGCCTATAGTAGCAGTGGCATAATAGTTTCTGGGAAGGGACTGTGACTGTCGGATAGCAGGTCTAGTAGGGAGAGATGGTGCCTATAGTAACAGTGGGATAATAGTCTCTGGGAAGGGACTGTGACTGTCGGATAGCAGGTATAGTAGGGAGAGATGGTGGCTGTAGTAGTAGCTTCTGACAATTTACTTCCACAAGCCATATTTCCTGCTTGCTCTTTTGCCCCAAAAACACTGACACCATGATGGTGAGTCTCTGGTTGCAGAACATGCAATGACTTGTGATTCATTCTGTAGATAACACCCCTTGTGAATACAGTTACATACAGTGTGTGCTATTTATAACAAAAATTAGGAACTTATAGAAAGCATGCTGTTTTTCTAAGAGTCTGTTTAAGTAGAAAAGTAGAAACTGTTTAAATAACTAAATTGTGCAAGGCTATATAACAAAGTAGTACAATTAAAAAATGATCAGGGTTTAATATACAGATATAAAAATACAATAGTAAATACATTAATAAAATGGGCACATCTATTGTTAATTATATATAAAATTATATAAAATTCCACCTTTCTGATGCTTACATAAAGAGTATTACCCAGCCACATGAAACCTCATTTTATTATGAGAACTGAATCCATTCATAATTCGTTTTCATGCTTTTGGGGTATATGCAATCCATTCTCTGTGTCTTAAGCTGGCCATAGACGCAACGATTCGTTCAGGATTCGTACAATTTTCAGATTGTGTGTGTAGTGTCCCGACATTTGTAGTGCCATGCCAATCGGTCGTTTGGTCAATTGGACAGGTTAGAAAATTTCTGTCGGCTGCCGATAATATTGCTGATCGTACGATTTTCAGTGGGAGACTAGGTTGTGTCGGACACAACATTCGTACGATCCCTGTCAGGGGCAGAATATCGGCTGATCTGTGCTTTTACTACTTTATTTAATCTGAAGGCTAGTGGCAGGTCGGCAGATGGGGATGTCCGATCCTACGATGATTCGTTCTATCAGATCTTTGCACCTATGGCCAACTTTACAGTTTTGTTTTCTTTCACCTGCGCTCCCCAAGAGGGTAGAGGTGGTGCAGTGTGACCCAGCAGTGCAGCTGGTCCCCTAGAAGTCTCTAACAGAATGGATTCATTGATGATATGTGCCTGGAACTCTGCAAAGCAGGGACATTCTTTAATTCAAAGAATCAGTAAAGCATATGATTCACTTTTGTTTTGAGTCTCCACGGTAGCACTGTTTACAGATGTTTTGTTTTGGGCTTTATATATTTGAAATTGGCTTGATTTCTAATTTGGCTCTGAAGTGGATGCAGTTTTTTAAATTATTTTTGGAGTGAAAATAAATGTAATATCTGACCTAGTAAGGAGTATTTTGAATGTGGCATTGGCCTCTCTTTTAATTTTTGCAAGTGACTTTGTAGCTGTGTTCTGTAAGCTGTAATCGCACAATAAATCATTGACATAAAAACCTGCCTAATATAGACTGAACTATTAATGAATAATGGTCGAATGCTGGAAAGCAACATTTTTAAAGGATGGATGATCTTTAAAGGACATGTAAAGCCTACATTTTCCTCCCATGTATATGTTGGGCATATCTTGCCCACCCAAACTGCATCATATGTACTGCATATACCCCCTCTGTTTGCCAGCGCCATCACATTTTCCTAAAACACACAGCAGCTTTCACCTGGCGGCCATTTTCCCTCTGATGCATTATCAGTACTCTTGACATCTGAAATAAGACGTATGCTGTCCATGCAGTGTGGAATGCAGGTTTACACAGGCACAACATACTTTGATAAAAAAAGTTCTGCTGGGTTTGAGCACTGTAATTGTTAAGCTGAGCTCAGGAGAGCTGGTTAGGAGAAAAAAAGAGCAACAGACAGTTTCTATAGGAACAAGCAATGCTCTCTCTTCATTGGCAGTTAGTCTGGAGGGTGTGTTTGTAATCTGAGCTGAGAGGAACTGAGCATGCTCCCTGAGCCAAGAGCCAAAGGAAATTCCTGAGGGAGGGGGCAGAGTGGTTTAGTGTAGTAGAAGAATTTGTAACTGATTAAGGGGATGCTGCAGCCTTACTGTTAACCTTTTAACAACCAGAGTGGCAGTTATCTAAAGATTTCAAAGAGGCTATTCATTGATTACATTTTTGTGGAGAGGGTTGACATGTCCTTTAAGGGATGAGAGGTTTTTGAAATGTACACATTAGTTACTTGTTTTAGGATAGATTACTGGAGCAAAGGCTACTATTATCTGCTCTTTCATTTTGGGTTTGTGCATTGGTAGTTGTGCAAAAGCATGTTATAGTTCAGTTATGGATGCAGAAACCTCCTTTTTATCAAAAGCAAACATTCCTCATGTTCTTCTGATGTTGGAAAATCGTAATATTTTACCGCACACCTCCTTCCACTGCTCTGCCAAAATGGTGCTGGTCCTCCGTCAACCCGGCCGGGTCCCTCAGCAAGTATATGTATGGAAAAACGGTCCGCACACACCCAAGTTGCAGTCGGGGACTTTACCACTTTTATTATTGCCACCAACTGAAGAAGGGAGGCAGCGTTCCCCCCGAAACGTTGAAAGTTGATGGCAATAATAAAAGGGGTAAAGTCCCCGACTGCAACTTGGGTGTGTGCGGACCGTTTTTCCATACATATACTTCTGATGGTGGATCCACAAGCACTGGGTGTGGGTTGGGTTATTCACATTGTGACTAACTGAATGCATGTACATTCAAAGGCATAAACAAATGAAGTTTGGGGCATGTTCAGCTAAATATTGCACAGTATTGTCCCCTGTCATTTCCCATTTGCTCATGAGCTGGCAACCAATACAACCTGTCTGTACAATCAACACTTTGGTTTGAAAAACAGTATAAATTAGATTTCATTAAAGAAAGGTGAGAATGAGAGGAAAGGACAAAGGATTATGAACGTTTTAGTTCGTAGAGTTTTGTTTCTGTTTTTTTGATGGTCTTTCTCCAGGGGTTCAGTATTGCTTAATATTTGGGGTCATTTGTGCACAGAGGGTTTTTTTTAATGCTGCTGTGCTCTAAAAGAAGACTGTAGTGGCTTAAATATTCATAACAATGCATGGCACACAACAAATATGGCACTGGCAGACATTGGTGATTCCAGTCGGACTTATCTCACTAAGTCTGTGTTTTTCACAATTTATACCAGCCTCAGTGCTCTAGTTCTGTGGTCCATATTCCTTAGTGGTAGAGGCTACAACACAGGGAAATGCTACCATACAGTTAGGTACTAGCCTATGAAAAATTAGCAGAGGTACATAGTTATTACTACCATATGGTTTTTTCATTGACTTGGTTTGGTGGCTTATCAATTTTATTATCATAACTTTGTAACTAAAAGACCCTGATTTCAAAGATACTAAATAACCCCCCTCATGTTCAAAGATCCTAAATTACTAATGAAACAGGGGGACCAAGGAATGTGCATTGATCAAACCCTTCTCTTTTGTACATTTGTAGCTAAGTTGGACAGATCAGTCACACTTCCATTGTAAGTTGTATTTATTCTATGTAGCCTTGGAGTGCACCTACAACACCCCTTTCAACGGGTTGTTCACTCTCTGACACTAATTTCAGTTAAGTTGGTTTTAGATTGTTCACCAGAAGACCTTTTTTTAATTACTTTCTATTTGTGATTGCTTCTCTAATATTGAAGTTTATGGTATAATTTTTCACCTTCTAAAGCAGTGATCCCCAACCAGTAGCTCGTGAGCAACATGTTGCTCTCCAACCCCTTGGATGTTGCTCCCAGTGGCCTCAAAGCAGGTGCTTATTTTTTAATTCCAGGCTTGAAGGCAAGTTTTGGTTGTATAAAAAACAGGTATATATTGCCAAACAGAGCCTCAATATAGGTTTACAATCCACATACGGGCTACTTAATAGCCCATCACAGCTTTTTTCTGGCACCCAAAGAAATTTTTTCATGTTATTGTTGCTCTCCAAGTCCTTTTATTTCTGAATGTTGCTCACAGGTTCAAAAGGTTGGGGATCCCTGTTCTAAAGAATCTCTGGGGTGGGGGGGGGGGGGGGGGGGGGGGGGGTCGCCCACACTTTATCTTGTTGATGCATTTATTATGACCCTGCTGAGCAAAATCCCTGAGTTTCATTAAAGGCAGCTGTTACAATTGATACAATAACTATTAATTGTATTGACTAAATGTAGCCAATTGAAACTGTTCAGAAGCTCCTGGATCACTGAGCTGCCAGACTGAAACACCAGTCAGGAACAGTAAACTTACATTTTGGGAAAAAGGAAAACATAAAAGATGGAAAGCAATTTGAAAAAGGCTTTGTTTATTGTGAATAATCTGAAAACACCTTCCAAACACTTTTTTCAGTTCAGTTGAGCAACCACTTTAAGAGACCTGGAGATTTCTGGAGATTTTTCGTAATTTGGAACTTCATACCTTAAGTCTACTAGAAAATCATGTAAACATTAAATAAACTCAACAGGCTGATTCTGCTTCCAATAAGGATTCATTTTATCTTAGTTGGGATCAAGAACATGTTACTGTTTTATTACAGGTATCGGACCTGTTATCCAGAATTCCCAGGATCTGGGGTTTTCCAGATAATGGATCTTTCCATAATTTGGATCTTCATACCTTAAGTCTACTAGAAAATAATTTAAACATTGAATAAACCTAATATGCTGGTTTTGCATACAATAAGGATTCATTATATCTTAGTTTGGATCAAGTACAAGCTACTGTTTTAGAGAAGAGGAAAATCGTTTTTAAAAATTTGGATTATTTAAATAAAATGGAGTCTATGGGAGACAGCCTTTTCGTAATTTGGGTATTTCTAGATAACAGGTTTGCATACCTGTATTAGAGAAAAATGTTTTAATTTTTAAAAACTTTGATTATTTGGATAAAATGGAGTCTATGGGAAAGGGCCTTAAAATAAACCAGTAACTGTACCTGTAATTGTAGCCTATATTTTCACAGCAGGATTCCCATCCTAAAACATCCCTGCTGTTTTACTACAACTCCCAGCTCAAACGTACCTCTACAGCTTCCAAAATGACTGTATCTAGTGATCTCAAATGACCCAGAACTTATAGCAAATGTGCAAGTCATTGAACCCCTGGGTAATAGTGACCATAATGTTATATCATTTAATGTCTGGTGCAAAAAACAAATATATTCTGGGGCAACAAAACCCATGAATTTTGGAAAAGTTCATTTTAGTGCCTTGAGGGCTGCCTTTCAGAGTATTGATTGGGGCATTACATTTCAGCTAAAACCACAGAACAGAAATGGTTGTTATTTAAATGTTACTGTTCTCGATTTATTCCCTTAAGGAGTAAATGTAGCAGGTCTAAGTATCATCCTATGTGGCTTAATACAGCTGTAAAGAAGTTAAAAGAAGAGAGAGGCATTTAAAAACTACAAATCTATTGGGACAGAAGCTGCATTTAATGAATATAAACACTGTAATAAATGCTGTAAATCAGCAATCCGTAACACAAAGAAAGGAAATTAAGAGTTAATTGCAGCTCAGGCCAAAAGTAACCCTAAAACGTTTTTTAAATATATTAATATCAAAAGGATGCAGGTTGAGAGTGTTGCTCCATTAAATAATGGTACCAGTATGGTTGTAACAGATACAGAAAAGGCAAATGTGCTGAATCAGTTCTTTTATTCAGTGTATACAATAGAGGAGTCTCAGTTCCCAGGCTCACTTTATAACTGTACTAATGACTCAGCTCAATCTAGTCAGTGGCTGACTCAGGATATGATTAATAAAGCTTTAAAGTGGACCCGTCACCCCAAAAAAATATTCAAAATCATATTTTATCACATTAGTCAAGTAAAATGAACATTAATTACACTATATAAATTATTTTAATCTTGTTTTCTTCAGTCTGGGAATTCATAATTATAACAAGCAGGCAGGAGCCATTTTGTGGACACTGTTATTAAGACAAGCCTTGCATCATCTCAGAATCTTGTTTGTGCACCTGAATGGGGGACCCGATGTCTAGCCCCATGTCCTGGCTACACAATTAAATGGTTAAGAGAACTGGGGGAATGTTTGGGGAGCAGAGGCATCTAGGAAGTTTTGAATGGAAAGTGAAAGTAATTATCTGCCCGCTCTCTATGACAGCTGAGATTTTTAAATGAGCTTAAAACAGCTATGAATGCTGAAGTCATTTGCACATGGATAGGAAACTGGCTACAGGATCAGGTACAGAGGGTGGTTGTTAATGGTACATTCTCTATTAAGGTTTTTAGTGGGGTCCCTCAGGGCTCGGTATTGGGTCCACTTTCATTTAACTTGTTCATTAATGACTTAGGGGAGGGTGTTGTAAGTAATGTACAGTATCAGTGTTTGCAGATGACACAAAACTATCCAGCCCAATTAATTCCATCCAGGATGCAGCATCCTTGCAACAGGATCTTGACAAACTGGCAATCTGGGCAGCTAAGTGGCAAATGAGATTCAATGTAAAGTCATGCACCTGGAAAGTAAAAATATTCAAGCCCCTTATACCCTTAATGGGATTACTATGTTACTATGTATTTGTAATATACAATTTGGAAGGGTAACAGATTATTTGTGGTGTATATGATATTTCACCAAGATATACAGTATCAGAGACGACTTCTGACATGTTCTGAAGCTTTTTGAGGTTTAACTCTTGGACCTCACAGAAAGATTGGATTTGTCTTTCTCATAGGTATACTAACTATACTTTGATTTTAGAGGTGTAAGCAACTTAATGATTTCTGTACAGGTCTCTGCTTGTATCAGTGTTTCTGCCAGCCAGTATCTACGGTTTAGTGACTATGTTTTCTAATGCTGTACGCAAATTTCAGCTCTGTCATATCCTGTTCCTGAATGAAAAGTAACAACAGAGATGAGCTGCAGCTAGGGTTGCCACCTTTTTCTAAATAAGTTACCGGCCGGCGGGGGGCGGAGTCATAAAGGGGCAGGATGTGCCGTAAAGGGGCGGGGCGTGACGTCACATGGGGCGGAGCCACAGTGAGCGATCGTGTGAAGAAGGCAAGAAAGGTAAGTTTTAATAGGAATTAAGGCAAGGCAAGGGCCATTTTTAAGGGGTATTAATTTGTAATACAGGCCCCGGCCTTGGCTGGTGTTTTACCGGCTAGGCCGGTAAAATACCGGCTGGGTGGCAACCCTAGCTGCAGCTAGTAAGAAAGGCTAGGCCCCCTTGTGTATTATAGGCATAGCCATGCCCGTGAATAATATAGTTTGTGCTATCTTTTATTTCGTTTGAGATATACTGCAGTTCTCCGTGAAGAAAAACATGGCATAATTTTCTCAATGTAATTCCATACATATTTAGGCATGCTCCAAATCTAGGGCTTAATGTGGGATTAAGCACACCCTAATGCTCTTTTGCACATTATTGTCGACAAAACACCTTTGAACACAGAGTATTTAGTATTTTGGAAGCTGTAATTCGGTAGCAGCTAGAAAGCTGTGGGTTAGGCTATAAATAAAAGGACTTGGATGAATACAACGGCTAAAGGCATTCCTGATGGTGCATGTTGATTATAATGCCTCTCATTGCAAAATTAAAGAGAATAATGCATAATATTGCCTTTAAGGGTGTACGTTAAACCCACCGAGGCACATCTCCTGTCTGGGTCTGTCTTCCACAACTGCTATGATTTTCCCCTAGCAAATTGGTGTGATGCCGTGGTAGATTGGGTGCCAGGAAACCGGAAGGTGGGGTAATTCTGGACATCTTTTTGGCTCTTTCATGACTAATGAGCAGGCACTTGACAAAGCATACCATTCTGTATATAATACTAATTCCATTCTCTATATAATAATAATAATAATAATAAAAATCAAAGCAAGAATAAATTGAGAGCTCATGATGAACCAGAGTGATTTATAGGCATTCAAATACCCCTAACAATGTGTACAGTACCAGTACCTGAGCTCCCAACAGTACTGTACCTGTTTGAACATAATATTTTTATTATTTTTCTGTAAGTGAATGTCTTTGTTTAAATGCCCCAGCATATTCCTCTGTTGCAGACCTGTCAATTATTAGCCAAAGTACAGCATGTTTATTTGGAACATATCTACTAAGCTGTATTCATATATATCTTAGTGATTCACAGAGCTGCTATCAGACTGGGGTAAAGGGGGAGCAGCAGAGGTCACTGACTCACCCCACCTGGGAGTTCCCACAACCTTCTGCGAGACCTGGCACATACCCCAGTAATTTTGGCAACATTCCTAAACCACCTTGACATGTACAGATGAGATATACATCTATTCCCATGCTGTTTTATGTATAAAGTGGTTACTCATCTCTTCTTTTTGCTAAAGAAAGAGGTGGAAGGGAATATTTTTTATATTGAATGTAAGCGTTGGAAAATAACAAGCTGCTTCCCTGGTGTTGGTGCATTTACCCATCTGTTCAGCAGTCGTTCCCTTACAGTTTAGCCACTTTTCTGCAAATATATATTGTGTTGTATTGTGTCTGCACTAGTCTGATAATTGAAGGTGACTAATTCTTGATCCACTGCAAGGAACTTAAGATGGAAATTGTATTTGTATATACTTATGACCAACAAGTGCAGACCTGTGCAGTTATTAATTCAGAAGTATTGTTCTACAGCCAAATTGAAGCATGGTATGGTACTGGCCCTTTAAGATACATCTAATAACATATATACAAAACCTTTAAACAAACACTTTGGGCATGGAGCTGGTATAGTAAATACAAAAGTATTTATGGAGTTAGTTGTTATTATTACAGTAGCAGTTTTAGGGTCATGGAGGAATGCCCTCATCTCCCTATTTGCTAAGAGATCAGATAATATGGTTGGGGGGTAATTAAGAAACACAAAAGGGTTCCTCAAATCTGATCCAAAAGGGCCACTCCTGTAGCCTTCAAAGCCTGTAAAACAGAGCAAAGTACAGAGAAGGGCAACACTTCTGATAAGAGGAACAAGTGGAGATATCCAGTTGCACCAGAAGAAGGGAGGCCATGCCCACAAGAGCTTGCTATTGAACTGGCTATTGGTGCTGTCTTTTGTACAGGAATAGTGAGTAATAGATCCCAGGCTGTTATTGTGTGTGGGTAAATGGAATTCTTTTATGTATTGTGAGCTGGTTCACTGTAACAAGATATTTAGGTCTCAGCAGTCAGAAGGAGAGTGATGAGGAGAGCACAGGTGACTGCAATGCATTGGCTTTGTTATCCTATTTCCCCACATTCACAGGACAAATTATATTAAAGCTATGATGTCATACAACAAGAATCTTATGGAGCCAGCTTGGGAGCTTTAAATGTCCCTTTAAAGTCATGTGATCCCAGGCTTTCAGCTGCACAACTCTTACACACTCTTGATATTTTCTCTTCAGTAGTGATGGGCGAATTGGCACGAATTTCCACGTTTCACCACCAGCGCAGTGGCGTAACTACCAGGGGAGCAGGGGGTGCAATTGCACCAGAGCCCACTGGAGGGAGAACTCCAATGTGCAATTCATAGGGCGAGAGCCCGATAGGGGGGCCCTGGTGCCAATCCTGCACCAGGGCCCACCAGCGAGTAGTTACGCCACTGCACCAGAATATATTCGCGAACGAAAATTCGCTGTCGAATTTCAAAAGTTTGGACACTGGCGTAAAAATTTTGGTCGCTGGCATCAAACTTCACCCATCACTACTCTTCAGAACTAGGAGCAACAACCTGCAGACCTGTAACTACAAGTTGTATTGGCAATTCTAGGTATTGTAGTGTAGTTTTATAAAAGCTAGAACTTCAGAATTTCCACTGTAGATAGCCAGCTTTAGCAGTTACTTTCACTTTACCAGCCCTAACTAATATTTTTATTCATCTGTAGCCATAATTGAAGGTGGAAATAAACATGTTCAGTCCTTTGGTCAAAAATGTCTGACCCAGCTTGAAGCTGATCCAACGCAATGCAATTGCCTTCTGTAATTCAAATGTGTAAAGTGTAATAGTTGCAGCAACAGTATAGGATATGTTGGTAAAAGGGGGGGGGGGGGTTTCAATCTATCTGAGGAGCAAAAAATAGATTAGCCCAGCCTTGGACACATGAACCAGCAAAATTGCTTATCTATCCAATTAAAAGTTGTACACTGCTGATTAAAATAACAGGGAGAGGGGTCTGGCCCGGCAGGAGTCCATTATGGGCTGGGGCCCACCAGGTTTTTTCCTGGAATCCCGCCGGGCCAGTCCGACATTGGGTGCCTTTGAAGGCACCTAAACATTGGACATTGTTAGTGCTAAACAGTCCGATACAGGTAGAATTCGATTGTCGATTGCATATCTGATGATTCAGCTCTACACGTGTGTATTGCAACGTACAATCATTCCTGCAAAAGATCTTTTCCAGGAAAGATTGTAATTGTAACATCTATGGCCGCCTTAAGATATAATTATTTTTCATCA
The DNA here is from genome assembly GCA_024363595.1 of Xenopus borealis. Lineage (NCBI taxonomy): Eukaryota > Metazoa > Chordata > Amphibia > Anura > Pipidae > Xenopus > Xenopus borealis. The sequence continues at coordinate 133,271,310 of CM044434.1, forward strand.
CAGGAAAAAATCTTATAGGGTTTAATTAATGTTTAAATCATAGGTCCCCAACCACCGGGGCGTGGCCCAGAACCAGGCCGCGGACAGTCCTGAACTGGGCCGCCGAGCCCGCAATTTATTTGGCGCACCAAATTGGACAATTCCCTCTTAAGGTTATCAGATGTAGCTTTTTTTGCAGTCCCTGGTAACTGGTCACACTTCTGTCTGAGGCAAGGTTTTCATCTTTCTTCATGGCAGAGATGGCCTTGCAAGGTATTGAGTCTGAGTAAGGTTATTGAGACATATGGCAGGATAATATCATATACATGTAAAGTACAATTCCACTTGCCCCCCCCTTGCCCCTTTCTTTTTGACACCCATGACTGTATGTATTTGCAGAGTAGATGCCCCATTAACATCTGGCTATAGACAGTGTGTGTGAGAGGCACAGTAACAGCTTGGAAGGAATGTGTCCAAACAGTAGCCTTGCAAGTTCTCTCTCCCTGCAACTAACTCCCCATCCTTCCTCACAGAACAAGGCACTTCCTTCCTGTACTGCAGACATTGTTGTTGATGAAGGTGGGTTGGGATTTCCGCTTTTTTTTTTTTCGTTTCAGTGGCGGCATGAGATTCTTTGCCAGGCTTCTCCGTGTTGCCTTTGTAATGTGTTTGAGGGAGAGTGAATGAGTATGCCTTCTGCACAATCGTGCCACTACATCCCATTCAACTTTCAGATAATATATAGCCATTAGAGATAATATGAACATTTCCAGTGAATGTATTATTTCTTAAAATATCATTCATTTGCACAGGTATAAATAGCATTGGGTAGTATGAGCCTTTGTGTTATGAGAACATGAAACGCGTAAGGCTGTAATCCATGTTTGTACTTAAATAAATACTTTTAACTAACTGCCTGGAGGATTTGCTCTTGAGTCCCTACCCTACAAACAATACAGTGATATCCTGTTTATAATGGTGCTAGCTGCATGCTCTTGAAAGTTCATGGGACCCTTATTTGTCATCTATTGTCTTTTAATATCTGTTGACATTATGCTTCATTATTTAAAGAGGCAGTTCTCCTTCATGAATTATTTGTATGATGTAGACAGGGATATTCTGAGCCTTGTGGCTCCCTACTCTCCAGTTTTCTTAGCAATGTGGTTACTAGGGTCCAATTTACCCTAGCAATTAGGCAGAGGCCTCCAACCCTCCTGCGCCGAGTGAGGGCGCCTGACCGAAAGGTGCTGAACGTGCCTGCACGAATGGCGCTGCGCACAGCGTCTAACGAAAACTTTCTTTTTACACTTAGATTGGGAGAGAGGTCTGGCCCGGCAGGGGCTCATTAAAGTGGACCCGTCACCCCAAAAAAATATTCAAAATCATATTTTTATCACACTAGTCAAGCAAAATGAACATTAATTACACTATATCACTTATCTGAATCTTGTTTTCGTCAGTCTGGAAATTCATAATTATAGCAAGCAGGCAGGAGCCATTTTGTGGACACTGTTATTAAGACAAGCCTTGTATCATCTCAGAATCTTGTTTGTGCACCAGAATGGGGGGCCCGATGTCTATCCCCATCTCCTGGCTACACAATTAAATGGTTAAGAGAACTGGGGGAATGTGTTGGGAGCAGTGACATCTAGGAAGTGCTGAATGGAAAGTGAAAGTAATTATCTGCCTAAGGCATAGAAGGGGCAGACAAAATTTGATTGACAGCTGAGACTTTTAAATGAGCTTAAAAAAGCTAAGAATGCTTTAATAAAAATTTGAAATTGGATTTCATGTTTAATTTGAAAAGGACTTTTATTATACAGATTTTTATGTTTGGGTGACAGGTCCACTTTAAGGGTCGGGGCCCACTTGGTTTTGTCACACCGGGCCAGTCCGACACTGAGTAGGAGGCCTGATAAGAAAGAGCAGTAATAAGAATTAACAATAAAATTGTTGCCTCTGAGAGTAACAGTTGTTTTGGCTTCTTGACTTACTTACCTCCATGTCAATGCAAATAGGAGGCAGAAAAGGAAGGCAAAAATTTAAAAATAAACGGCTAAGGCTCAACTAAAAGGTTGCTAAGGATACGTTGCTGAACAGAAAGCTAAAGAATTCCATAACCATAACAGAAATTGCAAATTGTCTTACAATAGTACTAACTGCACCACACTAAAAGAGTTTTTATTTAAAGTTGAACTAAAGTTGTTTATCTCTTTGTGGCTTATATCACATTGGGAAACATTCCAGCACCAAGAAATGCACCGGGAAATTGTCCTGAAAGTGAATACTGTATATACACACCTTTATCCTGTAAAGTATAGAACAATTGCAGCCATGGCATTCTAACAGCAAAATGTGACTTGCAGTTGAACACAACCTATTATCAATTACCATGCACTTAAAGGAAAACTATACCCCCAAAATGAATACTTGAGCAACAGATATATAAATAAATATATATATATAGGAATAAATATTTAAGTAAATATTGCCCTTTTATGTCTCTTGCCTTAAACCCCCATTTCGTGATGGTCTGTGTGCTGCCTCAGAGATCACCTGACCAGAAATACTACAACTCTTAACTGTAAATGGAAGAAGTGTGGAAGCAAAAGACAGAACTTTGTCTGTTAATTGGCTCCTGTGACCTAACTTTATAGTTTGTTTGGTATGTTTGTGTGCACCGTGTCAATCATCCGATCCCTTATTTTTTTTCTATTTAGGATTACCCAATGGCAATATCTTTTTATAGAGACCTACATTGTTTGGGGGGTATAGTTTTTTTAATGGTTGTACCTTGGTCAATGGTCTTTTCAGGCTGTGCACTACTCCTTAAGGCAGATTAAGAGTATGGCACAAAATGCAGAGCACAGGGTTGTTGGCAAGCTAGGGGGTAGTGATGATCAAACCTGTCCCTTAGCTTTGTCAAAATACATGAAAGATCAATGGCCATTTTTTTGCAGTGACCACTTTTGGAAATACTTTTTCAAAGCAAAATACATTGAAGTCTATGGGTGAAACAAAAAATATTTGCTCATTACTATGAAGGTGTTCTACAGGACACCCACATGCAAACTTCACTAAATGCAGCACTCCAAATGCCAATAACTTAATGTGCTGCACATCAGGCTGCAACCCATTGGGTAATGTACAGAGTACAAAAAACAGGGTGCTTTGTGGCAGGTTTTTGCACTTTGCTCCATACATCATAAACAAACTCTATTCTAAAGCGGCCATAGATTCATAGATGTTGCCAAACGAGCGGTTCTTTCCCCAATATGCCACTAACGGCATGGCTATATCTGAACATTCGGCTGTATGGTCGAACGATCGGATTACAATGACACCAAGGGGCTCTGACGGGTCAGTCGGAAGAAAATCAAACGGGTTTTCCTGATCGATTTCCGTTGGAAGCCCCCATACACGGGCAGATAAGCTGTCAAATTGGTCTAAACAACCGATATCTGCCAGTGTATGGCCACCTTTAGATGGGGTGCTTAGCCACTCTTTTTATTAGTAGAAGTATGCTTGAATATCTCCAGCTGTGCACCCCTGACAATCTTAAGTGCTCAAGTGCTGACTGAGGTGTATCTCAAGCCTCAGGTCATTAAATAATCATTATATTGCGAGAGTTTATGCATATAATTATGCTCAATCTCATGTTTACCAAATATTTAGTGTTTAGCATGTTTAATTTATTTTACTTTTAACTTCATTGATTTCCAAGACCTCCTTAAATGGCAGCAAAGCTCCAATGCAAAGCCTTAGCTCTAAGATTTAATTGCAGTTATGTAGATGTAAAGCCTTAACCTTTCATGCCTTGATTTGAGATTAATATTTTATTGCAGCAACGTAGACAAAAGCCTTACGCATTTCGTGCCTTGATTTTATTACAGGAGCATAGGTGAAAGCCTAGTGCATTTTGTGCTTTGATAATTAGATTTGAATGTTAGAACATAGTTGAAAGCCTGGCTCATTTTGAACCTTGATTTCATATGTAGATTGTATTGGAAAAGCTTTGGTCTTTGGTTTGCAATTTGCATTGTAGTGCAGATACATAGACAAAATACTGCAGAATTATGTGCTACAAAATCTACTTATGAAATCAAGACATGGAACACTTAAGCCATTTGTCTATGTCCCTGCAGGGAAGCTGAAGGTCTGGGATATAATCACCACTCCCATAGCATTGGTGAGCTATTACTCTTTTGTTGGTACTGTGCCATTCTCTAGTGTATTTATATGCTTCATTATCTGATGCGATCTACCCTAAACGAACACACATTGGGTAAAAGTACCTACATGTAATTAGAGAGCTTGAAAACTTTCCCAGGTTTTCAGGGAAGCTCTGTAGGTAAAACAATTGTGTAGCCAATGCTATATATATATAGATTACAGAGTCGTGACACTGACAAAGGGCAGCTTGCACAGGTTTTAGCTAGTGGAAAGTGGGAAAGTGCTCCGACACACCTACAGGTGTATTTGTATAGAAGCAGCTTGTGCAAGAAGCAGCAATACATTGTGGAATTCTTATGTCCCTTTGTCGTACAGCTAACATAACACATCTTTACTGCCTTTGTGTTCAAGTGTCACCTTTTAGAAGAAAAAACCTTGTAGAATAAACACTACCGTTCTTTCTGGGAATGGGATTAGAAGCCATATGCATGTCACTTTAGAGAGACATGGGAACAGCTACAGCTATGTCCCTATTGTTATATCTTCGCTAAACATGTGTGTATTCCATGTAAGGGCTCCTTGGTGACTGCTCTAAATGCTGGGAGAAAGACAATAGAGGTCAAATGGTATAGTATACTGGCCATACTTCTTTGAATTTCATATGTAATCATTTCTGCTTGTGTCTGTTTTTATCAGAAGGGCACACCCATGGTATCATTTTGGCACTGCTACTGGCTCAGGTTGAATTGCTACTTGTCCACACAACTTGTATAGAAGATCTAACTCATTAATAACCAAAGGAATAGAAAGAATTCTATGCCTTACCAGAAAAGCCTGTGCTAATGTTGATTGTTATGGCCCAGCTCATGTTATGGCGCTTTTTGTCTTGCAGTGGATTTGAGTGCACCAGACAGCACAATCTTGACTCAGGCCAATCCCATGGCATTCCAGATTGTCCATCGCCTTGGTCATCACGCTGAGCCAACACTCCAGCCCATCAAGCAGTCCCAGCCACAGCTCTTCTCAAATCTCTCCCAGCACCAGCCAGTGGAACACCAATTGCGGGTAGGTTTTTTATAAGCATTTTTTGTTGGTTACTCTTGACTCTAGAAAAATAAATATATTTTCATAACAGCATGGTATGGTCTTTGTTATACTCTTTATCATATGGATAAATACAGCTATGCAGACAACTAGCTTTACTCTCTTAGGGTAGGGACAGACAGGGATATTCGGGGAGATTTTGTCGCCTGCCAAAAAAGCCAGGCGACAAAATCTCCCCGAATCTCCCTGTCTGCCCCTACCCTTAATATAAAGGCGAAGCAACACCTGGAAATGTAATTCTTCTACATACATTACACCAGGGGTCCCCAACCTTTTTCACCTGTGAGCAACATTCAGATGTAAATAGAGTTGGGGAGCAACATATGCATGAAAAAGTCTCCTAGGTGGTGCCAAATAAGGGTTGTATTTGGCTATTGGTAGCACTTATGTTGACTGGCAGCCTACAGGAGGCTCTGTTTGGCAGTACATATGTTTTTTATGCAACCAAAACTTGCCTTCCAGCCAGGAATTCAAAAATAAGCACCTGCTTGGATGCAACTGGGAGTAACATCCAAGGGGTTGGGGAGCAACATGTTGCTCACAAGCTACTGGTTGGAAACCACTGCATTACACAAAGGTGTAAGCGTTCCAGCTGCAGGTTTGCTGTAGACTTGTCTCTAGTTTCTGTCACAACAGCAATAGTTTGGCATATGGCCTTTCAGTATGGTGGCTCTAACTATCTATTTGCGTCCTCTCTCATAGCTGGGTACCGAGCCAGCCTGTCGGAATGCAGAGCTTGTGCGCCAAGAGCCAAGTTTACGGCAGCTTGTGAACAAGGAAAAAGGAAAAGCAAGTAAGAATCAGAAAAGTTATATTAGAAAAAGTAAAATCAATGTATTCTGCTCAGTACAGTGATGCATGTGGCATATATCTGAAAATTCTTCAGACATTTTGAAACATTTTCTTCATTGTTCCCAGTCATCACATTGTACACACACATTTTACCTCAAATCTGGCATTTTTCCAATCATAAGGGGCATTTCCAGGTCTATTCGGTGCCAACATTAATTTGGTCACTATGCTGAGGCCACTGTTACCACATGGATGGCAAGTGAGCTTTGTTTACTAAAGTTTGCTGATAATAGTAGACATTATTATTATCATTTTATAAAGCTTTGGAACAGAGTCCTACACGTACTTATATGCGACCTGTATTTAAGCCTCTACTTCTCACCACCTGATCCAACCCAATGGAGTCTTCAAATGATCTAATCTGCATTGCAATGCCATTTCCAGAGACAGATTGGTCAGGGAGTGCAAAATTTTAAATTCCTCTTTATTTATTTATCTTTGAGAGTGGTTGTTTTATTTATTATATAATGGCACACAAGTCATCCAGTTTGCCCCCTCAGTTACAAAATCAAGGCTTTTCTGTCCGAACTGTTCTGCGGGTACCTTAGTACAGGATTCTAACATGGGAAACTACTGTTTAAATATAGCGCAATTCTGCCCCCTGCTGATTTTGTATTTTCCCTTTAACAGTTCAATTCTTTTTCTCCTGATATTGCCCGTATTGACTCCTTTATTAATCACATTCAGCCAACTAATTAAATAGTAAATGTAGCTATAATGAGATATAAAAAAAAAATAATTTTTATGACAATAACAGAATATTGATAGTAAATTTAAAGGAAAAAATATTTTACCCTTGGGATTCCTGTATTTTAACACAGCTGTTCAACCAAGTAGTTTTGTTATCCTTCTGAATACAGGAGTTGTCAGAATCCCACCACAGGTTCAGTTTAGCTAAATGCTTAATGTTCAGCCTAATTGAATATGTACCGAAACATATGACTGGGAGTTACCATGTTACAAGGCACCCTCCTTGAAACTTCTTGCTTACCCGCTACCCTGAGGTGGCCCTCCTCTTCAAAAAAACAGCACTCTTTGCACTCTGTGCACATGAAGGCTTTGACACAGGGAACAAAAATTGCATCATGGTGCTTGGCAAATGGTGCTCTCGCTTGATGTGTTTTTGAAGAAAAGGGGCAGCAGCCAGAGTAGAATTAAATTGGCTGGAATCACTGTGGGGTGGGGTAACTAACGAATTGCCACAGCATTTAACCTTTCCTTTTGCTTTGAAGCGCTGGACAAGTGAAGACAACTTTTTTTTATAAGTAGATGCAGTTTTTAAGAAATCTATTTCAGTTCTGTAAAGGCCTGCTCAGTCTCAGGACTGTTGTGCTCTGTTTGTGTAGATGCCATGGCCAGCCCTGCAGTGAAACAGAAGATTGTCGAGATGATCCAGAAAAAGAAATTTGCCCCGGATCGAAAAAATATTGTGAATCACAGCAACGCTGTGCCCTACAGGTGCCTCCTTATGTTAACATAATGTTGTTTCAAATGTTCTTGCTATTGTTAATCAATCAGTCGGCCGTCTGTCAGTCTCTATATATTGTTTAATTTGTTGTATTTGGTTTCTGATTTTTTTAAATCTTTTTAGGCCTCCTGAAATTGTTGATAAAGAAGCAACCCCACCACCTTCTATCATGAACAACTTTGCTTCTCAGGTGTCTGGGAACTCTTGTAACCCTTCTGAGCACTTTCCCCTTCGCAGGACAGGTACTATGTCAATCATAATTTAACTCTTTTGGGGATAGTAAAATAGAAGGTACGAAGTTTGTCCCTGTGCCAAAAACCCTCTGCAGTCTATCACTAGGAAGCATTTTCTTTTCTGAAGGTGGAAAGCAAGATTGTCATTGGTTATCGAGGGTTATTAGTCCTAGTGGAAAGTTTGCACTTGTAAATTACCTTTGTCTCATGGGTTCCTAAGTAATATCTGCATAGTAAACACCACTCAGTGATGGATATAATACAGCAGTGCTTGAAACTTTGTGAAACCTTTCGAATGTAATATTTCTGAATATACATCATGATATACATCATGATATTTTCACAGATGTACAAAAAGTATATGAGAACCCAATTAAACAAATGGATAAACAATATAATTGTTTATTTATTGATTGATTAAATGTATCCAAATTACATATTTGTGTGTGCCAAAAGTATGTGACCCATTGCTTTCAGGTGCTAGTGAGCCCCCACCCTTGGATCAATTACTTTTCCTACTAAATTTTTCTGGTAACTGTTGATCAGTCCTGCATGTTGGCTTGGATGAATATTAGCCCATTCCTCCTTACAGGTCAGCTCTATCATGTTGGTGGGCTTTCTTGTATGAACTGCCCAGGTCAGGTCTTTTCACATTATTATAGGATTCAGGTCACAAATTAGACTTGACTATTCCAATACATCGTTTCTTCTGCTTTTAACAATTCTTTGGGAAATCGACTTGTATGTTTACAGCTGATGTCTTACTGCATGACCTACACTACTTTCTCTGAGCTTTAGTTCATGGACAGGTAACTCTGATACTCTGCTGCAGAGTTTGCTGGAGCAATTCAGAATTCATAGTTCTTTCAGTGACGGCAAGCCATCCTGATGCAGAGACAGCAATGCAGGCCCAAACCATAATACTGCAACAGGGCTGGACTGGGAGGAAAAAGCAGCCCTGGCAAAAGTATCAAAGCAGCCCATGTATTCAGGCGCATGCAAAGCATGATATACATTTCCAACCCCAAGGTTAACTAGAACTAGTGTTTATTGATAGATATTTTAATAGTCGATTACCATATAATTCCCAGAAATATTATACACCCTATGTGCTGGAACTGGCCCTTGCAACAAATATCTCCTAGTTTCTATCACAACTATTGTATCTGATGGATTAGTGACCCTATACTTACAGTATATTCTATATTTTCCTTTGTGTGCCCCCAGCTAGACCATGTACCCAGTCAGATAAGAGGATGTTAATTACATGTGTATCACAGGTCAAAGTGTGTCATACTTGAATAGACTAGTCTGTCTCATGCAATTAATGCTACATTTCACAGTGTTCCATATACAGGCTGAAGTGACTGTTCTGAGCATGGATCCTCCTGTTGCCAACATACCTATCATAAGTATAAGGGATAGGGTATATAGCAAGGAACGCTAATATTACTAAATGAAGTTGGTCACATTTCCTGATTCCTCCCATATGCCAGTACTGACATGAGCACTAACAAATGCAAGCATCAGCTTAGCTGTGAGTGGCTATTAGGGGCAGCTCATTTACATTTATAAAGTGATTGTCTCATTTACGTATTAAAGATATACCTAATTTGCATTTTTTAGGTGAGCAGCCCATTTACTTTTTAAAGCAAGCAGTCCATTGGGCATTTGCCCGAACCCACAGATTGCCAGTCCGGGCCTGTACTGCAAGCACCATGTTTCACAGATGGGATAAGGTTCTTCTGCTAGATTGCAGTGTTCACCTTTTGCCACGAACATTTAGGCTTTTTTCTTATTGTTCTTATTGGATAGTAGTAGCTTTCTTCTTGCAACCATGCTGTTGAATTGCCTCCATTTGTACATGATGTGTGTGACAGTGGAGCAGTGGAGTCCAAACTCTTTAGGAATTTTTGTAAATTTTTACAGCCTGGTGAGCATTAAAAACTGTACTTTGGAGGTCCTCGTAAATGTCCTTTGTTTGAGCAAACCTGAGTTGTTAAGACTTGGACAGGGGAGACTCCGATTTCTGTTTTTAACAGGACCTCCTGCACTCAGACTTAATTATCATCTTATTGACTCAAACACTTCAAATGAACTAAGAATCATAGAGGTTCTCATATGTTTGCCACACAAAAATGTACATTTGGGTCATTTTCCTCATAAATAAATTAACAAACATGTTTTTATTCCTTTGTTTAAAGGGGATCTATGGTCAAAATCTATATCCTTTTCTAGGCTTTGGGGAATTTCTAATTGCAATGCATTACTTTTTTTACAGTTTTTATGTTATCAAAGCCATTACCTTGCCTGTCCATGTATTCCCCCAGAATCTGCTCAATTCACTTGTAAAGAAAACCTCACGGCCAGCAGCCGTCTCATGTGCCTAAGATGCCCACCCGCCAATGAAAAAATGGCGGTACTCACTGCAATGCTAGGACAGGCACCGTCAGAAAAAGCAGGAAGCATTGCAGCTGTTACTGAATCAGCAAGATCTGCTTGTGCTCATTTCAAAGCTAGGACAGGCAAATTCAGAAAAAGCAGGAAGCATTGCAGCCAGAGCAAGGAGATTGCACTGATTTGGTAACAGCTGCAAATGCTTCGTACATTTCTGATGATGCCCGTCCTAGCATTGCAGCGAGGACCGTCTGGTCCCATTGGTGGGTGAGACGGCCGCTGCCCGTGAGGTTCTCTTTACAAGGAAACTGAGCAGATTCTGGGGGAATACACGGACAGGCAAGGTAATGGCTTTGATAGCATCAAAACCGGAAAAAACATAATGGATTGCAATTAGAAATAACTTTATAATCTTTCTCCAAAGCCTAGGAAAGATTATAGATTTTGACCATAGATCCTCCTTAATCATTATCTGGTTTAAGGACTTGAAAACAGTTCGTTTTTTTTTAGGCCAAATCTACACAGAAATATTGTGAATTCAAAAGGGTTCAAAACGCTCAAGCACCACTGTAGAAATTAAAATATGCCTGTATTTTCTTATATATCTGTCATTACCATCTGCACCCAATCTTACATGCGGCATTCACAGATGAACCCACCCCTCTGCGTTTTTATTCTTATACATAAATCCTCCAATTTTCTTTGGCTCTTATGGAATGTAATTCTTTTCCATTTACTTGGGGTTCTTGTATGGTTTGACTTTACTTACTGTTCATGGTTGAACTGAATCACTATTAATATTGGGGTCATGGAGATGTTAAAAAGTCAAACACAAAAGAATCAGTTTACAGGCCAGTTCATCTAATGTAGCACCCAGTTCACTGTGCAGTTGTATTCACACACTAGGAACATGGACATAAGTGTCTCATTTTACATCCATTTAGCCTCTGAGCCAAACCTCAAATGGCCCTGCAGACCCAAGAAGTCTGGAGAGCGGAGGAAAAACCCCCTTACCCGAAAGGAAAGTGCTCCACCTGCTGTCAGAAGGAGACCCCCAGAGACACAGGGTTAGTATAACACATTCGGTAAGGGGTGTACATATCTTGGCATGTATTTTTGGGTGTAGTGGTGATTGAAACAAGACAACTAAATTTACTAACATCACAAAATGGTTCTTTCAGACCAGTGTATTTAATTAGCTTGGGGTGGATCAAATCTCTGTCCCTTTAAGTTAAATAAAACTGACATACTACTATATGAATCAACTATATACTGAACTCTCTATGGCATTGATAATGTTTGTAAAACAGGGATGTTCAACTTTGGAACCCTCCAGCTATTGTTAAACTACAACCCACGTTATCCTTCAAAGCTTTCAGCTGTCACAACATACTGGGAGTTGTAGTTTACTGAGGCTTGCACATCTGTTTTTTAAAGTAGTCCTAGATCTGGTCTCTGAACCTCTGAATAAGGTTAATGTCACCTAGAAGGCAGTGTACTAATGAGTTATCAACATCTCTCTTTTGTCCATTTGCAGACTCCTCACCAAGCAGTAGCAGCACTCCGGTGTCAGGATGCAGTTCTCCAAATGATAGTCTCCCTGCTGAAAACGGAAGCCTTTCATCCATTCCTGGAGCTGCCTCTGAGGTACAGGAATTAATTATCTATCTCACAAGGCAGCAATTGATATTAATACAGTCTTCATAAGGTATATGTTCCCCCAAGAGGCCCATTAATGAATTGGCACAGGGATGCTCAGATATTTCCTTACTGTTGCAGTGTTCCAGAACAATACTATAACAAAGGCTAAATTGCTAAACCAGCACTGGTCACAGGCATAGAATAGACCGTTATTTACAGACCAAATCCTGTCTGTGCTGAGCATGCAGCTTCCATTCAGACTCCATGCCACTGTTTCTGCAACAATATTAAACAAATTGTGGTGTTGCCAAATAGAGACATCATATGGTGACAGTTTTATTTTCATAACCTTAACATGCCGCACTGCCTCATTACAGTGTGTACAGGTACATAGTAACATAGGTTGAATAAAGACATCCATCAAGTTCAACTTTTTAACTCTATTTTAACCTGCCTAACTGCTATTTGATACATAGAAAGGCAACCCCTTATTTGAAGCCTCTCCAATTTGCCTCACAGGGGGAAAAAATTCCTTCCTTACTCCAAAATGGCAATCGGACTAGTCCCTGAATCAGTTTGTACTATGAGCTATCTTCCATAACTCTGTATTCACTCACTTGCTAAAAGGCCATACAGTTAGTATTTTAAGTATTCTTAAAATCTAGATAACATTTATGCTTCAACCATCCTTTTAATGCACGCATCCTTTAGGGAGAAGTCAATCGAAGGGCAGTGCCAGGTGTAGTTCATCGCACCCCATATCTAACACCGCACCCAATCTTCATGGCATCCAGCATGGAGGGTCATGATGGCACCACCTCCCTTGCGGCCCGCTTGCAGCCACTCATCATTCTGGAACCGTCAGGTGCACACACTTCTCTGGTAGCAGGTATGCTATTCTTCTCAAGCTTCTCCCCCTGCTGTGTTAGGTTTGTGGTGACTCAATAACAGTTTTATGTCTGTTTATCACTGCAGCCATTATTTAGAAGTATCCGCATCCCTTATAAAACCACTGCACCAGATGGTATTTGTTGTATATTTTATGTGGTATACGATGACTGGCATTGCCAGCTAGGTTTCATATTCTTTACTAAAAACATTGATAGCCACAAAGGCAAACAGCCGAGTGTTTTGGAGTTTTCCTTTCATCTCATCAAGTTACTCCCTGATGGGGCTGAAATACCCAGTGCCAAAGTTTACTTGGCGACTGGCTCTGATACATCATAAAAAAGCAGCTTCTCTGTCTGAATGTAATATTTATCTGTATATGAAAGCTGATTATTTGGTCTTTTTTTCCACTAAAGCCTGTATGGACAGCAACTTTGCTTGTTTATCCTCACTGACAAAGCTATGTCAAGCAGGAGCCAGCTACTCTGGGACAGTTTTTCTATGTTAGTTTTCAGTGTCAGTTTTTCCAGCAAGAATTATAATTGAATTATAAACAATAGGGCTACACACAGTGGATATTATTCTGTGCACTGCATCCACAAGGAATATCTCTGGCCACTAGGGTTGCCACCTCACCCCTTTAAAACCGAACACATATGGAATACACAGCCTGCATGGCTAATTAGCAATTTATTTAGATGCATGATGCATGGCTGCACATAAATCAGTTCAGTCTGCAGCATGCATCTAAATGTATTGCTAATTAGCCATGCAGGCTGTGTATTCCATATGTGTTTGGTTTTAAAGGGGTGAGGTGGCAACCCTACTGGCCACTGAGAGTATACTTTGCACTACTGGGGGTGTCAACATGACTGGTAGCAGTGCTAACAATTTAGCATGCAACATGTTATGGCATAGAAACCTAAAAAAGGCTCATGTTATCAATAGTATAAACTCACCTCTTTCACTTTCACAATTACGCAGTTTTAAAAATGTAAGTCAAAAACATGCACCTCGTGCTGTTTGTATTTACTGAGCGGTTCATACTGCCATCTTGTGACTGCTAAAAATACTGCAACGCTGTCTTCCAAAGAAATCTTTAATTCTTCAAAGGATGGGTGTCACTTTCTGTAAGTGGAGGGGTAAAAACCATTAGAAAATGTAAATGAGCACTTCTAAACTATTTTATACTGATCATTCGTTATATTTAACTTTTTTCCTTTTTAGTTCTTTCTGCTCTTATTTTGACAGGAAACTTGAAGTATGACTCTTAAAGTGACAGTCAACAATAAAGATATTTGATTAGGATACTGACTGACTTTAAAGCCTACTGTATGTGCCACTATATTGACAGTGCTTTTGATCATTGCATGCTTTTGGAAGTAATGCAAATTAATGGTTTATTTTTCCAGTTCAAGGCTTGGGCTCTGTTCAGTTTGCACATGCTTTCATAAGCCCTGATCACCATAAGCCTTTGAGCCGGACCCGCTCGGAACCTCTTCCTCAAAACCAAAAAACACTCCAACAGCAGCTTCTCTATCAGCAGCAGTACTCCATATTTCCTGAACATATGAAGCAGCAGCGCCAGTTATGTAAGGTGAGCATGGTTTGTTGTTTAGGTGTGTACAAATAAGCATGGGGATGAGAGCCATGAACAAGAAAATCATGCCAATAGGAACTCTTTGTGACCAGCTGATTCATTGCATTAAAAAGATGCAAAGAGCAAAAACGCCCAGTGGACCATGTTCTAGATTCAGACACAATCTCTTTATTGCATTTTGTATTTAGGCAGGCCTGTGCATACTTGCCACTCAGGAGTTCTTTAATGTGGGTCAATGAATACATACTAACTAAGGATTCTCATGCAGCAGCGCTCCCACAAAACCAGCGAAAGGCCACGCTTGTCCCAGATCCCATCAGAGGAAATGGATGAGAGTTCTAGCCCCACAGCTGACTGTCCCAATGATCTGGGAGGAAATCATACTCGAGTGAGATCAGAATCACTGCGAGCTGGGCAACATGAGACTCTCAGTAGCACCCAACAAGCAATTCAGCAACAACACTCCTTCCATCAGCAGGTACGAATGCACCTTCTGTTATCCTCCTGTCTGTTACCATTCCAAAGTGGGGGCCTGGCAAAAAAACACCACCTTCCTCTGATTCTCTTACACCCTCTTGCACCCTGATAGATGTGGATAAATCTAATTTACTGTAACCCTTTCCATGCCAGTGTTCTTACACAGTAACACACAGTGCAGCATAGATCAACCCAGTAACATAAGTTCCATTGCATTGCCAGTCAGGCCACTAACAGCTAAGGCCATCAAAGTTACCATCCATAGCAGGCAAGGGATTAATACATTTATTTGCCAACAATAATGCATAATTTATTTAAAACAAATACATATATTTTAGGATTGGTTAATTTTGTTTTTTTGGGTGCTGTAGTCTGCTTTAGGAAAAAGCATTAACACTTAGTTCCTCCATAGGCCTATTTATATGAATCCAGCCTCCACAGACCTGTGAAACGGCCATTGGATGCGCTAATGATCCCCGTGATGACAGGTGGGCATCGCCCACTTTCCCGGGCAAAGTCCTCTCCAGCCTCTGCATCTCTGCCAGCTCAAGAACCTTCTTCCAAAGCAATGTCAATTCCAATGCCAGAACAAGCTACCAAGCCTCGCTTCACTACAGGTACCTACAGTAACACTGGTTCGGTGGTGCCATTCATGGACAGATGCTCCTTGTTTTTTCCCCCACCTTCATGCAGGAATGTGTGCAACCTTAGCATTCAAAGGAAGTGTTTATAGTTGGACATGATCTGAGGATCCCCAAATATAAGGTTCCAATGCAAAAAGATGTACTGCTGCATTTTACAATCCAATAGGTCTGGCAGTCTTACCTCCTCAATATTATAATCTAATTTTTTGACTTTTTTTAACTTACACATAGGAATTGTGTATGACTCAGTAATGCTGAAACACCAGTGTACTTGTGGAGACAACAGCAATCACCCAGAGCATGCTGGGAGAATCCAGAGCATCTGGTCCCGCTTACAAGAGAGAGGCTTACGCAATCATTGTGAAGTAAGTATGGATGGCTATAGGGGTCATGTCTTGTTAAAATGGTACAACAGGTGTAATTATTTTAATGATTAGAGGTCACTTCTGTAAGAGAAATGTGTAATTGGAGCACCCTCTGCTGCCTTGACAGAATAGCAACAGGTTTGCCTGACTCCTTTCTGCTCAGTTCTGTTGCTACTGTCATGTTGCACAATTGAAGACCGTCTGATATATTAATAGAGAATAACTGCTGTATGTAAAGAATGCAAAAGTGTAGCTAAACAATTTTATATTGTTATATACTGTAGGTGCTTAAATGTCCCCTTTAAAATGTGTACAGATGTATATTTCTGACACTTGATGAATCTGTAGAGTGTTGGGCAGCTTTAATAGATTGAATTCCCTGCACCTCAATGTAATCACTAACAGGATTCCACATTTGTTTTTTCTCTTCAATTCTACGTGCATGTTCCTTAATCCATGTTCCTCTCTCTGTGCCTTAGTGTATCCGGGGTAGGAAGGCTACATTAGAGGAGTTGCAGTCTGTTCACACAGAGACCCATGTCCTAATCTATGGAACCAATCCCCTCAACAGACTCAAACTGGACAACCGCAAGCTTGCAGGTACTGCTCCCTCTTTACCTACAAGCGCACCATGTCAGTTTTTAATGTCTTGTCATTTATTAATCTCTGTTGTATTCAGACACCAAGTCCTGGCCACTGGTATTTATACAACAACAGAGCAAAACAATAATTCTTATTGCTATAGATATTGGTTTAAATGAATTGGAAATCTCTTCCAAGGTTTATAGAACATTGGTGCTATTAATCAAATACATCATGAGGGGGGGGGGAATACTTCCTGGCTTCAAAATGGCAGTAAGACCAGACCCTGGATCAACTTGTACTATGAGCTATCTTCCATAACCCTGGATTCCCTCACTTGCTAAAAAGCCAGCCAAACCCTTCTTAAAACTTTCTAATGTATCAGCCTGTACAACTGATTTAGGGAAAGAATTCCACATCTTCACAGCTCTCACGGTACAAAAAAACCTTCCGAATATTTAGGCGGAACCTTCTTTCTAATTGGAATGGGTGACCTCTTATCAGCTGGAAAGACCTACTGGTGAATAAAGTATTAGAGAGATTATTGTATGATCCCCTTATATATTTATACATAATTAACATATCACCCCTTAAGCATCTCTTCTCCAGTGTGAACATCCCCAATTTGACCAGTCTTTCCTCATAGCTAAGATTTTCCATACCTTTTACCAGCTTAGTTGCCCTTCTCTGTACCCTCTCTAATACAATAATGTCCTGTTTGAGTGATGGAGACCAAAAGTGTACTGCATATTCTAGATGGGGCCTTACAAGTGCTCTATAAAGTGGAAGAATGACCCCCTCCTCCCGTGACTCTATGCCCCTTTTAATACAGCTCAAGACCTTATTGGCCCTTGATGCTGCTGACTGGCATTGCTTGCTACAGCCAAGTTTATCATCTACAAGGACTCCAAGGTCCTTTTCCATAATGGATTTGCCTAGTGCAGTCCCATTAAGAGTATCAGTGGCTTGAATATTTTTACATCCCAGGTGCCTGCCTTTACATTTATCAATATTGAATCTCATTTGCCACTTAGCTGCCCAAATTGTCAGTTTGTCAAGATCCTGTTGCAAGGATGCCACATCCTGTATGGAATTAATTGGGCTGGATAGTTTTGTGTCATCTGCAAACACTAAGTCATTAATAATAGTACTCGCTCCTAAGTCATTAATGAACAAGTTAAATACAAGTGGACCCAATACCTCAGGTGGTATGTGTTGGTCTGCCACTAGGCGGCAATATAGTCCTGCCTTTTCATTGATATTGCAGCAGTTTCTGTCCAACTTCTGAGAACTAGTGAGGATACCAGGACTTGTGGCTTGCAGCAGCTTGGGGGCCGCTAGCTTGTATGGGGTTATAAATTAGGTATCAAGATAGAAACACTGTATGAAATGTATGACACTGTATGTGTTCTCCTGGACACACGTGAGACCATTATATCAAATACCGGTGCTTATTATAAATGTTATTTATAGAGCCAGAGAAAGAGTGGGATTTTTACACTTGACGATGCATTGACACATTATCATCACACAGCTTTAAAAACTGGCATCCTTGACACTGTGTGCCATGATGTTTGAAGTGGTGCTCTTTGGTATATTTCAGTGTAATGTTTTCACACATTTATACATCTGCCCCAAAATGTGTATTACAAAAGAAACATGGGTTCATATACGTTCTCTCTCTTGGCAGACAAAATTGTTCTTTTGTATTGTTCACTGTGCCGAACTTACTAAAGAGGGGTTTATTTTTACAGGAATTCTCTCACAAAGGATTTTTAGAATGCTGCCATGTGGAGGACTTGGGGTAAGTAGAAATATCCATCAGAAATAAAATAGTCAGCCAATTACCTGTTACTTGGATAATGCACACTGACTCAGATACATTTCACTATAATAATAATAATAATAATCCCAAAAGCACTTCCTTTTAACAGTCCTCAGAGACTCAAATGCATCCTGCCCTAGTACTCCAAGCCCTGCCTTTATATACCCAACAGTATCTGACAGAAGTCAGAACCAGTGGATTCCTCAGAGTATCATGCCATCAGTGCTTATACTGAGCAGTCATTGGTTGGTGCTATTGCACAGTACCAGACATTAGAAGGGAGTATATAGTGCTGTTTAGGTGTTCTGAACTAGAATATGATTGTCACGACTGAACAAGCACAGGGAGAACGGCAAATTAAAGCTGTTCTTCACTTTTCTCGTCTCCTAAATGCAAGGCTCAACTTTACATTTATAATCCAACCTGCCCCTTTCCAGCTGTTGTTGAACTACAACCCTACTGGCCAAGGCACTTCTCCCCTCGCCTGCCCACCCTCTCTGATGGTATGTGTGTATAGACAGTTGCGCATAAGATGATCAAATTGCTGCTGGATTTTGCAGCAATTATCCCACATTGGCTAATGAGCTTTAGAGTCTTTTTTAATGTTGTTTTTATATAGGCAACCTAAGCTGTTGCCCTAGGCACGAGGTACTTGGGAGACTATATAGAAAATACAGCCCTGACTACAATTCTCAACAACAGCTTTTAGCTATTCTTCAATAACTGTTTCAACATTACTGATGCATCTTCTATTGCTGTACACAATACCCCACAATTGCAGCCCCTTCTTCTGGCAACAACTTGCCTCATTATACACACCATAACAGAGCTGCAGCTTCTTCCCTGGCACCATCTGTTTTAGTTATACTGACTATCAAATAGTTTAAGCTCCTTCTCAGAAAAGAGGTACCTCACACACTCACAGGTGCTGCTGTATTGGCACCCTCTGAGCGTGAACCCGGTGAGATCTCCTGAGCCTACATGTTAGGTGTTTACCAGTATGTTCTTCCTAAGGCCTTTGGTATACAGAGCTTCCGCTTCTTATAAAGTAAAATTGGAAATTAATAGGAAATATTTAGGTGCCTCACATTTAGTTTAGGGTATGCAGCTTAAGCATTATAGACAAGAATAACAGGATAATGTTTAGGGGCAGAATAACCCTGATATCCAAATATTCTTCCCCCTGCGTGCCTCTTAATAAATGGGTTTAGCTCCCTTCAGCCAAAACCTTATGTGAGGGCTCCAGAGTTTTTTGATAGTTGCCTCTGGCTAATGCCCTGCCATGTACCCAGGTATTGGTAAATGTCACGGCAAAATTGTTTCCTTCTAGAAAGGTGTGTTCTAAATTTTCTAATAAATGCCGAAAAGTGCCAGCCTTGTGTCAATGCCTGGGCAAACTCAAGCATTTGGGCACTTCTCAGGAAGACACATCAGGCAAAATGGCCGAAATCCACCCCGTGTGCCACAAGCATTAGCATCTTACACCCCTGCACAGCACTGCCCCTCTGCACTGCAGCATGTCTCTACCCTGATTCACCCAACTTGCGCAGTATGTCAGGCAATCTAAACCTCAGGGGATGATTGAGTTAAGGCCTCACACATGCGTTTGATTATCCCAGAATCCCCAGGTTTTTCCGTGTCTCCTTTGTTATTTCCCTGGCGCTGACGCGATTCTGATGAAAACAAGATGTTTCACGGGAAATGAAAGAAAGAAGAAGAAAAAGGGAGAAAAAAAAAGATAAAATAAATTCCTTTCCAGTGCGTTTATTCTTAAAAACAAACCATAATTGAGATCAGAGGCACAAGCAGGCATAGACTTTTGGGCTTTAGCCTCACCCAAAATCATTAAGTGTTTTATACATATGCACATTAAAGTTCTAAGCTTGCGCTCGCGAGCCTGCTAATACGCTTAGACATCCGAGAATTCCTTTGCCAGATGTATTAAACTCCCTCAGGTTCTTGTAATGACCTACAGAAGATACATGCCTATTAACACATACATGTAGATGTTACTCACTGATCTGAAATGACATACTGGGAATTTGTTAGTGTTGTCTTATATCTATAATTATGTCCTGTACTGTGTTACATTTACATCAAAAAGTTGTATTATATAGGTAATAAAGTACCCCCTATTGTAAAAAATAAGGATATTATAAGTCACCTAGGAGTTCTATGATCATATAAAAGAGTCTGAAGGCGGAGCTCTTTTATACAGGTCATGGTACTCCAAGGTGACTTCTAACATCCTCATATTTTCCAACAAGGGGTACTTTATTTATTATAATAAAGGTTTAGTGAGTCATGTGACAAAATGACATCACTTCTCACCGTTTATAATTGATGGCATCACTAGTCACTGTTTATCAGAATGTAATTTACAAGATATTCATGGCATTTGTATATTATAATGATACTATTATTAAGTACATAAATCTTGAACAAACCATGCACACAGGCAAATGGATACAGTTATTCACACCAATGTCTCTCCCATGTATTATTCCTCTCCCAGGTGGACAGTGATACCATCTGGAATGAACTGCACTCCTCCAATGCAGCACGCTGGGCAGCAGGCAGCGTCACTGACCTGGCGTTTAAAGTTGCCAGCCGAGAGCTGAAGGTACGAAACCCTTGTCCCATGAAGTTACATTTTGTCTCTGTCCCTAGAGCTTGAAATCTTTATCAGTCTTTATGAGTACATAAGGCAAAAATATACAGTGATTGCCCAAGGTCGTATGGATCAAATAATAGACGCCCCTACTGTAAAATATAATGGAACGCCAAGGTGAATTCTAATACCTTCATATTTTATAGTATGGGGTACATTACTTACTTCAGTAAGTCATATGTCATGACATCACTAAGCATCTGATTTATGACATTTATTTATTTTTTAAAACACTTTTTTCAAGTTATTACTTTTATGCCTTTTATAAAAGATAGCAATAGCTATATATAAGGTTGCAATTTAGAAAATAAAAAATCTCTGACATTTTAATTTTAGTAAATGAGTCCTTTCTTTATTTTTGCAGAATGGCTTTGCATTAGTGAGACCCCCAGGGCATCATGCAGACCCCTCAACAGCAATGTAAGAAAAGTATTTTGTTTGACCTTCATCAGAACGTCAGTCTATGAGTTTATTATTCAGTTCTGTACATGGAGCTGATCATAACACAATGCGACAAACAGCAGACGAGTGTATACTGATGGACTTTATTTTCCCTATAGGGGTTTCTGCTTCTTTAACTCAGTGGCCATTGCAGCAAGACAACTGCAACTAAGACATGATATAAGAAAGATCCTCATTGTGGATTGGGTAAGTGAAATAAGTGATAGAACCATGTCTTTGTATTGAGGCTGCTATGTTATAGAGCCTGCCAGAAAGATATTTTAGAAGGTACAATGAGTGGTTAATCTGTCTTTTGGTATAACAAATGCATTGCTCTGCAATAGCTTACTGTACAATAGCTTAGAGTCCTGACAACCTTTTTTATTTACTAGTTTCTGTTCTTTTAGTTTTTATCCATATCATGGATGTGTAACTGTAAACTGAGCTATTGCAGACTGGGTTAAAGGTCAGGAAGGCCCTGTGCAGAAACAGCTTACAATCTTAAAGTGGACCCGTCACCCAGACAGAAAAATCTGTATAATAAAAGTC
The DNA here is from genome assembly GCA_024363595.1 of Xenopus borealis. Taxonomy (NCBI): domain Eukaryota; kingdom Metazoa; phylum Chordata; class Amphibia; order Anura; family Pipidae; genus Xenopus; species Xenopus borealis. The sequence goes on from CM044434.1 coordinate 133,293,199, forward strand.
CTTTTAAAATTAAACATGAAATCCAATTAAAAATTTTTACTAAAGCATTCATAGCCGTTTTAAGCTCATTTAAAAATCTCAGCTGTCAATCAAATATTGTCTGCCACTCCTCTATGCCTTAGGCATAGAGGCGGGGCAGATAATTACTTTCACTTTCCATTCAGCACTTCCTAGATGCCACTGCTCCCCACACATTCCCCCAGTTCTCTTAACCATTTCATTGTGTAGCCAGGACATGGGGATAGACATTGGGTCCCCCATTCTGGTGCACAAACAAGATTCTGAGATGATGCAAGGCTTGTCTTAATAACAGTGTCCACAAAATGGCTCCTGCCTGCTTGCTATATATTATGAATTCCCAGATGGAAGAAAACAAGATTAAAATAATTTATATGTAATTAATGTTGATTTTGCTTTACTAACATGATAAAATATGATTTTGAATATTTTTTTGGGGGTGACGGGTCTACTTTAAGGGCAGGGAATAATACACAAGGTGTGGGAGTGGGCAAGATCAAAATTAAGTGGGTGAGAGATGAGGTACTGTATGTGGTATTGCATTTGGTTGTTAAGCAGAATGAGGATAGGCTTCTCTAAATAAGTTTTAAGAGAATTCTTGAAAGCAGAAAGGTTTGGAGAAAGTCGGACAGACCGTGAGAATTCCAGAGGAGGGTTGCAAGCAAAGTCTTGAATGTGAGGAGGTAATGAGAGAAGTGTTGAGTAGCAGGTCAGTAGAGGAGCATAGTAATAGCTGGGTGAGTATATAGAGATGAGTTCAGAGATGTAGGGAGGGGCAGAGTTATGAAGTGCTTTGAACGTCAGGGTCATTAATTTGAATTTAATTCTGAAAGGTAGTGGAAGCCAGTGCAGGGATTGGCAGAATGGCATGGCAGAGGAGGAGCGGTTGCTGAGGTGTATAAGCCCCACAGCAGTGTTCATTATGGACTGGACAGGTCTCTGGCAGGGATGGCCAATTTAGAGAGGTTACAGTAGTCTAGACATGATATGACAAGAGAGTGAATAAGAATTTTGGCAGTTATCTTGGATGATAAAGGATTGTATTTTGGATATGTTCCTTAGGTAGAAGTGACATGATTTAATAAGTGACTGAATATGAGGAGTGAATGACAGGGCAGAATCTTGGATAACCCCAAGGGGAGACAGGGTGATATTGGAATTGTTAGCTATGAAGGAGACTTCTGGAATGTTACTGGTGTTAGTTGGAGGAAAGAGAACCATTTCCATTTTAGAGAGGTTTAATTTAAAGCAGTGTTGCAACATCCAAGTAGAGATAGTGGACACACAGGAGGATATCCAAGTTAGGCATTCTGGATTGAGATCAGGAGAGGAGAGATAGATCTGAGTATCATCAGTGTAGAGGTGGTAGTGAAAACCATACAAGTTAATTAATTTGCAGAGGGAGGAAGTATAGAGGGAGAATAATAAGGGTCCCAGGACTTGAGGAACCCCAACAGAAAGAGGTAGAGGAGAAGATGCTACTCTGTTGTAAGAGACACTGAGGGAAAGATTGGTGAGATAAGAAAATAACCAGGACAGGGCCGTGTCACGAAGGCCAAGCGAATAGAGGGACTGTTTTGGTGCCTTTTGCTGTTAAAAGGTTATTAGTTAGTTGGGTCAGGGCAGTTTCAGTGGAGTTTAATGGGATTTTCCTGTAATTAAGGGAATTAATAAAAAGGATAAACAAAAAGTATCAGTACAATTAGAAATATAAAGTAGCCATTAGAGGGACTGGAGGAGGAGAGGGTTGATCTACAGTGTCAAATTCTGCTGAGAGATAAGGCAATATTAGCAGTGGGAATTTTTTGTTGGCTTTAACTGTTAAAGTGTCATTAGTTAGTCGGGTCAGGGCAGTTTCAGTGGCGTGTAATGGGATTTTCCTGTAATTAAGGGGGTTAAAAAAAGAATAAACAAAAAGTATCAGTACAATTAGAAATATAAAGTAGTCATTAGTTAATTTTGTCAGTTTAGAAAGCATGTCAATGGTTGCTATGCCTTTAATAGACCCGGACAAATTGTGCCCATAGGGCTTTGTAAAACAAAGAGTGTTGTATGGCCTGTAATTGTGATCGCTGTTTTTATCGTAGAAGGTTTTAAAGGAATACAGGAAAAATACCTGAATAGAAAATGTTTATTGTGTGGTTCAGCTTTCCTTTGGAAGAGCATTGCATTTTTCTGAAGACTTGGCAATAGGGCAGTGCGTTGTGGTTTTCTGTTACTAGCATTTAAAGTAATGGGTTTGTCTGTGTGGCATGTCATTTACTTTCATTCTGGGTGTGGAAATGAAGTGCGGTTCCACTTACACTCACACCCCCCCACCCCCAAGGTCATGGGAATGAATCTCAGTTTTTGTGGTGCATATATTGGTGGTGAAATTGCATGAGTTTAGACTTTTGATGTTGTGTTTTGGATCTGTGGTTGTGGTGTGATAAAGCTGTGGATCTGTAGTGAGTGAGATGTGGTTCATTTGGTTTGGATCTGTCAGTGATTTGGGTTTTCAGCTGTTTTTCTATTAATTATTGCCATGGTTTCATATTTAATTGGGATGAGTTCTATGATCTGATTACCTTGATATACTGTAGCCCTGCTTTCTGAGGACTAATGGCCATGTAGAGCTGAAGGCTGTTCTTCTAATGCAAAAACCTGGATATCAGAGTTTGTGCAATTTTCAGGCTTTTGCTCATTTAGAGGGCTACCATGTCTTAAAGGGAAACTAAATTCTAAAATAGAATAAAGCTGAACTTTGTTAAACATCTTTGCAAGACCAAGACTGTGCACATGCTCAGTCCGGTCTGGTCTGCTGTTGGGAGGGATCATCATAAATTATCAAAACAGCACAAGTCAAATAATATCTGCCAGAAGCCAATGCAACAAGACTTAAGATTATTAAACAGATATGCAGACTGCATGGGTCCTGTGTTGTCATCTTATCTAATGTGGATTTTATAGTTTTTGTATTGTTTAAAACGAACTTTCTCTGCAGAACCAGTGGCTGTAGCAAAATAATCCTGCAATGAGAATCCCAGTTTATCTGTTTAAATCTGGCTCCATGATCTTAGCCCCAGCCACTGGAATTGCAAACATTAAAACAGAACCAAATCCTTTATTAAAAAAAACCCTACCCTACATAGACACCCCTCCATGCTCCCCGAAGCCTAGGTATCACCCTCAGTAAATGCCCTTAACGTACTACTCTGTGCAGATTCTGTGCAGCGGAGTTCATGGGCACCATATTCTTCTCTTCGGTAATCTTCGGTCTTCCTCTGGTGCTTTGGAAAGTTCCGTCTCTTTCGGTGCATGCACAGTTGTTGTGAACCGGGAGTTGCACATGTGCCAATATGCTGATCTTATCCCGAAGATTACCGAAGAGAAGTTGGCACCAGTGAACTCAACTGCACAGAATCTGCACCAAGGGGTAAGTAAAGAGGTAGGAGTTAACACCTAGTCTGGGGGGAGCAGGGAGCTGGGTCTATGTAGAGAAGGGTTTTTTTTTATTAAGGGTTTGGTTCCCCTTTAAAAGGGATGTAAAGTCAAAAATAAAATCCAGTATGAATCTCTACACAGTCGCCAACTGCTCTACAGGGAAACAAACAAAGCTGCCCGAGTTCTGGGAAATAAAGTGGGGGGTCCCCCTGCCATTTGAAAGTATGATAAATCGTTTTCCTGCAGAGCAGTTAGGGACTGTCTGAAGTTTCCTATCTGCAGCTGTCAGAGCCAGTAAAACAAAGGGGAATTTCACTGCATACAGTCAGGTTTCACACATTTTTAATTAAGGTATATTGAAGATAGGTGTCTTATTCATTAAAGGGAAACTGTCATGGGAAAACATGTTTTTTTTTAAAAAACGCATAAGTTAATAGTGCTGCTCCAGTAGACTTCTGCACTGAAATCCATTTCTCAAAAGTTTAGTTTAGTTTAGTTTTGAAATCTGACATGGGGCTAGCCATTTTGTCAATTTCCCAGCTGCCCCTGGTCATGTGACTTGTGCCAGCACTTTAGGAGGGAACTGCTTTCTGCCAGGCTGTTGTTTTTCCTTCTCAATGTAACTGAATAGTACGCAGTGGGACATGGGTTTTACTATTGAATGCTGTTCTTAGATCTACCAGGCAACTGTTATCTTGTGTGAGGGAGCTGTTATCTGGTTACCTTCCCATTGTTCTGTTGTTAGGCTGCTGGGTGGGGTAAAGGGAGGGGGTGATATCACTCCAACTTGCAGTACAGCAGTAAAGAGTGATTGAAGTTTATCAGAGCACAAGTCACATGACTTGGGGCAGCTGGGAAATTGACAATATGTCTAGCCCCATGTCAGATTTCAAAATGAAATATAAAAAAATATTTTTGCTCTTTTGAGAAATGGATTTCAATGCAGTATTCTTCTGGAACAGCACTATTAACTGATGCATTTTGAAAAAAAAAATTCCCTTGACAGGGTCCCAGTAAAAATGGGATTTAATTTTTTTGCCTTTACATCCCCTTTAAAATAGGGTTCATGATATGGACAGCTTTCTTTAATGCCTTCTAAATGTTATGCTCCATTGTGGCTTGACTGAATCACTTATGGTTTAGCCTGGTTGATATCTGATGGAATGGTGGTTAGAAGCATATTCTGTCCTTGTGTTTTATGAACAAATTATCTATTTTTCCCTCAGGATGTACACCATGGAAACGGGACACAACGAGTATTTTACACGGACCCCAATGTGCTGTATATTTCTTTGCATCGACACGACGATGGCAACTTTTTCCCAGGCAGTGGAGCAGCTGATGAGGTGACTGAAGAATTTCCAGATCTGCCAATATTTTGAGACTGTTACATTGTAGAAGTGTTACATTCCAATGGCAGCATGGTGACACCGGCTGTCTGTCATGCAGTAGTGATGCATAGTCTTCATGGTAAACCAAAGGCTGTGCGTCCTTGCTGTAATAGCAGCCATATGACACCATTAAAAGGCTATAAAATAATCTAGAACTGACATTCCAGATCATATGCAAGTTCTACAACAGAAGGGACTCTGGGGGGTGAAGGGCTAAGAGGATTTTGCATTGTAAACACTTTATCATCATCACTTTGATATTCTGAGGAACAAAGGATTTTGTGAGAAAAAGGGAGGGAAGATGCAGAACAGATGGGGAAATATGCGTTCCTGCTCAAAATAACTCCTTTGAAACCAATGTTATAAAAATGATGGACAGAATGCTTGAATTTCATCATTTTATGCCTACAGAGAGAACTTTTATCTCTTGGGCTGTTAACACTTTAACTACATGAGTAGCCAAGATTAAACTGCAGATCTACCAAGCCAATAACACTGAATGAGATGGGGAGTTTTGATCTTGATATAACCCTTCACTTAGAATGAGAGGAAGAGGGTTTTTGATTTCCTCACTTAACTTTCTGTTTTACTGGTTAAATAAAAGCCTTTAAGCTCTTCAGTAACAGTATAAAGAAAGAAATTGAGTTCTTATAAATAAAGCCTAAGCAAAGCCAAGCCTAAAAAATAGGCCCCAGCTGCTGTTGACTTTAATTCCTAGCATCTCCCTATATCCAAAGCCAATATACCATAGAGAGGACCTTAGAAGCATAAGTATCCTGTACCTAGAACAGATGGAAATGGGAGTTCTTTCACAAACCAGAGGGAGATTGTGGGAGACCTTGTAATGGTTGTAGTAACAAGAAATATAATTTCCAGGGAGAAAACATGTATCAATATTTCCCGGTACAGATAGTGGTTTAGTATCTTACCACCTTTTACAGAGACTTGCTAAATGCTTTTCCCCTTGCCTTTTCCCTTGGTCAGGATTTCTTCATTTTTAAACGCATACAAATATTATTTAGGTGTTAGTCTGAAAGGAAAGGGAGCTTTAAACATGTGACTGTTCTTTATTTTAGGTTGGTGCTGGGAATGGTGAAGGTTTTAATGTCAACGTTGCATGGACAGGCGGTTTGGAACCTCCAATGGGGGATGTGGAATACCTCACAGCTTTTCGGTAAGCCTTTGTGTTGCTGTTTTCCCTCCCACTGTCCTTCCTGCTTCCTTTTTTCCAGATTTCACACTTCCTCTTTTCTGCTCCCACTTTTCACTCCTTTTCGTTTCTGTCTTTTCTGAACTTTTAGCGCATTTTAGTGCTGTTGGAAAGTGCCGGATGAGAAGAGCTGGGGGCTGAATCCCTGTGGGTGTCCACAGTACAGGTATTCCTAGGCAACGCCAACGCAGCCTTGTTTCCCCTCACCATGATATTAGGTCCTCCATTTGTACACATTATAGGCACTACATAAACCTTAAGTGAATGAACCTTCCCCAAGACACATCACACTATGAAACCAACTTGTAACTGACTGGTGCTGCAAAGTGACATTGCACACCCTATTTATTCTCAGTGGAAGGAAACATTCATACTTAGCAATGAAGAACACAATTGCTAAAATACTTTTGGAAAGATTATTGAAATTTTCACAGATATATGTAGGGAGCTTGGAAAAATGTATGTGTGAAGGGAAAGAAACAGGTGAATGCTTAAATCTGCATATGCAATATAATATAAATAAAGTTAATGATCAGTCCAGTGGTGTAACTAGATGTTACTGGCCCCCAGGCAAATTCATTTTAGGGGCCCCAACATATCCAGAGGTTGTCCTTTTTTTTACCAAAATTGCTAATTAATTAGGTCCTTATGGTACACACTACACCACCTGGTCCCTCCTGCAACCACAGGGTCTGCTTCCTCTGTAGTTACACCCCTGGATCAGCCAGAACAATTTGTTAAACATCAGAGAATATTGGTGTTCATGCATCGGCTCCTTGAAACCATAGATGGAACTGACTGTCGCTGTTTCCTTTGGTGAGTGTATACATTGGGAGCCTAAAATCATAAGTAAAGCTGGAATAAACTTGCCTGTAAATGTAGTTAGCCTCTAAAGGGAATATATCTGTGAAGGTTACAATATTGTTCATAAAATAAGCACAATCATTTTAGCTTTTCTGTTCTTTAGAAGTTTAATGGGTTTTTTGTTGTTGTTTTTTGCATGGACATACTAATGATGATTGTCCTTGTGTTAACCCATATGATACCAGAGTGGCATGCAGCCCATTATCCCATAATCCAAGAAGAGCCTTATTTAGTGACACCACTCTTCACTACCAGCACTACCCTGTTTCTCTGCCTTTGCTTCTGCTGCTGAAACTCATCTTGAGTCTCTCTCCACAGCCGTGTGTCAATGTTTTACAAAAGATTTATTGCATTAGTTGAGAGTAGCAAAGCTGGGATTTTCCTGCACAGTGTTCCATATTGCATGGTTATAGTTACATTTTTGCAGAGTGCTATAGTAGGGACCTGTATCTGGTGGCTTACCATTGAACCTCAACAAGAGTTGTGGAGCCACAAGCTACAGGTTCCTGCTGTATAAAAAACTTGTAAACACTGCATTCATTACTATTTCCAATAAACTAAGCCTTATAGATAAACTTGCTTAAACACTGCATTCATTACTATTTCCAATAAACTGGGCTTTAGATACGACTCAAGCTTAGCCATTGCCTGATTATATTCCCATGTCATACAGCAGGAGAGTCATCATTTATGTGCATTATGACACATAGGGAGAAATGTAATAAAATTTGCATAGAGAACACATTTTTGAAAAAAAAAAAGATAATTTCTTAATGTAATATTTTTCATAAGGCTTTTATTGCATTGCAAATCTTAATTGCACCTGCTTGAAGGGGGCTAAACTTTTGGAGCAAACCTAACTACTTTTTCACTAAAGGGGTTGTTCACCTTACAAACACTTTTTTCAGTTCAGTTGTTTTCAGATTGTTCCACAGAAGTAAAGACTTTCTAAAATTACTTTCTGTTTTTAATTTTTTACTGTTTTTCCAAAAAGTTGAATGTTGGTGTCTCTTGTGTTTGAGTCTGGCAGCTCAGTAATTCAGGTGCAGACTCTAACCTGTTACAATTTTGCAACATTTAGTTGATACATTTCTCAGCAGCATCTCTGGTATATTTGCAACTATTGTATGAGGTCTAACAGCTGCCTGTAAGGAAACCCAGAGATTCTGCTATATAGGGTCAAAGATAACAAAGTACCAACTAAATGTATCAATTTAGAACAGTTTACAGCAGTGGTTCTCAACCTTCCTAATGCTGCAACCCTTAAATACAGTTCCTCATGTTGTGGTGACCTCCAACCATAAAATATTAAAATATTTGCATTGCCAGACCAGAGTGGATTGTTAGGAAAGTACAGGAGACAAAGTGGCTGCATAAAGGTTTGTTTGCCGTGCGTAGTGCAGCATTAAATTATTGCCACACCTATTTTGTGGTCACACCCCATTTACCATGTTAATTTTACAAATTTTAAATGGGCAGGGAGAGCTGTATGGCAGTCCCTACTAAGGGGATATAGAAAGTTGTAGTGCAACTGGCTTCCCTACACAGGTTACTGAACTACAATTCCCAGCACCAACACCCGGAGAGCTACAACCTTGCCCCGGGGCTAGTGGGGAGAGAGATGAACCTGCTCCTGGAACCCCTTAAGTGACCCCTGTGAAAGGGTCGTTCGACCCCCAAATTCATCCCGACCCCCAGGTTGAGAACCACTGGTTTACAGGGTCAGAGACCCCCCCCCCCCGAGCTGCTTTAGAAGGTGAAAAATGCCACTTTACACTTTAATATTAGAAAAACTGTGACATGAAGAATATAGAAATTAAGTGGAAAAATGTGTTATTTCAGGTGAGCTATCTGAAAACAACTAGGTGTTTGAAGGTGAACAACCCCTTTAATATAATATTCTTCATTAGCCTTTTATTGCATTGCAAATCTTAATTGTACATTGTGAACCTTTTAACACCTACTTGAGTTTTGGAGCAAACATAAGAGGTCTTATTATATACAATGTGCACTATCACAAATGATACAATTCGCTATCCTACTGTTGTGTTTGCAAAGGCAATATTTTTTCACTTTTTCGTACAATTATTCGTACTGCGAATGTTCTTTGTGTTAGCAACCAATATTACATTCCCCCAATGGAGCCTTGCTAGGAAACACCAACATCACCCATTTCTGTCTAGCAAGGGGGATCTCTTTGCACTGCAAATATTCATCAGCACTGCACTTTTTATTACCCTTATAGTGTCCAATTGTATCCCCTTGGTCTCTGTCTCAACAGTTTACCACTCTTTTTGTACAGGCAGTAAAATTCCTATAAATACTGTAGGATATGATGGTCCAATGTCACTTTTTGCTACATGTAGCTCAAGGAATGGCACTGCCAGCTCAGGCCTAATGAGCAGATGTGGGACAGCAGTGAACTTGGGAACCTTATTGAACTATACTGCAGAGATATAATTAGCCCTTTGGGAAATGCAAGCCTAGAACGGCCACAGAGGAAGGGTGTCTGATTGAAGCCTTGTACCTGTTTCATGATAAAAAAGGATGTGAGCCAGATTTGTGGTTAGCTGTGCAGAGAAGTGACGCTACAATAAGAAAGGGGCTGGTGTAATTTCCAAGCACCTATTGCTCAATTTCCAATAAATAACACTGTGATTATACAAAGGTCACAAGAGGAGTTATTTGTGAAGGGGGGGGGGGGTATTTTGCTTGTTCCTGAAGAGCGATTTCAGAATACATTGTTTATTTACAGTCTGACGTTACTGCCATAAAGCATATTTATCTAAAGTACAGGAAAGCAGCTGATCTTTAAATAGTGTTACTAGACACCCGGATATTTGGGAAGTGTAAAGGTGGCCACGAACATAGAGATCCGCTCGTTTGGCGATGCCGCCAAACAAATGTATCTCTCCCTGATGTGTCCACATTGAGGTGTGCGATATCGGGCTGATAATGCTGATAAAGGAGGCAATACGGGTAGTTGGATCACGGGATGATCCGACTGGATTTTTAACACTGACTTTCCACCAGATATCAATCAGGGAAGACCATCAGATGGCCCCACACACGGGCCAATAAGCTGAAGACTAGGTCTGTCTGCAGCTTTTACCGGCCCGTGTATGGGGGCCTTAAAGAGCAGTGTTACCCATTAATTACTTCCATTTTACCAAATTAATTTGTTGGTATTATTTAGATTGGAGAGTTACAGATCCCACATAGAGAGCCCTGTTAAAGATTATAGTGTTTCCATTTTAAATTTACCTAAACAAACCATGACCAAATCCTGCCCCCCGCCAGCTCAGAAAGCATCATTATACTTATAACCCAACACGATAAGCATTTAGAAGTTTAAAGTACTGTGTACAGCACAGAAAGTCATAAGTTTTCTTTCACCACTGCCAGCTGCTAAAAGCTTGTCTTACCCTACTATACATTATACTCAAGAGACAAAAGAGGATTCATTAACAAAACTGGGGAAAGGTATAAGAAATTTAGTAGAAAAAGTATAGTCTTAAAGAATAATATTACTAAAATGGTCGCATAAAAAAAAACCCAGTCCAAGGGTAACCAAAATTCAGAAATTAAAACATAGATTAGAAGAGACCCAGTAATAGTAACGCAGTAGCCAAAATAATTATGCAAGTAAAAAAATCTTTATTAAAACCGACTAACGCGTTTCATGCCAAATGGGCATTTACTCATAGTCATAGATATAAACATTCCCCAAGCTACAGCTCAGTGAACAGATGCCACATTATTCATACGCCAGAGGCATTAGAACAGAGATGGGTGCTGGCCTATGGCTCTTTAAAGAGACAGTATTGTGCAATTCATGGTATCATAGTAACACCAGAAAACGAACAACTCTTTTCAGTAACTTTTTTGAAGCATCCGGGGTTTTTTGGTTTTTAGAAGGGTGACCTTTTTCACCTTCCATGGATGGAATATCTACAGAACTTTTTTCCCCTTTATGTTATCCATTATAAACAAGTCTCTGAGCTGGATTAATTATATTTTAGTTAAGACCAAGTACCAGTCATTGTTTTAATATTTTGGAGAAAACGGAAATTATTGATAGAAAAAGTGAATTATTTGCATACAATAAAATTTATAGGAGATGACCTTACTGTAATGCAGAGTTTTCAGGGTAAGGGGTTTCCAGATCACATATATTTAAATTCATACTAATCATACAGTATCTCAATATCTCAGAACTGTTAAGCAGCAGTTCCCCCAGGACAGATGTGTGCAGCTGCACTAAGGGCTAAAGTTACGTAGATGACAGGTGAATAGTAGTAGCATTTTGTGATGCAGTAAAGATCCAGCATGTCATGCATTCATGCACTGCACGTCCCTACTCATTGCCTTTGTGTTTGTTCTGGGTTGATTCTGAGCCAGTCATTGCCCTGTCCTGCAATTATAAACCTACACAGAGAACATGGAATGTCACTGCCGAGAGGAATGGAAGCTGGCTGGCCTTCATATTTTTATATAAGACAATGTAAGTCATGATATGTTTCCCCAGCTGTTCCCACCACTCTTGCAATGTTGCTTCCCCTAACTGCAATAAGTTACACCCAGAGATCAGGCACAGCATTAGTTGACAAGGGGTTAATTTACATGTGGCCGCTGCAGTGTCTTACTTCTCTTCCATGTATGAGGCCACCCCCCATCCCAGTATTGAACATCTGGATCAGATTGACATGAAAGGGTTTCTATAAATAGGTTTACTGTACAAAGAAAGCATGATTCTGCTCACGGCTCTGTTTAGGATCCCTGTTTCCTCGTGTTTTGTTTTTATGGGCAGTGAGAGTGTTAGCTCTATAGGCTAAGCATAAGCAGTGAGTCCATGGGCATGTCTAAACCAATGGCTGGAGACACTGGGGAAGTGCAGTGATTTATGTATTAAATTGTCCTGGGCGTGTTAGGAACTTTAGATTGTAAGCTTCTCTGAACAGAATTGATGACACCTCACTAAATTGCTAAATAACATGTTACATAGTTACATAGCTAAATTGGGTTGACATCAAGTTCAACCCCTCCAAATGAAAGCCAACATCCATACATACACCCCTCCATACTTTCACATAAATTATATATGCCCATATACTAACTATAGAGTTAGTATCACAATAGTCTTTGATATTATGTCTGTCCAATAAATGATCCAAGCCAATTTTAAAAGCAACAACAGAATGAGCCATCACAACATCACCCGGCAGTGCATTCCACAACCTCACTGTCCTCACTGTGAAGAACCACCTACACTGCTTCAAATGAAAGTCCTTTTCTTCTAGTCTGAAGGGGTGACCTCTGGTGCGGTGAGCCTCTTTATGGGTAAAAAGGTCCCCTGATATTTGTCTATAATGTCCTCTAATGTATTTGTAATTTTTTTCCAGAGAAAACAACCCTAACCTGGACAGTCTACCCTCATAATTTAAATCGTCCATCCTTCTAAACAGTTTAGTTTAGCCCTGTTTGAAATGTTGTGATACAATAAATTTCACACTTTTGCAAATCTACAGTGTGCTACTGATATCTACTTTGTCTAAACAGTTTAGTGTCACGTCTCTGCACTCTCTCCAGCTAATTTGCATCTTTCCTAAGGACTGGAGTCCAAAACTGCACTGCATACTCCAGATGAGGCCTTACTAGGGATCTATAAAGAGGTATAATTATGTTTTCATCCCTTGAGTTTATGCCCTTTTTTATGCAAGACAGAACTTTATTTGCTTTAGTAGCTACAGAATGACACTGCCCAGAATTAGACAACTTGTTATCTATAAAAACCCCAAGATCCTTCTCATTTAAGGAAACCCCCAACACACTGCCATTTAGTGTATAACTTGCATTTATATTATTTTTGCCAAAGTGCATAACCTTGCATTTATCAACATTGAACCTCATTTTCCAGTTTGCTTTCCGGTTTCCCAAATCACTCTGCAGAGTGGCAGCATCCTGCATGGAACCTATAGTTCTGCACAATTTAGTATCATCTGCAAAAATAGAAACAGTACTTTATTATTTGTGGTTTTGGCATTATTTACCTTCATATTCAGCAGCTCTCCAGTTTGAAGTTTCAGCAATCTGGTTACTCAGGTCCAAATTATTCTAGCAACCATGCATTGATTTAAATAAAAAAAAATATGAATAGGACAGGGCCTGAACAGAAATATTATAATGGGTAGCAGTTATACAAGACACAGAAGTACCTAAACATCTTATAGCACCTTGGTGAGATTTCAAGTCTCATTTTTCAAAGATTTAATGGAAATGTAAAATCACTTTTTGCTACATAGCATACAGTGATGGACTGGGACACCAGATGCCCACCAAATAACCTTAGATCAGGGGCCCACCCAAAAACCGTAGACCAAGGGCCTACCAAAAAACCTTAGACCAGGGGCCAACTCTCAGTACTATTATCCTTCCTTTCCTCACTCAACCTCTATTTTCCTAGTCTCTTTTCTTTACATGATCTATTATTCCATCTATTTAGCCTCTTTGTTCTCATAGAAATAGGGAATGGCCATGAAATAGGCTAAATGTTTAACAGCATGAGGGCCCACTGACTCCTGGGCCCCCCGGGAGTTTCCTGGTATCCCGGAGGGCCAGTCCAACACTGATAGCATATGTATAAATGCTAATCAAGAGAAAAGGGAGTCTGCTCACCCAGTAAGGGCAGAGACAGATGAGAAGATTCTGGGAGATTCAGTCGCCCGGCGACAAATCGCCTCTTCTTTGGGTCACACATCTCCCCGAACTGCCTCCCCGTTCCCTTCGTTTTCTGAAGTTCCCTCACAAGGAAACTTCATTCGACTTCGGAAAACGAAGCGCTCTTTATGCCATCCCACCGGCGATTTAGTCACCTGAAGAAGAGGCGATTTGTCGCCGGGGGACTAAAGGTGGTCATACATGGGCAGATAAAGCAGCCGATATTCCTCTAGACCATTTTGGCAGCTTATCTGCCTGTGTATGGGGGCTTCTGACAGGTCTTCCTGATCAATATCTGGCCACGATATTGATGGGGAAGGTTTACATTTTCCGCTGTCTGACCCGTTGGAGCATATTGCTTCTAGTTTTAATCTGATTGTTCGGCCCTAGGGCCAAATGTTCAGATTACCCCTATATATAGCCCTGCCGTTAATGGGCATATTGTGGAAATATCCGCTCGTTTGACGACATCGCCAAACGAGTGGCTGTTATAGTGTATGGCCAGCTTAAATCTCCCTGAATCTTCTTGTCTATCTCTGCCCTTAGTCATACCTCTATACTCCACTGTCTGTTGTTAAACATAGTTGGATGACAGATAATTCCAACTTATATTATAGTCGTTTTGTATTTACCTTTTTAATGCTGAGGCTATAAGTATTTCTTTCTGTTAAATACGTAGATGGTGGTCTTGTTGCCTGCGCCGAACATTTCCATATGTATGTATGTATGTATATTTTTATTTGTATAGCGCTCCTTGAGGGCAAAGCACTGTACAGCAACAATAATTTAGTAGTAACAAACAAGGGATCACTGCATTAATAAGTAACAATAAGTGCATTATTATAAATACAGTTTGCATAAATATAAAATATAATTACACAGTGTTGAGGAGACAAGATGATGGAGGACCCTACCCCTTGGGGCTTACAGTCTAAATGATAGGGTAACTTACGGACACAATTTGGAGGGGTAATAAAGTGCTTTTTACAGTGGGTGAAACTGTCGTAAAAGTGCCAGTTCAGGTGTTATCCAGGTGCCCCCAGAGGTAGTCTCTGAGTTTTGTTTTAAAAACATTGAGGGAGGATTCTCTCCGGAGAGATGCAGGAATGGCATTCCAAATATAAGGAGCTGCAAGAGAGAAGGGTTTCTCTCTGTATATCGTAGCATGTTTTCCAGAGACAACTGTAATTGCATCTCGAGGGCCACTAATGGTGATGTTTTCTCTCTTAGTCAACCAATATGGCATCTCCTATGAATGTAAGAAAGTATGGAGAAAAGCAATGTTCTGTAAAGACATTTGTGGATTATTGCCTTTATACATGCTATTAATTGATATATATACACTATATGCCATTCACAGCCATGGAAGTGCAGTACTGATATTGTTATTATATTATATTACAAAACACTGATTCAAATAGAGAAATAAGAATGAAAGATTTATGTAGCCTGGGCCCAAAAGTGTACGTACCTTTTTATTATGAGTGTTCTCAGAGGGCCTGATTATTCTCTCATCTCTTTACAGGACGGTGGTAATGCCAATTGCCAATGAGTTCTCTCCAGATGTCGTCTTGGTTTCTGCTGGGTTTGATGCGGCTGAAGGGCATCCAGCTCCTCTTGGAGGATATAAAGTCACAGCAAAATGTAAGTGTGTGCCATGGCCAAGGACATCTGGCAAACAGATCTGTCTTTGGCAATTGATTAAAGGAAAACTATACCCCCCATCATATTAAATGGCATATTAAAAAATCTTATCAAACTGGAATATATACTGTATTTAAGTAAATATTGCCCTTTTACATCAGAGATCAACGGACCAGAAATACTACTATTCTAACTGTAACAGGAAGAAGTGTGGAAGCAAAAGACACAACTCTGTCTGTTAATTGGCTCATGTGACCTAACAACTATATAGTTTGTTTGGTATGTTTGTGTGCACCGTGAATCATACGATCCCAGGAGGCGGCCCTTATTTTTTAAAATGGCAAATTTCTATTTATGATTACCCAATGGCACGTACTACTAAAAAAGTATATTATTATGAAAATGGTTTATTTACATGAAGCAGGGTTTTACATATGAGCAGTTGTATGCAATATCTTTTTATAGAGACCTACATTGTATGAGGGGTATAGTTTTCCTTAACCACCATTTTAATTTTTAATGCTTGTTACTGTTGTAAATCTCATGGAACCTTCATGCACCATCCTACCTTTAGGCTTCGGGCACATGACGCGGCAGCTCATGAGCTTAGCAGGAGGCCGAGTAGTGCTTGCTCTGGAGGGAGGTCATGATCTGACATCTATATGTGATGCTTCAGAGGCCTGTATCTCTGCTCTATTGGGAAATGAGGTAAGTGGGTCACAGATTGTATATCCTTACTGTACCTCACAAGACTGTTACCTACAGTTCATCAGTGGTTAGCTGGGTATGATGGATCCTGCCTCTAAGCATATCCTTCTGGGCATCAAGTTGCCTGCTGTAGACCCATTAAATTCTTTGGCCACTTGCACTGTAAGGGAACTATGTGAAATAGATGTGAAATACCTGAACTGTTCAAGATTAGCATTAGTGTTCTTGTAAACCTAGGATTTGTGAGTATTTGATAAATCCCTCCTCCATTTCTCTACCCAAAAACAGTATTAGAGCCTACAATATATCTGCTACCTTATGCATATATGCAGCCAGTGTCTCTCACTTTCTTGATGGATAGGCATCTGTTGTTTCTTCTTGTCTAACAATGACTTACCAGAGAATCCCTATATTTTATCCAAGTCAAAGACTAAGCCTCACAATATGTGCATCCTTAGCTTTACTGGCACCTGCTAATGCCCTCTCAATGTATGTAAATAAATAATTTACTAGTAGGTGTAGTAGAGTAATAGAAATCCAACAGACCCATCAGTCATGACATGAATTCTGCTGGTTCTAAGTAATGGAATCATTTATTGAAGCTTGGTCAAAATAATAATAGTGTTTTCCACATAATAGCAGTGTGGAGTTCAATTAGTGAGGTAGTTAATTCTATGAACAAAATCTGTCAGTTATGGCCCTTATTTAAAGGAGATATAACCCCCTCCCAACAAGAAAAGCCCCTTCCTACTACCCTAGGTAATCCCCCCTCCCTACTTCCCCCCCTCATAGTTAGTTACCCCAGAAATTGCCCCTAAGAGTTTGCTCACTTATTGGTGCAGAGTACGTGTAGCAGAGCTCATGAGCAGCATCTTCCATAACTCTGGTCTTCTTCGGGTCCTCTTCCTTCCCTTCAGCAATTTGCGCATGCACCAATATGGAGCTCACTTACTGATGAAGACCAGAGATCTGGAAGGTGGCGCCCATGAGCTCCTCTGCACTTAGTCTGCACCGATACTTGAGCAAATTCTTAGTTAATTTTAAAAGTTGGTTGGAGAGGGGAAAATATATAAAGAACCACAGAAAATGATAGACTGCTCAGCTAAAATGATCTCAAATGATTTTAAATGGCAATCAAACTTGAAAGACATGGAAGAAAATGGAAAACTTTTGAATGGATAGAATAGCCAAAATGGTGCGCTGAAGAACTTACAATTAGTCAAAGAACATATTGACTGGCCTAAAGAGAAATGGCACAACATTTTGTGGACTGATGAAAGCCCTAACACTGAATTCAAGCCACAGTATACTGTGAAAACAGTGACGCATGGTGGCACAAGCATCATGATATAGGGATGTTTCTCATACTATAGGGTTGGCTCTATATATCTCATACCAGGGATCATGCATCAGTTTCAGATCCCAAACACACCAGTAAAAGCAACATCTTGGTTCCAGACCAACATGATCGATGTTTTAGAATGGTCCAATCCCCAGACCTTAAAGGGAAACTGTCATGGAAAAACATGTTTTTTTAAAACACAACAGTTAATAGTGCTGCTCCAGTAGACTTCTGCACTAAAATCCATTTCTCAAAAGAGCAAACAGATATTTTTATTTTCAGTTTTGAAATCTAACATGGGGCTAGCTATTTTGTCAATTTCCCAGCTGCCCCTGGTCATGTGACTTGTGCCAGCACTTTAGGAGGGAACTGCTTTCTGGCAGGCTGTTCTTTTTCCATCTCAATGTAACTGAATATTACACAGTGGGACATGGGTTTTACTATTGAGTTATGTTCTTAGATCTACCAGGCAGCTGT
>CM044434.1:133311901-133333693 GCA_024363595.1 Xenopus borealis
AATTCTTCTGGAACAGCATTATTAACTGATGCATTTTGAAAAAAAAAATTCCCATGACAGGATCCGTTTAATCTAAAAGAAAACTTGTGAGGTGAAAAATGCTGTTTCTCAGGCAAAACCAAGAAATGCAGAAGAATTGTGTAATGTAACAGTTGCCAGAAGTTGGTGGACTCCATGCAACACAGATGTGCAGCAGTTCTCAGAATCACCGCTTATACAACTAAATATTCAGTGATTCAAAAAAAATATTCGAAATATTTTTCAGTTTTATACAATGAATGTTTGAGTTTGTAAAGAAGAATGCAAACACCGCTATTTTTTTTTTTTTGGAACATCCTAATATTCCCTTTTCTTCACTTTCTGTTAATGAGTAACACAAATTTGATACATTTTTATTCATGTTTTGATTTGGAATAGAATGTGCAATAATCAGCTTTATTCACTTCTTTAGCATATGTCCCACGTAGAATGGTGTTGGTGTTAAGGTTTTTGTTCCTCATGCTATTGGAAGCTGATAAAATATGGTGTTTCTTTTTAGTTCCCATAATGATGTCCTCTTTTCTTCTAGCTGGATCCCCTCCCAGAAGAGACTTTAAGGCAGAGGCCCAACCAAAATGCTGTGCGTTCTCTGGAAACTGTCATACATGTCCAAAGTAAGTTTTAATTATTTTTCAGGGTATTTTCGGAGGATATAGGCTTCATTTTTTGGAAGACAAAGGCCATGTATCATCTGAAACTGCCAAATAGGGAGTGTAGTATAATGCGTGGAAAACCCATATGGCAAGCACAAAAGGACGTTCCTTCAGCAGCTCAAGTCTGGAAGACATAACTTCAAAAGCTTGTCACATGGCTCTGTGTGTGTGAGAGATATATAAATCACAAAGGTTGCCAGATCCATTTCAATTAATACCAGAAACTAATGAGAATTCAGCAGCTATAGCATTGTCTCTAAATTATGCCTGGGGTAGTCAGCTTGGCCATGGTTCCCTGAAAGCTTACAGCAGGATCCTACAAGAATGTAACCACTCCCCCTTGAAACACACACTCATTCACTCTTCACAGTGGTCGCTTCTGGAGGCACGGATTATCTGGATGTTGTGGTTGTCTTATATTTTGTCGTACTGCTGGAAATGGGACTGAAATACAGTTACTGCTTCTCATTCTGTTAGGTTGGGTGACTGGCAAAAGGCAGCTCTGTCCTTTCTGTCTGCAGGACTCCATTGTGGCTGCACCTAATGGTGCTTTCATGATGGGGTAACTCAGACAAAATATTCATAGCATTCTACCCATTTTGTTTTTGTTTTTTATTAGGCTTATGCACAAAAAACATTTTAGTCAAGGTGCCAACCATTATGGACTGTCCACTTGCCAGCAGTTGTGTTTAGGCTGGTATCAGGGAGGATTCTGGGGCTGCTGCCCCGATAACACCCCCCTCCACGCTTAAAAATTAGCCTCTGAGCGGGTCAAAGGGGGGCAGCATCTCTAATGCAATGAGCGCACTAGCAATCTCTGCACTTGTGGAGCTGAATTTTCAAATGCATGAGTTAATAATAGTGCTGCTACAGCAGAATTCTGCTTTGAAATCCAATTCCCAAAGAGCAAACAGATTTTTTTATATTTTATTTTGAAATCTGACGTGGGGCTAGACATTTTTTCAGTTTCCCAGCTGCCCCCAGTCATGCGACTTGTGCTGTAATAAACTTCAGTCTCTCTTTACTGCTGTACTTCAAGTTGGGGTGATATCACCCTCTCCCTTTCCTCCCCAGCAGCCTACCAACAGAACAATGGGACAATAACCAGATAGCAGCTCAATAACACAAGATAACAGTTGCCTGCCAGATCCTACGGCTACACCTTCAGTTACAGTAGGAGAAACAACAGCCTGCCACAAAGCAGTTCTAACCTCAAGTGCTGTCTCTTTCTGAAAGCAAATGACCAGGCAAAATGACCTGAGATGGCTGCCTACATACCTATATTACAACTAAAAAAATATGAAATTTTATATTATAGAGTGAATTATTTGCAGTGTAAACAGTGTAATTTAGAAATAAAAACTACATCATAAAAATCATGACAGAATCTCTTTAAAGTTACAAGAGGTGTGTTTTTGCCATCCAAGCAGCCCTGGCTGGTATAATATTCAATCCTGTCAGTGCTCTAGAAATAAAGGAGGATAAAAATGTTCTACACTTTTTGCGTTGGCCGAGCTTCCAGTTCCTCATGCATTCAGAGTAATCCTATTAACACTTGCCCACAGGCAAGTAGATGTATTTTACTGACAGGATCTTTGTTGCAGGTAAATACTGGACATCAGTCAAACAGTTTGCCTCCAAGGTGCAATATACTCTTCTGGAAGCCCAGAAACATGATCTGGATGAGGTGGACACGGTGACAGCCTTAGCCTCCTTGACAGTTGGGAAAGGATCTATTGCAGTAGCTGGAAACAGGTAAATAATCATATCTATCATTTCAAGAAATGTATACGGTCCAGATAAAAGCTGAATGCGAGGGTTTCCCACTTTCTATCATTTGGGGAAAATCTTCAACTAATAGCCTTGATTCTTCTACAGTTACCTTACTGTAATACCACTCACTTACATTAAGTACTGCAACTTTAAATCATGTACTGGTGATGGTGATTATTGTTTTCAAAATCTGATTAAAGGTATGGGATCTGTTTTTTTAAAACTTGTTATCCAGAATGCTCCAAAAATAAGCAATGCCATTCCCTACAGTTAATCAGACAATAGATCATATCTCAGGAACTGAATACAGGAGTCAATTAGATACATAAAGGGAATTGACCCCTCAAATCACAGGTTCTGTTGCAGAAACATGTTCTATTATGCCATATCTCCTCCAATGAGTAGGAGGTGGGGCTTTCACAAAGCAATGCATTTACCCATGTATCTCCAAATATCCCCACATCAGTCATATTTCATGGTATGACATGTACAAACATCTGGGGTTAAGGTCAGACGCTTCTGGAGTCAGCACTATTAAAAAATGTAACAGTCTTGGTAGGTTACCAGCATACTAAATACAATTTGTTATCCCCTGACACAGGCCTCAGGAAGAACCAATGGAGGAAGATGAACCCATGAGTTTATGATGGGGAAGAAGATGGGTGTTGGTATAGTTGTATCACTTCAGCCCTGCAACCGTGGGGCAGTTTGGGTCATTATTTCCTTACAATCATGTTCATGATTAAAGTCTTGATGGTGACTATATCTAAAGAGAACTGAGACACTGAATATGCTTGGCCAAAGATATTGCTCAGGCGAGAGTTGATGGCTGTGGGATAAGCAAACAGACAATGGAAGACTATGTATATTGTTCACATATACAATATTTACCTTTAACCAACAGTTACAAAATTGCCATCCCAAAGCGACCATAAATGTGTTTCATCTTTTGAAGAACCTCAACTTTATAGTTGACTCTTTAATGTCAGGATCTGATGGATATCCACGAGTTAAGCATGTTATCCATGAGTTAAGAGTCTTATTAGGGCAGAATACTCAATGCCAAGCCGAGAATTCCTGCATCACCAACAGCATTTTGAAGAACATCAATAGAAACTGGTGTGACCTCCTACAAATAGAGTGGTAGAAGAACCTTGCAATTTATACCCCGGCAGACATCCTCCTCTGCAGACTGCTTTGTTTAAAACTAGGCTCTCAGACACTGACTATTTGTGCCTTGCACACTGGGAACTTTCCTTGTATCCTACATACTCCTCATGACCACTAATACCGAAGTCTTATGGATTCTGTTTTTGTTCATTTGCACTATGGGGAGAAACTCCCCACAACCACCAGAAACAATATGAGGACAACTTAAAACCAGTTTTCAGCAAGGGGTCTTGTATACAGAATCACTATGTACACAAAACTGACTTTTATTTTGCTGTATTATTGACGCTTACTAAGATTGGTTCTGATTGAAATGTAATGTTATGAAAGTAAATTTTCACTTTCCTACGGTTATCGGCTTCCATATGGGGTGGGGAAAAGAATTTAGGAGCAGCTTTGAAATGGTTAGTGATGAGATAAAAGAAAATAAGAAAAGTTTTTGTTTGTCCATAGTTTTTTAATGGTGTTGGGTTAGTTAGACCCAACCCCTGTGATTTTATGTATGTACAGTATATGTGCGATGATTAGATTATGGCTGATCCGCCACTTCTAATGAAATTCCTGGAATTGCTGGAGGCAGCACATATGCTGTTGGAGGTGATAATAAAGAATCACTGTCCCTCTTACTGCTGTAACTCCTTTTAGGATTTAGGTGCAGGCCCTGATAAGGACCATTATCCAACCACTACACAAGGAGCCTGCCCTCCTTATTTGCACGTCTTGTTAAAAATATAGTTTAGTTTCCCTTGAAGAACCTTAAAAGGTTCTCTTCCATTTTAGTTAGAAGCCATATAAACAATTAATGTCACCAGGTAGGTCATTGTAATGCACAGATTCTGCCAAGAACTAGCTGGGTTAGAAGGAAAGCTAAAGCAAATAGAAATATCTTGTAGTTACAGGCTGTATGGTGAAAAGCGTTAGGTGTATATGCCTTAAACTTTTTTATTTAAATTGATGTTCTGACTTAATTGGAGTTATGTAATAAAAGACACTGAGTTTGCCCAGAGATCCCCAACCAGTAGCTTGTGAGTAACATGTTGCTCCCCAACCACTTGGCTGTTGCTCTTGGTGGCCTCAAAGCAGGTGCTTATTTTTGAATTCCTGACTTGAAGGCAAGTTTTAGTTGCATAAAAACCAGATGTACTGCCAAACAGAGGCACCTGTAGGCTGCCAGGCCACATAGGGGCTACTGAATAGTCAATCGCAACCCTTATTTGGCACCACCCAGGAACATTTTTCATGCTTGTAAATCCTTCTACATCTAAATTTTTCTCACGGGTGAAAAGGGTTGGGGACCCCTGCTGTAATCCATAACCAATCAGAAGGTCGAATTTACTAGTCACCTGTTCAAATCCAAGCATCTTATTGGTTGCCGTGGGTTACTGTTCCTGGGCAAACTTAGTGCCTTATATTACATATAGGGGTATTTCTCTTTCCCACAGAATGGGGTTGTGTATTTTTGCACATTCAGTCCCGTTATTAAGCAAAACTATGATAATATTTTTTCGTCTGTAATCACACTAGTTTTCTTGTAGGATTGTATATATATATATATATATATATATATGTATATATATATATGTATGTATATATATATTCTCTACAGCTGCTGCCTCCACTGTGGCACAGTAGAGGTTCCAACTCAAGTAATTAGGACTTCAGCAAGGTGCTCAGGTGCTTGCTGGGATTACATAATATATAAAAGTGCAGGACCCTATTTAATTTTGGCGGAGTAATATTGCTTTACGGAGCAAAATGATCACTGCTTATCCCCACCGACTACAGCCACAGTACTCGTCAGAAACATCTTTGAAGTGATTATAGTGGAGGAAAAAAAAATAACTTTGTACCCCCTTAATTTATCCCACATCACATATTGTAGTCTTGTCAGGTGTGATGACTTGCAAAGCGTGAGGAGCTAAAGTGTAAATCAAAGTAAACAGCTGCCTAAATCCCAAGCTCACAGGGACCTCCAGATCAAAAACAATCTTTTCTTCCCCAGGGATCAAGGCTGCGTTCCCCTTCTGTTCTCTCCTCCCTCTGCCCAATCACAGTCGCAAATTTTATCCGCTCAATAACTAATCAAAGTGTCAGAATATGACAACATTGCATTTTCCTTTTCAAAATTATAGAGCCTTAGAAAAACTGTGTTTCATCTTCCATATTTGCCAACATCTGGTCTAGATAAAATATCTTGTTTAATCTTGAACCCCGTGGAATTCTCTGCCACATAAAGGGGTTTTACCCTTCACTCCTGAATGTTATTAGAAAATTGTACATTCTTGCTTCAGCTTAAAGGAACAGTTCAGGGTAAAAACAAAAACTGGGTAAATAGATCGGCTGTGCAAAATAAAAAATGTTTCTTATTGTTGGTTTTGCAAACATATAATGTATAAAGGCTGGAGTGACTGGATGTCTAACATAAAAGAACACAACTTCCTGTTTTTCAGCTCTCTAACTGAGTTAGTCAGTGACTTGAAGGGGGGCCACATGGGACATAACTGTTCAGTGAGTTTGCAATTGATCCTCAACATTCAGCTCAGATTCAGAAGCAACAGTTATGACCCATGTGCCAAGTCACTGATTGGTTACTGCCTGGTAACCAATCAGTGGAAACCAAGAGAGCTGAAAAGCAGGAAGTAGTGTTCTGGCTATTATGTTAGACATCCAGTCACTCCAGCCTTTATACATTACATTATTAGCTAACTAACTATATTAGAAACACTTTTTATTTTGCACAGCCTATATGTTTACCCAGTTTTTATACTGAACAAATCCTTTAAAGGGTTAAAGATAATAATCGTTTCTGAACTCGCATTAAAGGGTCATAAATGACATAAGATGCAAAGTTTTGATATATTTGGCAACTTCTAAAGAGGAGTTCACCCTGTACGTGTCTAGGGAGACATTAATGATTCTTATTTATCTTCACCTTTTATTTACCGAGTATCTGCTGTTGGGCATAGGGCAGTGACTAAATATAGTTTGAAGCAAAACTTCTATTTAGTCACGAAACCAATTTCTTGGTACCTCTCACCTAGAAGCTCAGTCTGCACCCCCAATACACCACCACCATCCATGCTGGCTTGCCTTCTACCTGGTGTTTCAATGGGCAAGCCAGTAAAATACTAGCCAAGAACTGTAAAGTTGTAATCCCCAATCATTACACCCCAAACCCACCCCAATTAACTCAGCCCCCTTCCCCTCTATACCCTCCAAACCTCTGTAATTCCACCTACTCACCCAATCTCTGTCTGGCCAACCCCTCTACATAACAGTTCCTGCTCTTTCCTTTTACATCATTGTTCAGCCCCTTTTACCCTGCCAGTTGGTATTGCCTAAAGATAACCATTAAGATTTTTCTGTCCCTATGATCAGTTTTAACTGTCCAACAATCCATCAAATTATTGTGAGGTTAGTGGGAACTGAACCGATCCGATTGTGCATTTAATGATTTTTCAGCCGACATTGGTCAGAAAATTGATGGGGCAGGTTAGAAGATTATCATTGTTCAAAGTGAAATGTATCCAATTGTTTGCAGGGCCAAGCACACAGCTTCCTCAGTTTCCCTGACTTCAACTAGACAATATCACTTGAAATGGTTGTTAAGTCGGACAAATCTTACATTTAAATGATATGATCCTTGATAATGATATGATAACGAAAAGATTGTTTAAAAATCTAAACAATGGCCACCTTAAAGGACCAGTACCATCAGTTTTATTTTTAAATTCATTAGTATACAATGGAAAAAAAAACACGTGAATTTTACAGGACTGATTAGCCTATCACTAGCTGCCAGGACCAGTAACATCAATTTTTTTTTTTTTTTTTAAATGTGATACTATACAACAAAAAAAAAAACACAAAGACAAATTAAACCTTGAAATCATTAAGTCTTTATCAAGAAATAACTTACCGAAATTCCCCTTCCACTCCCTCTTCGAAGGGTGACGTTTCATCTTGCAACAATTGATTTCTCCTCCCTGGCTCTATATCCTCCCATCTCCTATAAGGACAAATCAAGTGCCGCACAATGGATTGTCGCCTTTTCTGAAGAGGAGCAGAGCAGAGTTTCGGTAACTTATTTCTTAATAAAGACTTAGTGATTTCAAAGATCAATTTGTCTTTGTGGTTTTTTTTTTGTTGTATTTTTTTTTTTTAAATTGATGTTACTGGTCCTTTAAGACAACAGGTGGCAGCTAGTTATAGGCTAATCTCTTATTTTTACACTAGACCAGCGGCCCCCAACCTTTTTGTTCGGTGAGCCACATTCAAGTATAAAAAAGAGTTGGAGAGCAACACAAGCATGCAAAAGGTCCCTAGCGGTGTCAAATAAGGGTTGCGATTGGCCATTTGGTAGCCTCTATGTGGACTGGCAGCCTACACGAGGGTCTGTTTGGCTGTGTACATGGCTTTTATACAACCAAAACTTGCCTTCAAGCCAGGAATTTAAAAATAAGCACCTGCTTCGAGACCACTGGGAGCAACATCCAAGGGGTTGGAGAGCAAAATGTTGCTCACGAGCTACTGGTTGGGGATCACTGCACTAGACATACATCAATCTATATAACCTTTAAGTAAGTCATAAATTTGATTTATGGTGGCCAATCCCATAATTCCTAGACAAATAATTGGCTAAGAGGGTAGTGGGATCACACGGCAACTATTTCACTGGCAATACTATAGGCAAATATAAAAGTCACATTGAGGTGTGGAGGTTACTTGGTCTTTATAGACCAGTTGTTCCCTGTTGATATTGTATTATTTTGTAAATAGCAAACATCCTCATTATGCACCACAGATACACAAATGAAAAAAGGTAACTGGTAAAATAACCAAGTAAATAATAATAAGTAAATAACGTCCCTAAGCAGGTATCATTGAGCATGTTTGGGAGATGCTAGGGAAATGCCAGAGGAATTATTTGGTTTGCAGCAGAAGGTCCAAGAGCTGCCAATGAGAGATTTGCTGGAAGTTCGTTACATGGGGCCTCCTCTAAATAGACAAATACACATCCTTCAAATTAAGTCTGCCTCACGCAAAGGAAGGCAAAAACCTCTGCTGAGGTTAAAAAAGGTAGAGCCTACAGCTGTCACATTAAATTCCCCCCCAAATGACCAGTGAGTTTATTGTATCTTTGTATCCATTGGGTTAAAGTAGCAGCTCTCCAAATAAATGTCTATTTCAATTTGTATGCAAGTTTTCTGGTGTGCACTGCTCAGATTTGGGATTGTGTCATGTACTACAGCAATTTCCAAGGGGCTTGAACCTGTAACAAACAAAACAGAACTTTTTTAAAAATGTAATTTGTAAGGGGTTGAGCTGCCTTCAAAAATAAAAGAGGCATCTCTGCTATGCCACTGGATGCCACAGGGTGTCACCATTTCCCAAAAAACTTTCCTATAGTGGAAATGGCTCACTCGCTGCTCACTGGAAGGTCAGTACAGACTCACAGACCTGCCTCACAATACATCATCATCATCACCTCAGATAATTGACTTAAATATACAGGGTATAAAAAAAATATATACAGGGTATGGGACGTTGTCCAGAAAGCTTGGGACCTGAGATTTTTCGGATCTCCATTCTTTGCAAAAAAAAAAATGTAAGCAACCATATTGCCTTCAGTAAGGAATATTACATCTTCATGATCAAATAGAAGCTACTGTTTTGCTATTACAGCGAAGAGAAACATTTTTAATTATTAGATTAAAATGGAGTCTATGGGAGATGGCCCTAGAGAAATGTATAAATGTATTTATATATGTGCGCGGGTGTCTGCAGGAGGGGGGAAGTTGCCTCACCCTGACTTCTCCAGCTATTCCAAGAAATATAATTCCCAACAACATAAAATGTTTTTTTATATTTTCCACCACCCCAAGACAGGCCTTAATTAGGTTATCTACTGCATTGTCATGAATAGGTTCATCTTCAGTTGGATGCTACCCTATAAAGTTTTAGTATTACTTACTTGCCCCTCCATGGGAAATGTTCTAGACACCTATGTATAAGTATAACTAGAAGTATAAATATATACATATACTTTGCCCCAAACCGCTGGCGCCTTATTTTTCACCAGCATATTGTATTTTTCTTTTTTTTTTATATATATATTTCCTTCTCATGCATAAACACGTCATCATCTCCAGGTGGGAGACTGAACCTTATGAAAAAAATGTGGCCTTTTAAAGGGAATTTCACCAGCTGCTTCCCAACTACATAATACTGTGGCTACTTTTACTCCAAAGCAGTAAGGTGAGGTTGAGGGTTCTCTCTAGTTTGTAAATATTTTCTCTGGGTGGATAGTGTTTCATGTGATCCAAGGCCTTCCTTGTATACAATCTATACGTACCTCTAGTGGGGGAAATGTTTTCTGTGCATTTTAATGAAGATTTCCTATTCTTACCACTTTTTTATGTTGTTGATGCGGATAGCTTGGGATTGTAACCTCCGGGTTTTGTTGAGAAGAAAATGATAAATATATACCTTTATGTATTTTTTTTTTTGTAAAAAAAAAAAAAAGTAGAAATTGCTGCAATAAATGTATATTTTTTCCTTGAAATTAATCTGTGTGTTGGCGTGAGCAATTTATGCTGATATGTGCTTTTGGGGAGGATAGTCAATACTTCAGTTACAGACATAATAGAGTGCTTTCCCCTGCTACATTAGCCCTGGAGAACAATATGGCTATTATAGCAGTATGTTCTAGAGTCCTGCGCGGGTCCAACCTGCAAACCGCAACTCGGACCCGCAACCCACATTCTTATCCGCTTGTACCACCGACCCGCAAATACATTATCCGCAACCTGGACCTGCGACCCGCTGACCATCAAGAATCAGGAAGTGCTTTCATTGTAAACCGGAAGTGACATCATCGGAAGTAGCCGTGATCAGAAAAAAAGGAATAAAACAGGAGGTGTTGTCATTGTAAACCGGAAATTACATCATTGTTAGTAGATCTGCTCAGAAAAAATTTGTAAAAATCTCTATGGAGAAGATCCACTGCCCGACCCTCAACCTGCAAACCCGCAGAACCACCAACCAGCTCCTATACCTGCACCCGGAACTTGAAAATTCAACCCACAGGGTACCGCAAGATTTTGTGGGTAACCCTTGGGTACCTGACCCACTGCAGGACTCTAGTATGTGCCATGGCACAGGAAGATTAATATTTTAGGCTGCGCCCCCTATAGTGGTAGCTAATCCCTTTGTTTCTGCTTAGTTACTGATCGCTACTCACCAGAGTTCCTGTGCCAGCTTATAGTCTAGTTTTCCCATGTTCCCTTGTAACGGGGCCACCAGTTGCTGGTGGGCACCCATTAGAGGAAGGTGAATAGTTGTGTTCAGAATAATAGCAGTGTGTTTAAAAAGTGAAATTATACCCATACACGCAAATGCATTGGGAACACTGCACATTCTATTCCAAGAAAAATGTGTGTTATTCCTTTAAAGAAAGTGAAGAAAAGGGAATATTAGGATGTTCCAAAAAATAGTGGTGTTTGCATTCTTCTTTACAAACTCAAACATTCATTGTATAAACTGAAAAATATTTCAGGATTTGTCTTTCCTTTGAATCACTGAAGTAATATTTAATTGTATAAGCAGTGTTTCTGAGAACTGCTGCACATCTGTGTTGCATGGAGTCCACCAACTTCTGGCAACTGTTACATTACACAATTCTTCTGCATTTCTTGGTTTTGCCTCTGAAACAGCAAGTTTTCTATTGGACGAAGGTCTGAGAATTGGGCTGCTCACTCTATAACGTCAATGGTGTTGGTCTGGAACCAAGATGTTGCTCATTTACTGGTGGTTTGGGATCATTGTCTTGTTGAACTCCCTATTTCAAAGGCATTTCCACTTAAAGCAACATGACCTCTTCAAATATTTTGATGTATTGAATTTGATCCATGATCCCTGGTATGAGAGGAATAGGCCCAACACAATAGTATGAGAACCATCCCCATATCATGATGCTTGTACCACCATGCTTCACTGTCTTCTCTGTACTGTGGCTTGAGTTCAGTGTTTGGGGGTCGTCTGACAAACTGTCTGTGGCCCCTAGACCGAAAAAGTACAATTACTCACAAGTAACTTTACAACTTCTTTAATCTTCCTGGAGCTGATCATTGGCTGAGTCTTTGCCACTTTGGTTATTTTCTATCCATTCAAATGGTAGTTTTCTGTTTTCTTCCACGTCTTTCAGGTTTTGGTTGCCATTTAAAGCACTGGAGATCATTTTAACAGAGCAACCTATCATTTTCTGCACTTATTTATGTTTTCCCCTCTCCAATCAACTTTTTAATCAAAGTTTGCGGTTCTAAAAAATGTCTGGAACGACCTATTTTAGAGAGGAATGCACTATAACCAACATTTGCTGCCTGTAATGGACACCTGTTTTTTCACAGAATGAATGACCCCACTAATTGAGATCCACACTGCTATTATTTGGAACAAGTTATTATTTTGAACAAGCTTCAGTGATTAATTCATAAGCCTCAGTTAATAAATCAATTAATAATTCAGTTACACAGAATCAGCAGCATGCATGTCATGACTGTTGGGTTTCTATAACTCTACTACACCTACTAGTAAATTATTTGCCATATAAAATTATAATTTCTACTAAAAACACTGGGGGTCATTTATCAACACTGGGCAAATCTGCCCATGGGCAGTAACCTATGGCAACCAATCAGATTGCTACATTCATTGTTCTACTTGCAGCTTGCTTCAAAAAGCTAATCACTGATTGGTTGCTATAGGTAACTGCCCATGAGCAAATTTGCCCAGTGTTGATAAATGAGCACCAGTGATCTGGTTAGTGATGTCAGACTGCTAATAACTGACTATAATAACCTATTAATGAGCATGGGCGTCCACAGATAGGGGCACTTGCCTCCCCCCCCCCCCCGAATTGTACTTTATACAATTGTCACGTTTACGATGAGTGACATTTGTATTGTTTTCTTTTAGCTTCTTTACATCTTTCTCAAAGATACAAATGTGCCCTACAGCTCAATTGCGTCTAACGCTAGCGCAAATTCGCCAGCGTGACATCAATTCGCTGATTCACTAACAGTGTCCCTGGCAAAAATTCGCTAGCGAAGGAGATTGACTTGCGCAACTTCGCACCCTTACGCCAGGCGAAGTTGCGCACTGACGAAGGGACGTAACTACGCTAATTCACTAAGATGAACATTTTTGTGAATGTTCCCTCATACGCTAGACGTTACTTCGCCAGGTCAGACCTGATCGAAGTTCAATACAATAGATAGGAGTTTGAAAAAAAAACTTCTTCTAAGTCCCAAAAAACGCTGGCGTCTTTTACTGTTTGTTGGGTGATAGTCTGAAAAACAGCAAAACATTTTTTAGGGTTACCCTCCTTCCCCCCTACATTTCCTAACATATGGCAACACAACTATACAGGGGGCACATGTAGGGCAATAGGACAACTTTATTTTATTTATTAAAGGTTTCCTGGGCTTGTGTAGTGGAATGTAGTGGCTGTAACATATACTTCTATTATATGTCTAAGTTTGCGCCATATGCAAATTAGGCATCGCTAGCGTAAATGCGCTTTGCCTGGCAAAGTAACAATAGCGCTACTTCGCTACCGCCCTGAGCGCAAATTCGAATCTTAGTGAATTTGCGTAACGCTGCCGGAAATTCACCTGGCGAAGTGCGGCGAACGTCGGCGAAGGCAACGCTAGCGCATTTTCGTGCTTTAGTGAATTTGCCCCTAAGTTGGGACATTTAACAGTATGGTATTTTGGCTATTCTTGTTGCAGGAGATTTCCCTTTTGATACTTACCTTTAGGTCTGTCAATTTATTATTTTTTTTTCTTTATTCTCTTCTCTTTTTGGTGCACGGTGATTATGTTTATTTATACCCATGTATGTTGTATACAATAAGGTAATTAGTATTGTTTTCGTTATTTGATGTTTCATTAAATAGTATAGGCAAGTAAGGAAAGTTATACTAGGGGGCCCTTTTAGGTTGAATCAGCATTATAGAATACAGTTGTAGCTAACTTTACGCCAGGCGAAGTTACGCACTGATGAAGGGACGTAACTACGCTAATTCACTAAGATTCCCATTTTACTGAACGTTACCACTTGCGCAAGACTTTACTTTGCCAGATCAGACCTGGAGAAGTTCAATACAATAGATTGGAGTCTGTCAAAAAGAAGTTGAAAAACAAAAACGCTGGCGTCTTTTACCTTTTGTAGGGTGATTGTCTTAAAAAATAAAGTCAGGGGAAATGTATTATATATTGGTATAACATATGGAAAACTTAAAATTAGGGTATGTAAAATGGAGGCTTCACTGTATGTATTTATGTAGCTATAACTATAACATTGTACAAACTGCTGGCTAGTAATTGTGCTAAGAAAGTAGAAAATACCAAGTAGTGCAACACTTACTACTTTATATATTTATAGAACAGCTGTTGTTAGGTTTGTGTGGACACAAGTAATTTGTGTAAAATCTTTTCTTCCTTCCACCCCCCCCCCCCGGAAAATATTCTGTAGACACCCATGTTAATAAGGAATGAATACCTTAAAGGACAATGAATCTAATGTGGATTAGATCTGTAATATAATGTGGATTTTTACAAACTTTCTCCAACTCTCCAGAACCAGTGGCTGCAGCAAAATATCCTTCAAATAGAATTCCAGTTTATCTGTTTAAATCTGGCTCCATGATCCCTGCAACTGGAATTGAAAACAGTAAAAATGATATAAAGGTAAAAATAAAATCCAATACAAATCTCACACTTGCTGACTGCTCTACAGGAAAACAAAGCTGCTGGAGTTCTGCACAGCTTGGAAGCAAGGCAGTGACTCCCCCTGCTGTTCATAAGTGTGACTGTTTCTCTGCACAGCAGTTAGGGACCATCTGACAATTCCTATCCACAACAGTAAATGAAGGGAAAATATCACTGCATACAGTCAGGTTTCTTATAAAAACGGTAAACATTTTTTAATTGAAGTATATTGGAGATAGATTCCTTTTTCATTAAAGAAAGTATTTTTTCCCTTCACTTGTCCTTTAAGGCCTTGGTCAGCACGTCCCCCTGCTCAGCTAGCATTTTTAGGCAGACAGAGAGAAGCAGATCCACTTTCTTCTGTAGCTCTGTATAAGTGCACTGATAGGTACAGCTTTCCTGCTTTCAGTTTTTTTTGGGCCCATCTCAGCTCTGTGTACCTGCAGTCAGGCAGAAGCTGTACCTGTCATTGCAAAGTGAAGCCTTCTGAAATCACAAGGTATTTACTTGTCTCATGCCATACACATGGCATTGCCTAGATACCATAAAAAAGATACCTGTCATTGTAACTACTGAGAGCTGCAGAAAAAAGCGAGTCCACATCTTTCCACCTTCCTAAAAACCTCAAGCAGAGAATAGCAGAGCCACACTCTGTGTATTCTATTATAAGTACAACTTGTGCCATATGCAGCGTACAAGAGCAATGCAAGCAATGTATGTATGGCATCTATCAGCATAGCCTTTGCACTCCCGTATGGCATCTGAATGTATTTCCTAAGGATGGATAGATTCAACCCTTTTTGTCCGTGGGAAAATGCCTCTATTGCTTAGTTATTGTTTGGCAGAACACTTGGGTCGTGTAATAATAATTGATTCTAAGAATTTCTAAGAAAAAATATGTATTTTCACTTTGAAAAAAAAATATTCATGTACTGTAAATCCTTACTGGACCCTACAAAAACTGATGTTTTTCCTGCTGATTTATATATTTGTATTAACAATAGACATATTGTTAAGTGAAGAGTACATGTACCACAGGGATATTGGCAGTTTTCCCAAAGTCTGATTCCTATTTCAAGAAGAGTGGAATTGGGTAAGCCAATATGTATGAGCAAACAACAAGCCACATGGGGTGTGTAAACCAAGGGCTAATGAAGCTATATCTATTTATCTTAACCATATACTTTATGTATTAATATTATGCCTCCAAAATCATTGTATACAAATACTGAAGTATAGTTCAGAGGCATGGACCCCATTTTAAAATTTTGTGAAAATAAGTGCTGCTTCCACCTATGGGGCGTTTTGAAAGGCAAAGTGGCCGACACTAGCGAAAGATCGCCACAAATCCCATTTGCAGGAATCCAACTTACTAAGAGGTGTAGAGGACAATTCACTAGCAAAACAGACCGTCGCTAGCGTAGTTAATCCGCAACAGAATGTTACCTCTTTCGCCAGAGTTTCCTTCATCACCCGGAGTGTTTTTTTAATATTAAAATGGAATTGTCTTTAAAAGTTAAAAGTATTAAAAAAATTTAATTTTTTTCAACCATTAGAGGGTGATGTCACATTTGTTTTCAGGTGGGCTCATGTGTAGGGCATTAAAGCATCTCTTTTGTCTTTATTTTGCTTCTTTGAACATTTGCAATAAAAAGTGCCCACTTCAAGCATTTGCACCAAAATCTCTAATAAAGACGTCTATACTTCTAAGACCTATATGTATCCGTCCTATTACTAACAAGGTTTGGCTAGGCATAAACATATTTTAACGAAAGTTCACTATGAAACGCTTGCGCCGATGAATTAACACCAGTGAAACTTCACCAGCATTCGGCTGCAGAGACGCAACTTCACATTTTAGCAAATTAGCGTAGTGGTAGGGAATTTGGCAAAGTGGGAAAATTCAACCTTTAGTGAATTTGCCCCAAGGTCTTTAGTGATCCTACGTTTTTAGAATCCATATCCTCATCCATCCATTACCCTCAACAGGATTGTGAACCGGACCCTTCAAACTACAGTTTTATGTTATTCCTTGTAGTCACAGATTTGATGCTCATGATTACTGTTGTACAATTGCTTTGCAACACACTCTTTTCAGTTAATTTTTGGTGAAAGAGTGACAACAGACAATGAGGTATTGATTTCTGGTCATAAAAGTATTGAGTTTATTCTCTGCAGTTTATTTTAAAAACCAGAGACATTTCCAGAGACAGAGTAGAAAACCAGAACTCGTCCTGGAAATTAGGCACATTTGGGAGAAACAGTCTTAGCATGTGTATATATTTAAGGTTAGCTTTTAATTCTTCTAAATAACGTTTCTCAAATTTGTTGTCTGTTGTGTTTGACTATGAAGAAAGATGTGAAATTTACGTGGCTATAGTACTGCTATAAATTGCTTTTCATCTTCTCAAAAGGCCACTGAAGAGCAAGAGGGTCAACTCTTATCATGTTAAACTATTATTATTTAATAAGAAAAGAGTAAAGATAGTTAAAATTGCCAGAAGCCAGCTACAAGCTGAATTGTGAATAGTATTGGGCTGAGGGTCATCTGAGGCACTGGCTCACTTATGAACCTACTTGCCTGAATCTTCCCCATGGCATTCAATAAGAAACCACTTGAATCATTGTCTCTGGTTGGGTCATTTATTACTTCTTGCTCAAACGGAAAGCAGCTCATCTCAACAGTCAACCTAGGAGTGTAGTAAAATCACCTTATTGGCTCTGCTGGTCATTGTTGAATGTTTGGGACATTAATGGCCCTGAACACATGCAGGATAAATTTGACTGTTTTATGCATTAATCTTGTTTATAAACACACAGGCAGATGTCTGGCCCATCTAGTTGACCATGAGCAATGTTGGCAGTTTTTCCTTACTTGTCTAAACTGACAGCAAACTGCGCTTAGACAGAAAACTATTGTGATTTATATCGGATTGGGGCTTATTCAGTTGATCTTGGTGAGAAATCCCAGCTGTGAAAGACCACATAAATGGTTCAGACTGATTTAGTTCACCCCTTTAGTTGCCAAATTGTGTAATTATTTAGTGTCAGACTGGCCCACTGGGATGCCAGCAAAATCCTTGGTGGGCCCATGAGTCAGTAGACCCTCCTGTTATTTCATGGTCATTCTCTATTACAGGCTAAATAATAAGGATCATTTCTGGTGGGTCGCTGGCATTCCAGTTCAACGCTGAATTCATTAAAGGAGAAGGAAAAGCTAAAATCAAGTAAGCTTTATAAGAAAGGTCTATATAAATACACCAGTAAACCCTCAAAGTAATGCTTCTCCTCTGTCAAAAGAAACACTGCATTTCTTTCCTTCTATTGTATACACATGGACTTCTGTATCAGACTTTCTGCTGTCAGCTTGAGCATTCTCAGTTTGCTCCTCTCTCCCTCCTCCCTGCTGTAATCTGAGCCCAGAGCTATGAGTGAGCAGGGAGAGGCAGGAAGTGATGTCACACCAAGCTAATATGGCAGCTGGTATCCTAAACAAACAGAGAGGGCTTCTAGAGCTGTTTACTCAGGTATGGTAAAGTATTCTGCAGAATAAATATAGTCTTATAGCTTGCACTATTGTGGCTAATCTATTGGCAATATACTGCTTTGGTAACTTTTCTTTTCCTTTAAAAGAAAAATATTGAACTTTGATGTTTCTCCATAGATTAATTTTCAAGTGATGCAGAACAGGTTTGGAACATTAAAAACAATTTTATCCAAATTAGTACAATTAGGGTCTATTTATCAAGCCTCAGATTTCTTTGGTCCAGTTTTAAAGGGCCAAAAATCTGATTTTTTAGAGGAAAAAAAAAACTTGAATTTTTTTTAGATTTAAACTGCTGAAAATCCTTATCCAAAAATACTCCAGTTAATGTAGAAATCAATGGCAGATAGTCCCTTTATTAATCGAAACATGTTTTTTACTTTCTCCATAGTTTCGGGGTGTTTTCTCTGGTTTTCATTCAATAATCCGATAAATTAGAGTTTTCCAGGTGACAACTTGTTTAATTTGTGTTTTTTCTGAGCAACAATTGGGAAAAGTTGCACAATCTGAATTGCCGCTCAAATTTGTTTTGACTTTTTATTAGGGATGCACCAAATCCACTATTTTGGATTCGGCCGAACCCCCGAATCCTTCTAGAGAACTCTAATTTTTGGATTATTGAATGAAAACCAGAGAAAACACCAAATACCGAACCGAATCGGTTTTGTGACAAAAAGTCATGCAATTTTCCTCCCGCCCGTAATTTGCACATGCAAATTAGGGTTCGAATTTGGTTCGGATGGACAGAAGGATTCATCAGAATCTGAATCCTGCTGAAAAAGGCAGAATCCTGGCCGAATCTCGAACCGAATCCTGGATTTGGTGCATCCCTATTTTTTATTGCACCAATTTTATTGAGAATAAGTATCATGGTTATTATGGTATATAAAGGGCATTTAGGTTTAGGAGTTTTGGTGTGATATATATTTTTTTAAAGTGAGAAAAAGGAGAGTTCTAGTAAATGAACCCCATAAGTGTTTTAGATGCCCTTATATACAGTATAACCCTAAAACATTTTTAATTGTATCTATAGCATTATAAAAGAACATAAAAAGTATTCAGAAAAACATTTAACAAACAGAATGCGTATATAAGATCTTCAATGCGGCCCAAACCCCACGGAATGATATAGAATACCATGATATATGGCATTTCTAACTGTGCCAAGTTGTATGAGTTGGCAGATATTGTTGAGTGAACTTCAAGAATGTGTTTGGCTCATGTTCACCATCCTACTGACACATTCCATTGATATCTGTGAGCCTAGAATATCCACACAGTGCGCTTCAAAAAGAGGTTTTACAGAGACAAGGCTTCTTGGTCAGTCAAGGTTACAGATATGTGGTATGGCGTAAAAGTTGTTGTGAACTGTTTTTCATAAGGATTTAAAGTTGCTTGTAGGGATGTCAAACAAAAGAAAGTTGATCAGGACTCAAGGACATGCTTCTTTATTGAAATCAACAGGAACAGCACCAGGAAGCCATCACCCTGACGCGTTTCGGGATATGCCCTTAGTCATAGGTATAGTCATAGGTATATTTTTTTATCTATTTAGCTCTTTTATCTTTTTGTTTTGATTATTTGCCTGCTTGCCTGAGCCTAAAAATCATGTTATTTTAGATCATGTGATTAAAACGATAAATATTTCCCCATCACATTCAAATTAGGGTTCAAATTTCAATTTGTCAGAATTCTTCCTGAAAGATTTAGAGGGGATTAATATATCCCTAGTTGCTTGGTTTGGAGCAGGGATCTTCTATATCATTGCAATTTCTATAGTTTGATTACAAGGGTCTTAAAATGGAACATAATAAGTCGGAAAATGACAAATATCCACCGAATCAAACTGTCCCAAAAAAATAGACAAACCCCCATTTAGATCAGCTGCTAATTCAGTCTCACAGGGGGAAGAATCTGAAAGCAAAGATTTCAGCATATGACAAAGCACCCAAGTTGATAGGAAATGTTTTTTGTGCTGGTGAATGATCTTGTGTTGCTCATGCACTTTGATCCAGTAACCTCATCAGTGCGCAAGCCTGCTTTCTGTTTGGGAAGACCTTCTCCATCAATTGCAAACAAGTGGAAGAGTTCTAATTGGCTATATACATTATAATTATACATTATATAAATTATAACAACGTTACGAGGCCCGACAACATAAAAATGTGCATGGTAGGTGGAGGTGATCAGATACTGATCATTCGAGGTTTACACAATTGTTTATTACTACTACTACAATAACTATATGACCATATGAGTTATTAGGTTGTTTAAAAGGTCACTCTGCATCCCTTTATACAATTTGGGTAGATGTTCTTGCATTGTAAGGGCAGAACTACGCGTGATTTCGGTCCGTTTTCTGCGCATCCGACGCTGGGAGTCAAAATGCATGGGACAAAAACAAGGCAAGTAATAGAAAGTCGGATGGTGTCTCAGGGTTGATCCAACTCAACACGACTGTTGGATGAAGACGCAGCTTGCAGAATTTTCATCCGACAGTTGTGTTGC
Organism: Xenopus borealis; assembly: GCA_024363595.1. Lineage (NCBI taxonomy): Eukaryota > Metazoa > Chordata > Amphibia > Anura > Pipidae > Xenopus > Xenopus borealis. The sequence continues at coordinate 133,332,361 of CM044434.1, forward strand.
GTTGGTCCAACCCTGCGACACCATCCGGCTTTCTATTACTTGCCTTATTTTTGTCGAATGCATTTTGACTCCCAGCATCGGATGCGCACAAAACTGACCAAAATTATCCATTAGTTCTGCCTTAACAAGTAATCACTGATAAAGTAAACTTGGTTAGGAACAGGACTTTCCCCTGGGGTGTCCAGCCTTTGAGTTATATATACTGTATATCTTTGTAGTTGGCTCTTAAACTCAATTCTCCAGCTTAAACATTTCTGAACAATGCTTATCTTTTTCAACGAATAGTAAAATTCGGGTTTATTATGTCTAATTGTATGTTCGTATCTGGTTTGACATCCATGAGAAATTATTTTGGCATGAGTCAAGCTCTCTCTCTGATTTGTGACTTTTCAGTTTCAGGATTTAATTACCAGTTCATTTGCTTTACTACTAAACAGTTTGGTACCCAGGTTTTAATCCCGTTAGCTTTGTCATCTATAATATCTGCAAAGTTTTATCCAGGTCCGTCAACAAAATTTATAGTGTATTTAATACCACATAGAAAAAAATATGGCTGTGTGCCTTGAAGACTTTTAACAATTTAGGCGATGCATTTTTTTTAATCTCATAGGGACCAACAGAATCCAGAAACATGGAATCTAAGGCACCGCATTTTGGTACTTTTGTGTATTTCCCAGAGGCATAACTAGATATTACTGGGCCCCACAGCAAATTTTTTTAAGCCCCTAAAATGTCTAGAGGATGACCTGTTGTACTAATATGTATTGAAATAGTATATGAATCAGAGCCTCGTGGGGCCCCTATTCCTCTGCCGCAGGGTCTGTTTCATCTGTAGTTATGTCCCTGGTATCTCCCAACATTTGAAAAAGAGGGACAAAAAGATCTGTCGCATGGAGAATTATTTACCACATCCATTTAATGGTCACACTCCCAATAACATGTCCACTTTACAAAATTTGGCAGGTTATGAAAGTTTGAACACATCGATGGGGGTTTTTGGGTCATATTTTATGTGTTAATGAAGGTGAAATTGCACTTTAAGCTGTAAGACCTGCTTAACTTAAATAGCTACTGTTATACCTAAGTGCAGGTGCTGAGTATTCTGGGCTCTCTGCCAAAATCCTCTTATTTAACTAAGCCTCGAAAATTTGTGCTGGAGATCAAAGAGGAACTTGGGATATTTCAGTAAGAAACTGAGACTGCAGGTAGAGCTTTTAAAATTGTAACTGTCCCGCAGTTGGGAGATACTTTTTGTGTGAGACACACTCAAACATAAACACTTTTGGGAAGCCAAGTGTGTGTGTGTGTGTGTGTGTGTGTCGGGGGGGGGGGG
>CM044434.1:133334759-133356865 GCA_024363595.1 Xenopus borealis
AATGGGGGGGGGGGGAAAGTCCGTGCAGATTTGAATGTAGTAGTTTTCAGAAACTAGTAAGAACTTTTTGGTTTTTGATAAATTTTGATAAAATCACAAACCATCTTCCACTGTCTGAAGTGGTCACTAAACAGCTTCCCAGTTCACAAAAGTTATATTAAATTCACATAAATGAAAATGTGTTTGCGCAAAGGCAGAACTTTTCAGATTGCAAATTTTTTTTTCCCAGTTACCAACAAGTAATGGGCGAATAAATTTGCGGCAAATTTCCGACATTCGCCGATGGCGAACGTTTCGGCGAAACGCTCACGAAAATTCGCTGCGTGTTTTGTTTCACCTCGTGTCTCGTTTCGTCGCACGTCGAGTTCGTCGCTTCACTTCAAAACAGCACAATCTGTGCAGTGAAAAATATTTTTAAAAATAAATGAATATTTATTAAAATATGGCTTTTTAATGTTTCACTATTTTAAATAATAATCACAGATGTTTTTAAGAAGCTGGCAAAATGGGAGGCCTTTTTTTCTATTGAAAAGATAAGAGTCCAGTAACAATGCAGGGCATGTGTTTATACTAAGTGAAACACGCGTGTAAATTGCTCTTCTCATTGACTCCAATGCTATTCAGCACATTCACACACAAAGCAAAAGATTTTTTTTACAATTTTTTTCACATTTCCATACCTCCCAACATTTTGGAAGTAAAAAGAGGGACAGAATTTTTTTTTCCATACGTAGCGCTGCAACATTTTGGCCACACCCATTTTTGTGGCCACACCCACTACTTAACGTGTTCGTTTTACCAAATTTGGCAGGTTATGAAAGTTTGAATCTAAACTGTTACAAATACGATCAATTACTTATTTTATGATATCAAAATTGTTAAAAAGCATCTTTTTTGCACCTGTTAGCTGTTCTTTTGGCTCTCTGCCAAAAGCTGATTAAGTTAGAAACTTCTTTCTTTTTCTGGCTATTCTGTGCAGAGAAAAGAGGGACTTTCCAATACAAATGAAATGAGGGACTGCAGGTTGGGCTGTCAAAAGAGGGAAAGTCCCTCCAAAAAAAGGGACCATTGGGGGTATGCATTTCACCTGGCAGTTTTATTACATTGCACTGTGAGTCAAAACTATTCTGACGCGTGTCAACTTGGGCGAGCGTCAACTTGGGCGAGCGTCAACTTGGGCGTGCGACCAAACATCAGCACAACTCGTTTCGCAAATTTCGCTGAAAATTCGCTAATTTTTTGGCGAAGCAAACGCCACAGATTCGCCAATCACTACTAACTGGTTGAACTACACAGACCGCCACTTGTTGTTGCTGCCCTGTTTCCATGGTTTTTGCTTATAATTGGGGTACTTCTAGATGACCAGTACAAGGCTACCTGTTCATTGGAAACATTAAAGATAGTAAGAGAGGCAGCGTCTGGAGGGACACGAGCACTGGGTGAGCTCTGATGGGGTCCGCATCACCTTTCGTTTGTTTATTATAGTAAAAGAGAGATTACATTGGAGAGAACAGGACAAAGGCAAAGAATGGGTTGGTGGAGAAGACAATGGCAGAAGGGAATTCTGTTTCAAACCCTAATCTTTGTACAGGTGTGTAGCTAGGGGTCATGAGGATTGTCACAGACCCTTAAGGAAAAGGAAGAAGGGACATATAAGAGACAGTAAACAAGCTGATGGGTATTGTGAACCCTTATACATCACCTCTAGAAAGGTCCCAGAATGGGGAATGGACACCTGCAGGAAGGAACAACTCAGCTGGTAAGAAAGTAACTGCACAAGGATGTGACCAGATGACATTGGCACATGATCATAGATGTGGGATGTGATTGGATGGTGCGTCCAGGGGCGTAACTATAGAGGAAGCAGACCCTGCGGCTGCATGGGGGCCCATGAGGTATAGGGGGCCCCATGATGCCCTAATTAATTAACAATTTCAACATATACTAGTAAAATGGATAACCTCTGTATATGTTGGGGGCCCTAAAATTAATTTGCTGTGGGGCCCAGTAACATCTAGTTACGCCACTGGGTGCGTCCCAGCAATCCGGTGGACACAAGTAAGGGAGAGAACCGTGTCAGTGGAGGATCCTGGGTAACGATTGGCAATGTATAGAAGAGCTCTAGAAAGTAGTAGCATTACATCCCTCCCTTGAAGTTAATGGGTCACTAACCACCCAGAAATTCGCAGTTTAAGATGAAGACCCCAGAGCTGTTTCCTCCTTTCCATTACTCCTATGATCCTACCTTGGTTTACCTGCTCTTCATAGGAGAACTAAAGCCTAAGTAAAGAAGTAGCTAGAAATGTTGTACATGATGTTTTGTGCTCAGGGCCGCTCCTGCCATGAGGCATGAGGTGAGAACCTTGCTTGAGGCGGCACAGAGCAGCCAGTTACAAGGGGTGGCAAAAAGCAGCGTCTTGTGACTTTAAGAGCCGAATGTCTGGGTTTAAATAGACTTTTCGTCTGTTTGGCACTTCCGCATTGAGGACACCTGAAGGAAGCGGCACGGCTTTGGCACTCATAAGGGGGGCCCGGCTCTTCTAAAAGTGCAGAACTGCATTGCCCCCCATTAGCCCTGGGCCCTAATGGCGGCCCTGTATTTATATATACGTTTTTTTAATTAGATTTCATATTCTGCTTTATGTGCCAAGTGTGTAAAAATCTCCTCTTCCACTAAAAAGCTGAGTGTATCATTGGGAGTGGTGGTGACACTGGGGGCCTCATACAACGCTAGAAATTTGGGTGGAAAGCACTGCATCGTGGGACATTTTCTCACTTAACATTCTTTGTCCCTCTGTTGGAAGATGCCTGTATGGCTATAATTTGAATAAAGTGTAAGTGGAGTTACCATGTGACCTCCTATTCCTGCTCATACCCAGCATGCCATTGTATGAATGCAAACACTGTCATTTAATGATTTATATTGCTTTTTTGCAATGCTGATTTTTCTTTCCACAAATGAATAAGTCACAACATGGACAAAGTAAACAGTTAACAAATATATTTACAATATATACAATTTATATTTACAATATTTACAATATAGAGTAAAAATCATTAAGCTTTGCACAACAACATTTTCTTCTGCGGGCGGCCTTCTTCCTTCTCTTCTGCAGCACGGCCGCCCACCATCCTTTAACCCCAGGCCCGGACTTATGGAAAGGTCCGGGCCTAGGGAGGCAGGATAACATAGTACGTGAGGTTGAATAAAAAGACACGTCCATCAATTTCAACCTTTTAACTCTGCCTGACTGCTAGTTGATCCAGAGTTCTTGACTAGCTGGAAAAAACAAACAAAAAATGTGTAAGGAGATGCATTTTTCAAAACTTTATTCATAAGAAACCTTATTGCCCCTGCTCCCTGTTTAGTAATCAGCGTAGATACTAAAGATATGACTAGATCCTTACATTCTTACAAGATCTGAGTAAGAAATGTGTGGCCGATGGGGATGGCCAATGACAGGCAGGATGTTGGGTCAAGTAGTATTTCCTTGGAGTTGTTGATAGATATTACTGACCCAATTGTAGGGGACTATTATATCAATACTGACACCTGCACTGAAACTGCCAATGACATGATATAAACCCTTGTGAGTGTCAGAAGGGCATTTTTTTAATTATTTAATTATTCCACACTTGTATCTGGTTACTCGACCCTGTAAGGCCAAAAGTGCCTTATTCTAAATTCATCATACCCTCTCCCCCCCCATATAGACACCATAACTTAGTCAGATTCATGAAGTGAAGATGCAAGTTGGAGACCAAGGAAGTCATTTTTCTAAGCCCATGAATGTAGTAGTATGTTTTTTATAGGTTTGTGGTATCTACCATTGACATTTAATTGAATTTGTACAATAAAAACACTTTTTGGAATTGCACCCCTCTTTCCACAAAATGATTGCACTCAGGCAGGTCCCTCTGCTGCCCACCCCTATTCATTATAAGGCACCTGGGGCATTGCGCTGGGATTAAACATTTTGCACCTAAACCTGGGACTGAATGAAACCCCACAAATAATATGATCATTCACCTTATAAAGAAACAAATGATAGTAAAGGGGCCAATGAGCCGTTCCGCATGCAGAGGATGATGTGTTAAAGTGGGTAGAGGGTGGGATTAAGAAATGATTTGATACTGGGGGACATGTATCTCCACCAGACCAAGGCCCTCAAGTTATATCTCCCACATAAACCTGTTTGTATGTGGCAGCCATATTTGCAGGCCATCAAGGAGTAGGTGGTTTTGCCCTTATGGGTGGGGGGGATAAGTGGTGGATCAGGGGGTGTTTTAGCATACCTGGGGGTGTCCTGGAAGGATCAATGGCAAAGTCTACAGTGTCCCGATGTATCAGTTGGGGATGATGGGAGTTATGCGCTGTAAAGTATAGCACAGCCCAGCAGTGAGTTTAATGGCTGTACCAAGCACATAGTATAATCCAAAAACTGGATCCCAGACTGGAGGTTGGATCATCCTGATACTAAAGGGTTGGCAGATCAGTTGAAAATTCAGGGACACTTCTAATCAATGTATATCACAGGGTTGCACTGACTGTATTTACATTACATTACAACCAGTGTAGCCCTTCTAGCTGGATCTTTACAAACTGATCATTACTTATTTATGGCTGCCTTTACTCATGTCCTACCAGAACCAATGGGAATTTAAGTCCAGTGCAGGGTGTAATGTACAGCAACTGAGAGGCCTATAGTGGAAATGGCTGCATAATCTTCTCATATATAACTAATGGGGGATAAAGTCTGTTTTGTACCAACCTCCCCTAAAAAGAGCCCTTTATGCCTCCTCTATTTCTAAACTGATTTAAATGGAACAACAGGAATCAAATACACCACGAAATTCACTTACCTACAGATGCTGGGATTTCTGAATAAATGAATAGCCAGGGGACAACCAAATTATGTTACATTTTAACTTCATTAAATTGGATAAAGGCTTCTTTAAATCAACCCCCCCCCCCCTGTATCACTACTCAGCAGCTATTTTAAATGTCCATTCAAGGCAACAAATCCTCAGTATGTAGAGTTGTCATCATATAGAAGAGATCAGTATTACAGCTTGGTACAGGAATACATTCTTACCCAATTGCCCTATAGTATCGCTTCGTTTTATTGTGGTATTCTGTACCCAGAGCTCTTTATATTTCACAATATTGACTTTTTGGAAGAGATTGGATTGAGGGGTTAGAGGGACCGGATGTGAATATAAAGAGCAGTGGAACAGCTGGGGGTTACAGGCACTGGGGTAAATGGGGCAAAATACTTACTGCCTGCAGCACTTTCCCTCTGTGGGTCCTTCAGAGAAGAGCCGGCTCCACCATGGACTGTGACTCCAATACATTTGTAAGTCAACTTGTTGTTCTGAGCCCGTTTGCACCATCTTGTTCCTGCTGTGCTGTGCCTAGATATTAGGCTAAACCTAGACAGGACATGTATGGTTAGCATGGCTCAATAAAGGACAACAAATCAGTTTTGTTATACAGGTATGGGACCTGTTATCCAGAATGCTCGGGACCTTGGGTCTTCCGGATAACAGATCTTTCCTTAATTTGGATCTTCATACCCTAAGTCTACTAGAAAATCCATTAAACACTAAATAAAGCCAATAGGCTGGTTTTGCTTCCAATAAGGATTAATTATTTAATTATTTTAGTTGGGATCAAGAACAAGCCACTGTTTTATTATTACACAGAAAAAACAAATACATTTTGAAAATTTCAATTATTTGGATAAAATGACATTTGTCATTTGTGGATAACGGGTTTATGTGATCCCATACCTGCAATAATAGTGAATAAAAGTATTGTGCTATAATCAAGACTTATATAGCTTATATTTCTCCTTATCTAAACTGTTACAAATACAATCAATTACTTATTTTATTATATCAGAATTGTTAAAAAGCATCTTTTTTGCACCTGTTAGCTGTTCTTCTAGGCTCTCTGCCAAAAGCCAGTTAAGTTAGAAACTTCTTTCTTCTTCTGGCTATTCTGTGCAGAGAAAAGAGGGACTTTCCAATACAATTGTCCTCCAAAAAAAGGGACCGTTGGGGGTATGCATTTCACCTGGCAGTTTTATTAAATTGCACCGCCCGTCAAAACTATTCTGATGCGTGCTTATTTTGAATCAAAATAAGCCCGTGTCAAAACATCAGCGCAACTCGTTTCGCAATTTTTTTCGCCGTTTCTCGAATTTCCCTGAAAATTCGCAAATTTTTCGGCGAAGCGAAACGCCACAGATTCGTCCATCACTATTACCGACTATTATTACATTCTCCAAAAGAGTTTAACTGGAGATTTTTTTGTGAGCCACTGGTTGGGGATCACTTCTGTAAACTAACCTTTGGGACTAACAAGAAGCTGGTAAGATAATGTAGATGCTTTTACAGTATATGAGTTTGGACCAAAATAACAATGATGTTCAGACATTCATGTGATAATTACAAACTATATTCTGCATCCAGCAGAGATCAAGGCAATAGCTAATAACAGAGGCATTTTGGCCTGAAATAGGCCAAAAATGTTTGTATTTAGCCTCAAATTGCCTAAGGGGGTTATTATGGTGGAACTGATCTAAAGAGAAACGACAAGATGGGGTATAGAGATGGGCAAATTTGTCCCATTTCACCAAACAATTTGCAAATATCCTATGAAATTCACAAAATGGTGAAAAATTAGCAAAAAGCTATTTGTCCAAATGCATCAAAGTCAGTGGGAATCGTATAAGCCGACCCGAGTATAAGCCAGGGTACCTAATTTTACCTAGGAAAACTGGGAAAACTTATTGACTTGAGTATAAGCCTATACCATATACTTGCTATATAAAACTATTTGGATACAATTGCAGGCGGATACTGCGGGCTGGTTAAGTTACAGGTCTGCGCCGGGTCTAATCAAGGGAATAATTGGCAGCACCGGAGGTAATTGTGGATCCACTCATCCATGAAGTGAAACAGAAAGTTATCAAAGATCGTTGCGCTCATGATTGACAAAGTTAAGCACCATGCAGAAGTACAAGTAGTGTCATTATGGGATGCTCATCATCATGCTGGACTGGAGGTTATAGTGCAAGTACGCCTTCCCCCCACGTGTATCCCTAACTGCCCACTCATGTCAAGCCTGTGCCAGGGACAGGTGTCACAGAGGTGGATCCGCTACTGACCTAGGGAGTAAGGACACACATGGAGCAGAAGTATTCAAGCAGATCACTAGTATTTCTGCACTGTTCTCCCTGACCGCCGCGCTAGGGCTGCTGGTGGAGACTGTGGCACTGCCATCTGACTCTCCTCGGATGCATTACCTTCTCATTGGCTCTTGCGATGAACTCCAGGGGGCGGGTTGCTTTCCCCATCCCAACCATCCCCATCCAACCATCATCCAGCCTCGGATGCAGGGAGGGGGTAGGGGCGGCTTGTTGGAGGCATTGGGTAGAAAGTATTGCGTTGGCAGCACAATTTGTTCTGTAAGCATGGAAGTCAGTAAAAGAGTAGCACCATAGTCGCCACTAGCAGCCCTAGTGTGGCGGTCGGGGAGAACATTGCAAAAACGCTAGTGATCTGCTTCTGCTCTATGTCCCGACTCCCTTGTGTCAGTAATGGATCCACCTCTGTGACACCTGTCACTGACACTCTGACAGTCCTCGGGGGGGGGGAGGACAATGCTCCCTCTTGCCCTCTTCAATGGTGAGTAGACCAATCTTTAATAACTTTCTGTTTCACACTTTGGATATGCCTGGTTTATGATGACTCGAGTATAAGCCGAGGTAGACTTTTCAAGCACATTTTGGGTGCTGAAAATCTCGGCTTATACTCGAGTATATACGGTATATGCTCGTCAGAATAGTCGCAGGCATCAAAATAGTCACAGGCAAGTCTGCGAAGTTTCGCAAATGTATTCGCTGGCAGCAAAATGCGGAAATTTGCTGCTAATTCGGATCTGGCGAAGTTATTCACCCATCACTGATAGGGTACTAATCTGGAGATAGCACATGTGTATGAAAGTAGGTTATAAGGGAGGAGAAAAGTAACAGGTGACAGGAGACGACAGTGAATGATTTGGGGAGTATTTTACTACAGTTGTGGGACTTGTTATCCAGAATACTTGGAACCTGGAGTTTTCCAGATAACGGTCTTTCCGTAATTTGAATCTTCATAACTATAGTCTACTAGCATTTAATAAACCCAATGGGCTGGTTTTGCTTCCAATAAGGATAATTATATGTTAGTTAGGATCACATACAAGGTACTGTTTTATTATTAGAGAGAAAATCAATTTTAAAAATGTGTATTATTTGGATAAAATGTAGTCAGTGTGAGATGGCCTTTCCAAACTCTGAGCTTTCTGGATAATGGGTTTCTGAATAACAAATCCCATAACTGTACAGGATACCCAGACACTGCTGGATACACACCATACATCAGTGAAGAACATACTGCTGTCCTCATCAGCATTGGCCCAATGAATCCTGCTTGGTTCTATCACAGTGAAGGGCTGGACAAGTGTCTCACTAGTGTGTTTCCCACGACTCACCATTGCTTCTTTTAATAATGTTCTGTAGCTAAGAATTGTAACTTCTATGTACAATAAGAGCTAGGCCTCTTACCTGCCTTACTGCTTAGCCATCTCACTGGGATTACTGGTAGGTCTGCACATAAATACTTGCTGGTTCATTTTATGATGTCACAGCTGCTTCTAGTTAGAAGCCAATGAGACTTGCAAGGCAATAGTTTATTGATATGGTTCTGGAAGTCTGAGATGATAGGATATCAATCAGTGATATGGAATGTCATGGTTAATATAGTGTTCCTGTGGGTTTAAGTTGTTTTAGGCTTAATTTATACTATACATACAGGATCTGACTGCATCATACATTCTCAACAAATTGGAAATTCATTTGATCCCCATTTAAAAAATTAACTAGCGATACGGCCCCATTCATTCAACACTTTACTCTTTTTCTTTATTTTATGTCCTACCCTTCTTTCCCCCTTCCCAGTCCCATTCTTTCCTTCTGATACTCATCTTTTCTGTTACCCTTATTTTGATATTATTATCTTTGTTTTCATCACTTACAGTTATTCACTGCAAGGGCCAGAGCCTTTCTTGTCTCACCCAACCCTCAGTGTTGTATGTTCACTATACATATAACTACCGATGCAGTCACTTGGATTTGTTAGTTAAATGCGTCGTGACTCAGGGCTAATTGAAGAAACTGTGTTATCTAAAGTTATCTTAACTCATTTAATGCATTTAACCTTTTCATTAGCATACCAAAGCACCATTGTTTTCAATGGTGAACTCTTTAATTGGATGGGATGCTGTGACACAATATTATGTGCTAAGTGGGATAAATGGGATAGATGAGTTAAGTCACGACGCATTTAACACACAATCCAAAGTGACTGCATCTGTATATATATATATATAAATATATATAACATACAACATGGAACATGAACATGTGCTGCCACAGAGATCAGTGCAAGTCAGATGATTTGTATTACTGAGTAGGCTGTGCAGTTATATGTGTAAGACTGCAATGTGTGCTAAGGAAGTGGGTTAAATGGTGTGTGTGTGTAGTTTGGAATGTTGAAATTGTAATGTTGTAAAATTGTATTTACAGTGTCTGCAGGGTCATGTTAGTTGTGTAATGGTGTAATTTCTTACCCCAGCCACTAGAGGGGGAGGAAAAACAGTAGAAATAGGGGCAGGAAACCACAGGTGTGGCAGTACATAGATGGGCGTGGTCCAGTAAAGAAGATCTCCTGGTGGGAAGAAGAGTCCAGCCCAAATGTGAGTAATAGGCTTTGCCAGAGTTAGGAGATATTGTCATAATGTGCCCCAACCAGGAGTAAGTGCAACTAGCCTTCCAGTAGATGCTCTACCAGTCAGGGTTTGAGTGATAGGAAGCATGGTAGTAAAAGGGCTATGGAACTGTGGCCACCGAGAAAGGTCCTGTCTAGAGTAGCAAGGGGGCACCAGTGAGGAGCGTCAGGTTGCTGAAGACAGGTGGGGATAGTGAGATCCCATCGAGGTCGGTGGAACAGGAGGTATTAAGGGTCCAGTGGTATTAAGTAGGTAATACCAGAAGAAATCCTGTAAGTAAAGGGAAGGCTAGCTACTGGAAAGATGGGCCAAATGTGAATGACCGAAGATTGACTGCCAAATGTGAAATTGGATTTTTACCCATGGTGTGGATTGAATAAAACTTGTCTTTATTAAGAAGAATTGCCCTTACACAAGTGGTTCTAACACAATTTAGTTGCACACAATTTTAAAAAGAAATACAGGAACCAATTTTCATAATAAATACATTCCACTAAAACATGTATGCATTGATCTGACTGGTCGGGATTGACTAACTACGTCCTGCCAGTGTTACCTCTGTGTGTCAGTGAATTGCTTCCTTGTTCCAGGATTAATTGCACCACATAGAAGTGTTAGAGCTCATACCTAGAATCATTTGCTGATGGGTTGTGCATTCTAGTTTGTGCATGGTCCAAAAAGTATCAAATGGTTCCAATGATCTAAAACATTCTGTACCAAAAAAAAAAAGACTGCTGAACAGTAAAAAAATAGGTTGAAAAAACACACACATCCATCAAGTTCAAGCTTTTAGCTTTTTTTTAACCTGCCTAACTGGTAGTTGATCCAGAGGAAGACAAAAGAACCCCATCCTAAGCCTCTCCAATTTGGCTCAGAGTGGGGAAAAAATCCTTCCTGACTCCAAAATGGCAATCTGACTCGTCCCTGGATCAACTTGTATAATGAGCTATCTTCAATAACCCTGTATTCCCTCACTTGCTAAAAAGCCATCCAACCCCTTCAAACTTCCCATCTCTCACTGTAAAAAAAAATCACTTCCGAATATTTAGGCGGAACCTTCTTCTAATCGGAATGGGTGACCTCGTGTCATCTGGAAAGACCTACTGGTAAATAAAGTATTAGAGAGATTATTATATGACCCCCTTATATATTTATACATAGTTATATCACCCCTTAAGCGCCTCTACTCCAGCGTGAACATCCCCAATTTGGCCAGTCTTTCCTCCAGGGCCGGGCCAGGGCAGCCGGACGCCCCAGGCAACACGGCCACCCGAGGCACCCCATCCACTGCGCACAGGAAGCGACCCCTTCCTGAACACTCTCCCCCTCACCTCATCTGCGCGCATTCACACATACATAGGTGGAAGCGGAAGAGCGCAGACCGGCAGCGTCAACCGCTTCCTGCATACTCTCCCCCCTCCCCTCATTTTTGCGCGTATGAGCACTTGCAACAAGTAGGCAGAAGCTGAGGAGCAGAACTGAGGCAGACTAGGGGTAGGCAGAAGTGAAAGGAACGTCTGGTGTTCCCCCCAAGCTTTGCGCCCTAGACACGTGCCTACTCTGCCTACCCCTAGTTCCGGCCCTGCTTTCCTCATAGCTAAGATTTCCCATACCTTTTACCAGCTTAGTTCCCTTCTCTGTACCCTCTCTAATACAATAATGTCCTGTTTGAGGGAGACAAAAACTGTACTTTATATTCTAGATGTGGCCTTACAAGTGCTCTATAAAGTGGAAGAATGACCCCCTCCTCCCGTGACTCTATGCCCCTTTTAATACAGCTCAAGACCTTATTGGCCCTTGATGCTGCTGACTAGCATTGCTTTCTACAGCCAAGTTTATCATCTACAAGGACTCAAAGGAGGTCCTTTTCCATCATAGATTTTCCAAGTGAAGGGTATAAGTGGCTTGGCTATTTTTATATTTACTTTATTTTGGGGATCAACGCAATGATAAAAAAAGTCCCTGAGGGTGCCAAATAAAGGCTGTGATTGTCTATTGGTAGCCCCTATGTGGACCGGCAGTCTACAGAAGACTCTATTTGGTAGTACACATAGGGGTAGATTAATTAAGAGTGAAGTTCCGCCACTAGAGGGAAATTCCACAGCTCTCAATTCATTTCTATGGGATTTTGAAAGGCGTATTCATCAATGGGTGAAGTGAAAGTTCACCCTTTGATGAATACGCCTTTCAAAATCCCATAAAAATGAATGGAGCTGCGGAATTTCCCTCTAGTGGCGGAACTTCACTCTTAACTTCACTCTTTGATGAATCTACCCCATGGTTCTTATTTAACCAAAAGTTACCTCTAAGCCAGGAATACAAAAAAACCACCTGCTTTGAGGCCACTGGGAGCAACAAGTTACTCCTGAGTCACTGGTTGGGGATCACTGCATTAGAAGGTGTATACATTGGATAGTTTAAAGAAAGGGGTGGATGCATTTTTAGCAAGTAAGAAAATACAAGGCTACTGGTTATACACTTGGCTTTGGATTTTTTATCTGTTTCATCTGGATCAACTAGCAGTTACATTGGATTTACTTGGGCAAAAGGTCAGACTTGATGGATGGAAGTGTTGTGACATTTACTGTACCTTGTCCTGTGACAATTCTCGTGCTTTGGGGGTGTTCAGAACTCAGTTCTTCATTTGCTCCATTGCTAGTGAGCGTTGTTAAAGTTTGTTTCTTCCTATGGCTTTTGCTCCCCTTTGAAGGTCAAGAAAATGGCCTCTCTGGGAGGAAGGGCAGCATGAAAGCTGCTGGTAAGATTGTGAAGGATTGGTTGTTGAGAGGTTTCTCCCTGGAGGGAAGAGAAAAATCTGCATGCAGTGAACATTCTTGATGGAAACCTCATGAAGAGGCTGGGGGTTGCGTTTCAAGATTACGGTGATTTCAGACACCACAAACTGTCATTTTGAGTTTCCATGGAGTGATAACATGACATCACAGTCAATTATTCATGTCTTTTATAGACCATTAGCTGGATAACACCAATTTGGAGATGAGATGCTGACTATGGACTCAGAGAGTCCCCACATCATATGGTTTAATTAACATAACAAAGGAAATCTTATTTCTTTGAGAAAATTGGGAATATAATTAGTGATGGGCGAATCTATCCCGTTTCGCTTTGCCGAAAAATTCACAAATTTCCAGCGAAATTCGCGAATTGTCGAAAAATAATTTTTTTACGCCAGTGAATTTTCGGCAGGCAAATTTTCGCTGACGTTTATTCCGTGGGAATAGTGGGAATTTGCCGCAAATAAATTCGCCCATCACTAAATATAATCCTTTATCTTGTACATGTGACCACTAATTCTTCTGTTGTTTCTAAGGGCCCTTACACACGGGCCCTCTGCTGGCTGCCATTTCCAATTAAATGGCATTCGGTGTTGTACTTTGGAGGATAACAACTAGTGGATCCTCCCTACAGGCTATGGATTTTTGGATTGTACATTTAGGGCCCTTACCTGCGCTCCCCTGTGTTCCGTTTTGCTGCGTTCAGCCGCAGGGGAGCGCAGGTATAGACGCACTCAATTATTTTCAATGGGGCTGTACTCACACGAACGCATGTAGGCGCCAAACGCAGGTTCAGATGCAACATGCTGCATTTTTCCTGCGTTCCGCACCTACATGCTTTAGCGTGAGTACAACTCCATTGAAAATAAATGAGTGCGTCTATACCTGCGCTCCCCTGCGGCTGAACGAAGCAAAACGGAACGCAGGGGAGCGCAGGTAAGGGCCCTAAATGTACAATACAAAAATCCATAGCCTGTAGGGTGGATCCACTAGTTGTTATCCTCCAAAGTACAACACCGAATTGTGCACATGTTTTATCGTGTTGACATCTGCAAATTCAGTTATATGGAGTGAAAACTACAAAATTGCTTTACTCCACCTTTTTGACTTACAGAAAACATTTTGGTTTATTTTGGCTTAAATTTTTTTAACAAAGGGCATACAAAAAATATTTTTTTCCGGTAAAACAAACTGCATGGCAAAATTGTGATGCAAATTTGTGAAGATTTTTTCAATATAAACTCCACCAAAATGTTAAGGATGGAGGACGCTTGAGACGCAGAACTATGCTGCAAATTTCCTTTAATTGGAACTGCCGTGAACTACATGTTTCGGGCTCACATGCCCTGACAAAGAGCCCGAAACATGTAGTTCACGGCAGTTCCAATTAAAGGAAATTTGCAGCATAGTTCTGCGTCTCAAGCGTCCTCCATCCTTACTATTGTCTGATACTCAATGAATCGTGGCCTGAGCAGGAGCCCAGGAGGACTGCACAAGTGAGAATAATTTGATTTGCTATATATGTTATAACTGAAAACCCTCAATTATTATCCACCAAAATGTTGTTAGTGTTGGCTACACATTTAAAACGAGCAAGTTGAATTGACAATTTCACTCCAAACTGCATGAAATGGAGTATAGCCTTTTAACTGGAGTGATTTTAGTTCATTCCTCCCAACCTGGGATTTAAAGCCTTGAGTTAATAGAGGTTTATGAGCTGTAACTACAGCACAGTCAATAGTTTGAGTATTGAAAACCTCATTTAAAGAGAATAAATGTTCTAGGTGTGCCAGTGAACTTTAATGATGAGGGCAGTTAGGGGACCAGAATATCTGACATTTAGGGGGTTATTTGCTAAAACTCAAACGGTTCTCATTATTTTATTAAAACAAATTTGACCAAACTCCCATACACAACTTTACCTTATTTTAGGACCCTTACACACGGGCGTTTTTACCTGCGCGTTCCGTTTTGCTGCGTTCAGCCGCAGGGGAGCGCAGGTATAGACGCACTCAATTATTTTCAATGGGGCTGTACTCACACGAACGCATGTAGGCGCCAAACGCAGGAAAAATGCAGCATGTTGCGTCTGAACCTGTGTTCGGCACTTACACGCGTCTCGTGGGTACAACCTCATTGAAAAGAATGAGGTGCGTCTAGACCTGCGCTCCCCTGCGGCTGAACGCAGCCAAACGCAAGTCCAAAACACTCATGTGTACGGGCCCTAACAATAAATGAACTCGAAAAAATCAGGTGTGGGTAAAGACGATGAAATCATGAAAAAATTGTACTAATTTCTCAGATTTTGACAACTACAAATGTTTAGGATAATCACCCAAAAAACACAAATTGTTTGGATTATCATATGAAACCCAGTGCAGATCACGATACGTTATCTTCCATTTGTAAACGGGACATCTGTCCGGGCAGATTCGGGCAGTCTCGGGGTTCAATAAACCTTGAAAAATTCTAGATGTTTTTTTTTTCGACAAAAAATCTTGTTTTACACTTTAAAACCCCAACCAGCAAAATTAAAATTTGGGTTTTAGGGCAGAATTCCACGGGTGATTTTGATGCGATCCTGGCAGATCCGACGCTCTGCGCCAAAACACAGGCGTCAAGTTGGATCCAATGGAAATAAGGTAAGCAATAGCAATGTCGGATGTTGTTGCGTCCGGATTGGATAGTCGTGTTGGTTGAATGCTGCGACAACATCCTGTATTTCTTATCTATTTTCCGTTGCATCCAATTTGATGCCTGTGTTTTGGTGCAGCACGTCAGATCCGCTGGAATCACATCAAATTCGCCCTAAGTAAACAACTCGCTATAATCTGATTTAACCCTGCTAACTGCAATTTGTAGAAATGTTGCTTTTTTTCCATTCGACTAATGGGCTGTTTACTGACATTATTGAGCTTTATTTTTCAGCCCCTTGCGTTGGGCATATTTATAAAGTGTGCACAATATTTTATACCAAAAATGGGTTTACAAAGATAATCTACAATAATTTAAACATAATTTACATAGTGGGTGCCCCCAGGCCCACTGTCGTTTTTCACCCCTGGGCAATAGTAGTACTGATTCAGTATAAAAGGCTGGAATCCTAATAAACGAGGGCAAAGATGAATGTAATCAGTCATATAGTAAATACAAAAATGACACAGGCTTAATTGTTCTCATATGTTAATTGCTTGGTAGGATTTCAGAACCTCTCTGGACGTCAGATAGTTAACAATCGCAGGCATTTAGCAGTGAAAAGGTTAAAACATATGGCAGACCAAAGGACATCAAAGATAATGCGCCGGTCATGACACAGCTGTATCTTATTTAGCAGGAATATGGTGCTAATTGCTCACATATGCACCAGTTGAGTCTTATTCAGAGCAGTGGGATGGTTTAACCCTTCCCCTGGTAGCAGGCACATTCTCCCTATTAACCCCTCTGGGGCCATTCTCTTCCAATTGCTGGACAACAGCTTCTCTTTACCATCCTGGCCATAGCAATGACAGCAGTGAATCTATTATTGTGAGAAGCTCCTCGTCTAAACCAATGTATCCTCCCCATAATTTGACGTATATATGTACAGGTATAGGACCCGTTATACGGAAACCTGTTATCCAGAAAGCTCTGAATTACGGAGCTCTGAATTACCATAGACTCCAATTTAATCCAAATAATCCACATTTTTAAAAATGATTCCCTTTTTCTTTGTAATAATAAAACAGTACCTTGTACTTGATCCAAAATAAGATACAACTGATCCTCATTGGAAGCAAAGCCAGATTATTGGGTTTGTTTAATGTTTACATGATTTTTTTTAATAGACTTAAGGTATGAAAACCAAAATCACGGAAAGACCCATTATCCGGAAAACTCCAGGTCCGGAGCATTCTGGATAACAGGTCCCATACCTGTAATAGCATAAAAATAACTTTGGATTTAGTTTGCCTTTTTTCCACCACCTCGGCACTGAACGGGTTACAGCAACCGAGCGGGAGACTCAGGTCAGCAGGTCTGAGCGGGATGCAAATTAGCCTTTATATGTCTATGAAAGTGTATAATCTGTAGTGGGGGGGGCATGGGTTATAAAAACTGCAATTCTGCCTGGCGACTGTGTTTGTATTGTACGTATACCCCTGTTACACATGGTACTGTCCTGTTCACGCACTCTACATAAGACTTAGAATATTTTAAATATTCCAGTATTTTGTGACCCCAAATTTCATATGTGTTACTATGAATAGTAATACCTTCATATTCATTCATTCCTTCATACAACATTGTTTTATCCATATCCTAAAAAGGACATTCTGATGGATTAGACAACAACAAAGGTGCTTAAAACAATCCATTAAAATCAATAACAGAGGCTCTTGGATTTATAACGTGCTTAAAAAAAATGACAAATACTAATTTAAAATATTTAAATAGAAGTTTCTGTATTTATTGCCAGGGATGTGCAACATGTGCTGCTTGCTATCTGCTAATAGGACCGGATCATTTGCTAAGGGCTCTTACACACGGGCGTTTTTACCTGCGCTCCCCAGCGTTCCGTTTTGTTCCGTTCAGCCACAGAGGAGTGCAGGAGTAGCTGCCCTTGATTCTTTTCAATGTTGCTGTACTCACGCAGATGCATGTTGGCACCGAATGTAGTTTGGGACGCAACATGCTGCATTTTAACTTCGTGCGGCGCTTACTCGCGTCTGTGTGTGTACAGCCCCATCAGAAGAATTGAGTGCGACTACTCCTGAGTGCAGAGTCGTTGCTGCTAAATCCAATAAGCAGGACTCAACTGCCTTTCAATTAAACCGAATCCGTTTACAATTCCTTATTGTGGAATAACTAATATGGGGTGATCTCATGCCTTCTGGCCTTTTTTTCTGACAATATTATTACCCCCCCCCCCTCATCATTCCCTATTGAATTCAAAATATGAATATGGACCATCATGGTTAATTATTAAAATGAATGTATATTATTGTTATTGGTTATATATAACTGTACAGCCCTATTCACCTGAAACGGCTGCTCCCATGGCTAATCAGAATAGTACTTATATGTACAGCTATGGGATCCTTTATCTGGAGACCCAGTATTTAGATAATGAGAAAGCCATCTCCCATGGACTTAATTAATAATTAATAATACAGTACTTTGAACTTTACCCTAACAAAGATATAATGAATTCATATTGGTTGCAAAATATGGCTATATACAAATTAGCCGTATGCAAATTAGGCAACGCTAGCGCAACTTCGCCAGTGTTCAGTGGCTTGGATGAAACTTTGCACTTTAGTGAATTAGCATTGTCTGAACGAATTTCACCTGTGTTGCGATGCCTGCGAAGCCGTCGCTAACGAACTGTACATTCTGCTTATTTGTATTTATTAATATAATGACCCCCTGTTTGTTCTACTAACGTATTGTTCTACTGTATAGTGCTTGCTCTCAAGTAGCGCTATATAAATTAAAATATATACACGGGTTTGGGACCTGTTATCCAGAAATCATGTTTTGCTTCCAATAAGGATTAATTATATCTTAGTTTGGATCAAGTACAAGCTACTGTTTTATTATTACAGAGAAAAAGGGCATAATTGATAAAGATTTGGAATATCTGGATAAAATGAAGCCTATGGGAGATGGCCTTTCTGTAATTCAGAGGTTTATGGATAATGGGTTTCCAGATAATGAATCCCACACCTGTACAAACATTGCTCATTAAATAGTGTCCTGTTTCATATGCTGGCCTTTCACTGCTTTTAGCACAGGTGTAATATTGGGGGATACAAAACAGCCGTAAAGTGTTTATTTTTGCCAGAAACTCCTGTAAAGCTACACATTCATTTTAGTTCCATACAGTTTTGCCCCACAACATGTAGAGGATTCTTATTTTCAATGACCCAATGCTGGAGCAGCTACCTTTATCGCCATTCTATTGCATGGATATTGCAGAATTTGTTGTTTTAACATTAATAAAAGAGGTCTTGTTAAAATGATAGGAAAGCTCCGACTTCTCACAGTTTATTTGAAACGCTAACCTTCAAATTTCACAAAAATTTCACAAAAAAAAGTGTTTCTTTATATGACGGATTTTAGACAAAACGTGTCTGTTCTAGAATGTTCTTCATACCTGAAGAAGAAGAACAGACCTGTGCTGGATGGAAACGGGTGGATAAAAACTACAGGCAAAAGGAACTGCTGGTTCTGTGTCAGTTCAGAAGAATAACATTTGGATACGGAGTATCACTTTGGTTTTAATTGTGTTATTAACGCACCATTCTGCAAGGATGTGTGAGCGGAATTAATGGAACAACAGCTTTAGTGAAGACAAAGTCACTTTTGCAAAGGAAATGTAAATAGTATAAAACTGAAACATCTGAATTTGCCTTTACCTCTTTATCTAGTGCCAGTTTTGTTCCAACTTAGGAATCAGTTTGGGAGGGTCCCCCTCATATTTTTACCAACAGCGCTTGTGAATTTCCACCAGTGAATATTTCTGATATGAGTAAGTAGATGAGTGCGGAGGGAGCTGTATGGTTTGTGTTTAATTCTGCCGCCTTCGCTTCCGTGTCTGATTGGAAAAAGATTTATTACTGGAATAAACCATTTCCTTCCCTGGATAAATATACAACCTGCAGCCCTCCAGCTGTTGTTCCTCTACAACTCCCAGCATCCTTTTGCTTGCCTTCTAAAAATGTAGTTTTCTTATAAAGAGAAAGACATTTTGGAAGGGTTGTAAATTAGGAAATTGAGGGAAAAAACATGCTAAAAAGTGTGGAACATGCAGAGAAACCTTGGGGCAAATTCATTGAAGGGCGAATTTTCTCCTCACTTCGCGCCACTTCTTCAGAAATCACAGCACCTACGCTAATTCACTAAAACACGAAGGGACAGATTTACTAAATTCACATGAATGATTCGAAATGCGATTGAATTTTCAAAAAGATTCAAATTCGAATTTTCGAATATTTTTGAAGGCCACTTCGGCCATCAAATTTTGATCGAATGATTCGAATAATTCAAATAAAATTCCATTAGAATATTCTTCAGTCGAATTACTCGCCCTTTAAATTTTATTCCACTGCCTACTTCACAAGATTAAACCTACCGAATTGCTATTAAACCCTATGGGAAGCTCCCATAGGGTTTTTTAATCTTTTTCATTTTATCATTTTCATTTTAACTTTTTAGTCGATCGTTCGATCGATCAAATTGCGGTAGAAACCTTCTAATTCGCTATTTGAATTTTAAGGTTTCAAATTCGACCACAATTGATTCAACCAATAGTAAATCTTCCCTGATGTTGGGTCTTGGCAGCCGAATTGTGGCGAAGTTTCAATAGCAAATTCATCAGCATGAGCATTTCATAGTGAACTTTCTCTAATGTTTTTGCCTAGCCAAACTATGTTAGTACACTTACGATCAGAACTGTATTTAGGTCCGATGCTGCCCTAGGCGACCTAAATATGCCCAGATGCAAAGTGTGTGACGTCAGTGCGCCGGAAATGCCCCTCAACCCCCCAGTGCTTCCACTGGACTTCCTATTAAAAATACAACTACAATCACCAGGGCCACCCCCCCCCCCAAAAAAAAACCTTTATTAGAGATGTTGGTGCAAATGCTTGAAGTGGCCGCTTATTATTAAATCCGTCCAAGGAAGCATAATATAGACAAAAAAGATCCTCTGATGCCCTAGACATGAGGCCACCCTAAAACAAATGTGGGCAAATGGTTAAAAAAGGTTAAAACAAATACTTTTAATAGTTACAACCTTTAAAGTCAATCCCGCTTTAAAATATGAAAAAACACAGTTTTTTAAAATAATTTTTATGACTCTGGCATACAGGATATGATGTCCCTGATAGGTAATGGGCGAATTTATTCGCCAGGGCCGAATTCGCGGCGAATTCCCGCGATTCACCGCTGGCGAATAAATTCGCAAATCACCAGCGAAATTTCGCTTGGCGAAAATTCGCCGAAAAAACGAGTCGCGCCACGTTTTTTGACGCGACGCGACGAAAACGATGCGATTTGACGCGACGTGATTTGACGCGACGCGCGTCAAAAGCGTCCCGCGACTCGTTTTGCGAATTTTTCGCCGATTCGCGAATTTCGCTAGAAATTCGCGAATTTTTCGGCGAAGCGAATCTCGGGAGATTCGCCCATCACTAGTCACTGACATAAGATTGGGGAAGATGTATCTTCATCTCATCAGTTCGCCTGGTCTAAGCTGGTGAAGGAAACTCTGGTGAAAGAGGTACAGATGCAGTCACTTGGATTTGTAAGTTAAATGCGTCGTGACTTAACTCATCTATCCCATTTATCCCACTTAGCACAGAATATTGTGTCACAGCATCCCATCCAATTAAAGAGTTCACCATTGAAAACAATGGTGCTTTGGTATGCTAATGAAAAGGTTAAATGCATTAAATGAGTTAAGATAACTTTAGATAACACAGTTTCTTCAATTAGCCCTGAGTCACGACGCATTTATCTTACAAATCCAAGTGACTGCATCTGTAATGTTCTGTAAAATTCACACTTTAGTGATTTTGCGGCGTAACGATCTTTCACCCGAGGGAAAATTCCACTGGCGATGGGGCACAAAAACTCTCTATGTACTCTAATGCTAACGCATTGTCTTCTACACCTGCCAGTAAATTGGCAATGCCCCTGTGGATTGGATTTCTGGTCGAATTTTCGCTAGCGATGGCCATTTCGTCCTTTAGCAAATCTGCTCCCTTGGGTGAATCCTGGAACTATAGTAAAGTTGACCTATTCATCTAGGAAACCATGGGACAAGGAGTAAATAATACAGTTCAGTGTTGGATCTGGTACTTGTTATACCTGCAATATTAAGGTTTCTTAGTGCTCAGTTGATATAAATATAAACTTACAGGGTCCTATTTATAAATGTTAAAGTACAACATTTACACATTTTTGTTGCTTTTTCCAAAATTATTCAACAGAACTATTCATTTTCATGCCATGCACCTTTGCCCTATTTCGAAACAGCTTTCATATGGACTTTGCCCAAAATATTGCTAAAAATATTTAGACCTGCCACAATTCTATTACTTTCTATTGGAGGGAACGAACAAAAATGTCAGGGCAAAATGAGAAAATAAGGAATTGATATTTTTCTTATTGTCTATAAAAATTTTATGCCCCAGCAATATATCTCAGATGTGAATTTTCTGACAAAAATCCACCGAGTGCCCAGTGACAGGTGAATTTGCCGCTTATAAATAAACATATATACGAGGGGCAGTTTCAGCCTGTATCTGCCTTTTATTTGCTGGCAAGTTTCAAGTGATCACAAAGAAGAGAAAACAAATACCCCTTGTAAATAGGTTTTTAATTTTAAAAAAATGGCTCCTTTCTTAGAGCTTTATAAACAGGACCCTTAAGGCTAGGCCAGACAGGGAGATTCGGGGGCATTTTGTCGCCTGGCGACTTCTCGCCACGAC
>CM044434.1:133358007-133370221 GCA_024363595.1 Xenopus borealis
CCCGTCTGGCCTTAGCCTTAAGGCCATGTGACTCTACAAGTGAATAAACAAGGTTTTGTTGACAGAGGTCACAGTTGTGCTGAAATCTTAATATACAAGTATTATCCAGAACCCTTGGGACCTGGGTTTTGCAGATAATGAATCTTTCTGTAATTTGGATCTAAGAAAGCCCAATAGGTTTTTCCTTCAATAAGGATTATATCTTAGTTGGTATCAAGTAAGTCCAAGTTACAAAATTGACGCCAGCATTTGTTGATACAGGCGACCATTTACTGACGTCGGCCTCCATAATTTTTTTCATGGCAGTTTCGCAAATTTGTTTGTCCACCCCACTTTTAATTCTAGAGTCTACCTAAGTTCTAAGGTTGGGCATCCCAGATTAAAAACATTGCAAACTCCAAATGTTCAATTTTTTTTGCATTTTTTTATATCAGCCTTTAGAGGTATGTAAGAAGGGGAAAACAACTTTGGGCCCCAATGAGAAACATTTTGTGCAGTGGGAAAATAAACTATTGTGCCCATCAATTTACTGTGTGTCTTTTCTGGAATGGGATAGTGTGTATGTGTCAGGAGTGCCCGATGGTGCTCCCAACTCAGGTGGCGTCAGATGCAAAATGCCAGCACCCACGACCCACGTGGATTGACGTTGGCCTGCGCCCGGTGCAAAATTTGAAGATAAAAGCCCTTCCAGGTCACGGTTCAATGCCCAATTATAGGATTGATTTTGTGCATTCCTGGGTGCTTTCTAATTTGTCTGATATTGATTCCTAGTTTTCTGACCCTGCCTGAATCTTGACCTTGCTACTATCTGCCTGCCTATTGAACTTCTGCTTGGATATTGACTTTGATTATTCCTGATCCCTATCTGTACAGCAAACTTGGACTTTTAAAAGAAGCTTCCTCTTTGGTCAACACTTCTCCCCCGCTGGGTGCAGAGAGGCCCCCTGAAAGTATATCACCAATCTGTTATTTTATTATTACTACTATTAATACTACCAGCAACTCCAATTCATTTGGCTGTGGAAGATTCTAGTATTTGTACCTTAGATTCAGATAGAGATTTGCAGTTTGACTTTTTTTATATGTCTGCCCTGGGCCACACCAGAACATGGCAGACATAGGTTCTCCAGTAAAACAAAGAGGGCACAGTCCACCTGTTTTTAAAACTTAAAGTATTATATTTTCATAGTCAGCTGTGCGGGACATGGACTATTAGTGCTAAACCTTACTAAACCTTACTGTTATGCTATAGACTTCCTGCTCTGAATCCTAGCGTTCACACTCCTGTTTAGACAAGATGATTCAGTTTCCTGATTTAGCATCGTTTGTGTATGAGTATCACTGCATCTGTCTGACCAGGCTTCCTCAACAGCAACAAATTACTGGCAGTTCTCCTTGGTCGGGGGAATTGGGGACAGAAGAAGAATGCATTGCTAGCCTGGCCTCCCTAGTAAACAAGAGAAGTCATTTCTCAATCTCCTGATTTGCACCTGTATTGGAGCTCTGTTAAATTCTTCAACGGCAATATATTTTTATCATGTTACTTCCAGGCAATAAAACACCAAACGATATCTGTCACCATAGGCTAATGTCATTCTCAAAGATTTAAATTTGCCTAGCGGCAAAATGTGTTCATGGAAACCAAGGTTTGAAATATGAAGAAAGGACCTGATTGGCCGGCAAAGTTATATGTTGAGTGTCCAAAAGATTTAGAGGGTAAACATGATCTTTTGGTAAAGTCCCCTGTACCCCCCTCAGTGGCGCCTAAGGGGTCTGATGCCGCCTCTTTGTTACTTTTCCCTTGATGGGCAGTCTGCTTCAGTCTTCCGTTCACTGTGCATCTGTGCCTGCAGGGCTTAAATCTGGAACCCATAATGTCCAGCAACGTTTATACTACCTTTTCATGATGGATTGGTTTTGACTGAAGGAAAAGAAAGAAGGAGGGGGGGAGAAAGGGCTAGTTGGAATTAAGAAGGAGGGAGATATGTTATGGACCCCTCCTCTCTACTTCATCAGCCTGGGCGACCCAATCAGAAGAAGCACCAGGCCAATTTCACTTGAGTTCCCTCCTTAACAACCCAAAATGAGGAGTGAAAGAAAAGGAGGAAGGATTGGAACATTATTCAGGAAGGCTGGTGAGTTCAGAAGCGCACACTCTGTTTGATGCTGCTGGGAGGTGCAACTTATTCTGCTTATTGTGCTGGCATTCCCACTTTGCCTTCCATTTTGTTTGCCTTGCCTGGACTGCATCTTAATTGGCATACATTAAATATCATCATCAACTTACAGGCACCTGGGGGTTGTTTGCATCTGGGCATCAATAAGTAAGGACCAGTCCAACTAAGATGAAAGAAGAAGGAGAATGCCCCGATTCCCCTGAAGGCAGCATGGTAACCAGCGAGGAAGAGGCTGAGCGCCAACAGAGAAAGGCTATACGCAAGAGTACAGTTCTGGTGGGCAAATCAAATGAGAGTAGAGTGCCCCTTTCACCTCCTTGCAAACGCAGTAAAAGGAGCCCTCTTATAGAACCCTTTGAGGATGTACACACTCAGAGAATCATTGCCAACGTAAGGGAGCGGCAGCGTACCCAGTCCCTGAATGATGCTTTTGCAGAGCTGAGGAAGATCATCCCTACCTTGCCATCTGATAAACTCAGCAAGATACAGACCCTGAAGCTGGCTTCACGTTATATTGATTTCCTGTACCAAGTCTTGCAGAGTGATGAGCTGGACCACAAGATAGCCAGTTGCAACTACCTTGCTCATGAAAGGCTCAGCTATGCTTTCTCTGTCTGGAGAATGGAAGGTGCATGGTCCATGTCAACCACTCACTGATCCCTCAGCTGGTGCCCCTCCTGCTTGCCATTTCAGAAGGTATGTGGGGGGAAAACAACCACAATTCTTGGGAAAAATGTCCAACTTTTCTGTGGAGCCAACATTCATTATACATCTCTGATTCTTCCCATATCCAACTGCTGGAGAATTCTGCTTCATTCTGGATGCTCATTATTTCTGGCTGTAGACACAAGCACACATACATACGCACAGACACACATGTCTTGGACATTATTTTGGCTTTGTTAGTGTTTACAAATGTCTCTCTGCAGTGGAAAAATATGCAGGAAATGTTTAGGAAAGGGATGAAGGAAAAACATTTAATCTCTTATTATAATAATTATAGACTTGAGAATTTGGGTATCTTTGGATATGCCCCACATATCCAAAGAGATAAGAATTCAGTTTAACATTTCTCAAATAGACTTAATTTCATGTAGAACCATACCCATGGCCTAGTGTTTTTGAAAAATGCGGCTTCCTATACTCTCAAGTAGTCTGAGGGCTGTTGGTGGATATTGGGAGTTGTAGTTCCCAGCAGCTGGATCATCAGGACTGGCCATCCCTCCCAATAACAAATCTTTCTTATGCCATCCAGATGTGAGGCTTTAATTAGATAATGCCTTCCTGCTGTGGGACACAAACCATCTACACCTTCATGTCGCTGTCAGCACCTACTCTTCTACAATATCTGGCAACACTGGCAGTGTTTTATATGTAAATAAAGATATATAACATTTCTATTAAATATATATATAGCAGAGGCCTGTATTCAGTATCAGAAATATTTAATACACCTGATACAAAATAAATGTCCTTTCTTCTATTCTCCAAAGCAAAACAAAACCATGGAATAAAGTGCTGGTTCTGTTCCACTGGTGTCCAATACATGTCAGCCGGCTACTGACTAGTGTGAAATCTCATTTACTCACAGTGAATATTATGTAACAGGAAGGCATGGTCGGCCTAGGGCATATTTTCACTTTTCATTCCTTATTATGCTTGCTGTACAGGAACCAGAGACCCTGTGTTTTCGCCATTACCTCGAGCAGCCTTACAGGCTTTACTAATTTATTCCCAAAAGAACTGGGACCTACAACAATAAATGAGCTTAACACACTTCAGAAGGTAACTCTATACTGGCTGATGTCAGCATATAAACTGCTCAACATGGTACACAGTGGCCTGTGAATACACCTCACTGGAGCTGGACTTGTATTTCTCTTTGAATCACTCGTCCAATCCTAGTGTCCAGCAGCTTCACAGCCTTTAACCCTAATAATTCACACCACCAAGGTAGAATCACCTAAAATGTTTCACTTCAGAAACAATCTAAGCAATTCTGCAATCCTACCTGTGCATGCCTTTCTATCTCACTTCTACCCCAACTTGCTATACAATTGCTATGGTCAGTGACCCCCACTAACTGGAAAGCAGACTGAGTTCAAGACAATCCAATCCCATAGACACAAAGCAACTGAAATGCCTCATAAGCCAACTGTACAGCAAAGCAATGATGCTCAGTTGCAGATTCTGTTTACATCATGTTCATTTAAGATCATTTAAGTAAAATTCCTATTTTTGAAGTTAGAAAAATATTGTTACTTTTCTGGGCCCCATTCTGTACAAAGCCAACAACTATAGCAATTCAGGCTCAGTACTAACATTTCATGTTTTGCACCCACTGTGCAACCATTCTCTACAGTGGAGCAATTCTGGAACAACCTGATTGGTGCTCAGCGGTCGAAGGAACATGTCCCATATAAAATATCATAGCTAATTGGAACAATGGATCTATGTTAAGCCAAAATGTAATGATCAATTTGTCTGAATATTGTTCCAAATCTCTAGCTAAATGGTGCCATGGTACCTAAAGTTTATAAAGTGATGTTACCCTGAGTAGCAGTTTAGAGGAATCCATACATACATTTTTTTCAAGGTCAATGACTACATGCCGTTCCCTGTCAATCATTTCCTATAGGTTATTTTAAACTCTTTTATCTCCAATCTCACAGATAAGACTTGATTTCGTCTGGCTTTGAGGCAAATTAGTGCCATCACTATTTGTAGATATTTTTTAAAAAAGATTTTTTTCCTGTGGGATAAAAAGACAATTGCCCTTTTTGCCCTGGACTCTTTATGCCATAGCTTTTATAATCTAAGGCAAAGGGAGATTAAATGAGTTGCCCAAGGTAACAAGAAATCAAGCCTGGGTCATACATATCATTCTTTAAAAAAAATTTCCGTTGTCGTCATTCAGTGCATTCACATCTCAGTCATTATAATTAGGGATGCACTGAATCCATTATTTTGGATTTGGCCGAACCCCTGAATCCTTCCCGAAAGATTTGGCCGAATATCGAACCGAATCCGAACCCTAATTTGCATATGCAAATCATGGGTTTGAAGGGGAAAACATTTTTTACTTCCTTGTTTTGTGCCAAAAAATCATGTGATTTCCCTCCCTGGCCCTAATTTGCATATGCAAATTTGGATTCGGTTCGGCCAGGCAGAAGGATTCGGCCAAATCCGAATTCTGCTGAAAAAGACCAAATCCTGGCCAAATCCCGAACCGAATCCTGGATTCGGTGCATCCCTAATTATAATTGTATATAAATAGAAGCCCCTAGTCTAGTTTCCCTTTTGGTAATTTTCAGCATGTGGCTCGGCATGATAGCACCTTATCTCAGTGTGCAACATCTGTTATTCAACTATAACTCACAGAATACAGACACTGTAGGTTGAACATTTTAAGGGAATAAAGGGAAGGGAATAAATGACTTAAACTGTTTATTAATTGACTGCCACCATTTTCACATGTCCTTTTTGGCTATTTTTTTTAAAGTACAGGTATGGGACTTATTATTCAGAATACTTGGGACCTGGGGTTTTCCGGATAACAGATCTTTCCGTAATTTCGATCTTCATACCTTAAATCCACTAGAAAATCATGTAAACATTAAATAAACCGAATAATCTGGTTTTGCTTCCAGTAAGGATGAATTATATCTTAGTTTAGATCAAGTAGAAGCTACTGTTTTATTATTACTGACAAAAATTTAAAATTTGGATTATTTGATTATAATGGAGTCTATGACAGACAACCTTTCCGTAGTTTGGAACTTTCTGGATAATGGGTTTCTGGATAATGGATCCCATACCTGCACAAATGTTAAAATGTTCCTTTAACTTTTGACAAATACAGTTTTGTCCAGTGCTCGGTTAAGAAGAATGTGCAGATTTCTTGGTGATAACAAAATAGTGAAATAGCTGCTATATTGCTCTAATCAGCTTAATAAATGAACTAATACCAAAAAAAAAAAATCTAATTTTTAGGAAAACACGTTAACCTTGTTGTGTTCATTTACATCAATTGTTTCATCATTAAAACACACATTGGGCAGACAGGGAAGTCTATAAATCCCCAGCAGAGGACTTGCTCCATATCATCGTCTAACTACAACTTCGTTGTTACTTCCCGCTGCATTGCTAAATCGTATTTTCCTTCCATTGAGTTTATGGAAACGAGGAAGTAGGTTATTAGTCCGTTTGTTATCATCCTGTATATATAAAGTGTCAGAGTGTATTAAGTTACCAGTAGTAGGACATAATGAAGGTTATATATTAGTTTGAGCACTCCATGGGGAAGACGTTTTATTAGACACGTCCATTTACAGAGACAAATGTCAAAATCATGTTTGTTTAATTAACACTTGACCTTTCTGCTCCTGTTGGGACCTTTAGCAAATCGGAAAGCAATGAGCTGCAGGCTTCCTTTCTCACAAAGCTGCCGTTTATTTTGGCTTTCTATATGAGCACAGGTCTCTGCGTGGGGCATAGCTGAGAACAAGCTGTGTATTTAGGATCACAGCACTCATTCTGCCTTTCCCTATCCACAATCCTGTGTACATTTAGAACTTCACTTTGAGTCCTGATGCCCCATTTCAATATACCTCAAGTGCTGTTCTGACAAAGCTTTATCGTTCTGATATAAGAAACAAACTACAAAATAGTAGAAGCTTTTTAGAATAAATAATCATGAATATTTTTGGTAAATCAGAAATCAGTAATGTTGCTCCCTTTGTCATCCATGGGCTACAATCACTTTTATAAAATACTTTAATGCATAGTTTTCCTTGTGTTGTTACACAATCCATTGAATATTATTAAATATTTATTAATTGGATTAAATAATTATCTTTTAATACCCCTTCCCCTATACTACATGGTAGCAGCTCTTGAACAAAGATTGCATCTGACCCAAAATAAAGTATATCATAAAGTATATATATCTACAGGTATGGAACCCATTATATAGAATGCTTTAGTCCTGAGGCTTTCCCAGATAAGGGCGGTTGCATAATTCGGATCATTGTATTTCATCTACTAAAGAAACGAAATGCATAAGGATTGCTTTGCCTCCAGTAAGGATTAACTATATCTCTGCTGGAATCAAGTACAAATTGTAGACATCGGAATAAGGATTAATTATATCTTTGCTGGAATCAAGTACAAATTATAGAAATCGGAATTTTATTTATAAATTGAATAATTTGATGACAAAAATGAAAAATACCAGCACCAGGTGTCTTATTTGCATCAAAAAAGCAGTATATTGTGTTGCATGTAAAACCAATGTTTCAGTCCCCATTGGACCTTTTTCAAGGTGAAAATACATACAAAGTAAACCCTTAAATACATACAAAGTAAACCCTTAAATAACCACCTCCCACATATCCATACATTAATATCCCCAATGCGATATCTTTGCAGTTTGGAGCCCAAAGCATCGACAAACAAACATAACACAAATTCAGCAGGTCATTTGAAAACACTGGGAATGTTGCTAGAAAACCTAGCTTAGACGTTCTGCAACAATAAGTTTGTTTAAATGCAAGGAGTCTTTTATCAGTGCAGCCTAGCAAGATGCATTTATTAGAGCGGTCCCTAATTTTTCACATGACATGCTGACTTTAACATAGCAGAAAAGAATAAATACAAGACGTCAAATGTAACTATAAAACCAGTAGACTTGGGGAGAGCTGATATAGGTTTTACAGAAGTAGAATAAAATAAAGTTTAAACATTCCATCGCTTTGGAAAAAAATATTGTTCTTTCAGTTTTCAGTTTTATAACAAGGTCAGTTAATAAACAATGCACTACACTACATTAACCCCAAGATTCTTACGGGTTTAAGTTTACCTATTTACTATATAAACAAATTAGAAGAGACTTTTTTTTTTATACATGTAAGGTATGTTGTGGCTTTAAATCACAGCTCCCTTCTCTTGTTCTACACACACAGATAAAAAAGTTGCCGGGGTGAAGGTTCTGGGAGCGGTCGATCTTTTCAACTGGGGGTGCATGTATGACAACCCCTTTACTGCACTGCAATGTGAATCCTAATACTATTAGTAATGATTTGTGGAGTAAAAATGTCAAGGTTTCCCATTTCCCCTCAGGAAACAGAATATATTGTACTGCAGAGAGCTCTGAGTCTCAGTTTCCTATTAGACCCGACTATTAAACAAAATGGAAAGTTAAAGTCAACATAAATCTTTCTTTAGGTATTTATCAGAAAAAAAGACAGAATTTGGGAACTTTGAGGCAAATTGTCTATCAGCAGATTTATAGGATTATTCCAAAACTGTCAGAATTGAGGATGATATTGAGCAAATGTTCATGTTCAGCTTAACAAAGTATCCCTAGGTGAATATTTGCAGCAGACGTATCAAACTAGAGAGCTTAATAGGTTCAACGCATTTCCTATATGTACATATAGCAAAGAAGAGTCAGGCTGCTGAAGGCAGGGAATTCTCATTGAGAGGAACCTGCTTTCTGCCCTTGGGAAAATCGCTTTGTAATTGTGTATCTAGTTTCCAAAAACCCAATAATCCTAATTATTGGAATGCTTGTGGGAACACAAAGGCATGCATTTGCAAATTATTAAATAAATATACTTCAATAATTGTGTTAGGGTTTGTAAGGCTTTTTCATAAACATGTTTCTGGCTACGAAGTCACTTTAGCCCAAATAGTGGGCAAGAAAACCCAGAATGTAACATGGTAACCTGGTCCCAACAGTGAAATAGTTAAAGGAGATGATATGTGAAGGTACAGGCGCTTCTAACAGAATGAGACCCACTATTTTTATTATATATGACATATTAACAGTATTTGTAAGGAGTTGCCTAATTTAGTTACATATTGCAGCAAATATACTGGGGAATTTATGTACAAGTTTCTAATGCCTGAATAATAATAATAATTTATTATAATTACTATTATTACTTGCATATACATTTGTTAATATGTAAGTAACCTTCACTTTTTAAATGCTATTTCTATAAATAACACATTTGTATTTTAAACTATTTTTGAATTATTAATGCTTAGAATAAATAATCTATGTTGTTTCTCTGTGAGAGTATAATATTTTGCATTCTGTTCTACTAACCTTTTTTATTCCAGATATATATATATATATATATATATATATATATATATATATATATATATATATATATATAGTTGAAAAAACCGACATCTCAGGACTTATAACAAAAGTATGTGCTAAATAAAGAAGCATTCTTTTTTTTAAGTCCATGTGTGGTTTTTACAACTGCACCCAGGCATTCTAATAATTACATTTTCATGAGTGCCGATATTTTTTTATATTTTTGATTGATACATATATATATATATAGAGAGAGATTTTTTCCTGATAGCGTTTTGCCGACACCTCAGATGTATATGTTGTTTTATCCCTTTTTTATTTTATTGGAAAACTGACAATAAAATAGAAAATTTCGACGGGAAAAAAAGCTTTCTATGGATCTATACATTTGCTTGAAATAAGTTGCCTGACACAGAAATCTCGAAAGCAAAATAAATAAACAAAACCTTTAAAGCTCAAATATGAGTTGACAGTTGACATGACATTTGCTTGATGAAAGATTTATGTTTGCGTAAGTGTAAGAATAAAGAATACTTATAGAGCTGGAGTTTATTGAAGTTGCTGGTTGCACAAAGAGTGAGTAGTGTAGCAAACAGATACAGGCTTACGGTCATGTTTGCCAATGCAAGAAAAGAATATAGAATTCTCTATAAATACTTCCCAAAATGTTTCACTGCTATGTGTTATTTCTCTAGAATTGTGTGGAAAGTTTTCTCTCTTGGATGAGCATTTTCTTGTTGTTTCGGAGGCTAAGGGCAGAGGCTGCCTTCAACATTCCCAAATGATATTGACTCAATGGCTTCCTATTGAGGGAAAGTGAAAAGTCATACATTTAAAACAGCCCTCCTACTCTCTATCTGTCAGCAGCCTAATTGTTGGAGCAGGTACCTGGAAACTACAAAACTAACACTAGATGTGTCAGGTCAAGTTGCATACATCTCACAGAAGCTGCCATGTGTCCTGTTCAGCAACATAGGAAGTGGCTGTAGACCAGAATGGACTTTTGATCATCAAAGTTCTTTCTAACAAAACTAAAAAAAAAATGGCCTTTGATAAACCCACTACATTGATCTTTTCTTACCTACATCTTTGGTTTTAATGCAGTTTGATGGTACATGCTCTTTTAACATACAAAGATGCCCTATCCACTAAATACTTTATATTACTAAAATATTTAATTAAGAGAGTCACATGTAACTATGATTCACTTCCCATCTGTACCACCTTAAACCTTGCGCCATCAGTCTGTAAAACCTGCTTGATGGAGCAGGTTGTAGGTTGAAATGTATAAGGGACTTTTATCTAAAGGTGCCTCACTTTATAAATAAACAGAGAAAATCCATCTTCAAGTGTAACATAAAGAATTCTTAAACAAACCATAATAATGCCATTGTATTTCTAAAGCACACTTTATCCTATTTAGTTAGTGGATAATAACAATAAAATGATGTATATGTAAGCTCTTCATGCTGAATCATTCATATCTCCTTTCTATACTGTATGTCAGGCAAAACAATCTGGAACAGAGACAGTCACGAACATCATCCCCTACACAGGAAATAAAAGTGTACGTCTGGCCTTCCGATGGACACTTTTTGTCGATGCCCATAAAAAGTCAGACATTGACACCTTTACAGTATCCTCCTATAGAGGTAAATTACAAACGTCACTGGTCAGTCAGTTATGGTTTGAAATCATCACAATATCAGGCTGCAATCTTCTGACAAACACCAGTGCTGCAACGTTCAGCCTCTTGCCTATGAACTTGGGCATCTATGGGAGGTGAAAGGGGACAAATTTAGGCATTTTCCAAAAAATGTTAGAAGGAAATCACTTGAAGTCAATTCTGTTTGGCCTTTGTCTATATTTGAATGACGGTGATTCTCCCAGCTCTCTGAAAATACAATCAAGCAACAAGACTGCCCCAATAGTAGAATAAGTAAATCAATATTAATATGTTTATAAATATTATTTTGAATTCCTGCTTTATGAAACTAGTGAATCTAATTTTTTAACAGTTCTTTGTAAAAGCTGTAAACATGTGTGATAGTTCTTTCCTGTAGATCATTGTTTGGTAACATAATCATGTTCCATATACATCATATTACTGGCTATACAAAGAAATAAGAACAATTCTTAAAAAATGTAAAATATATAATTATTTCATTTAATCTCATTTTTAAGGGTTATGTGAGGACGTTTTGTGGGCTCATACATTAACAGATTACTTCAATTGAGTAACTAGATATTACTGGGCCCCACAGCACATTTATTTTAGGGCCCCCAACATATCATGAGATTGTCCTGGTTTACTAATATATGTTGAGATTGCTCCTTATTTTGGCCTCATGGGGCCCCTATACCTCCTGGACCCCCCCCCCCCGATTCCTTTGTAGTTACGCCTGTGGATTACTTACTTTTTATACATATTCTTTTAAATCTTGTGCCACACAAGTGATTTAGACCCTTTTTCAAAAATCAACAGTAAATAATGTAATACCATGGTTCAGCTGCCATGTCTTTATTTTTTTGCAAAAGACTCTTGCACCAGTTTATGTTCAATTGACAAAAATGCAGACTCCCACCTTTAAAAGTTTATTTGAACATTTGCTGAGAAAGTACAACAGGCAAATAAATTCCCCATTTGAAAACCTGATCCTGAAACCTAATTTGCACAAAGCTGCACTTTCCTACTGATTTGCTCTTACCTTGTAATAATAGAAAATAATCTGATGGTAATTACACCTGCTAGTATATACACATTGTACATCTTAGCTAGCAAAAAAATAAGAATTTTACTTCCCTGCCTATTCGCATAGTCGAATTTCGAATTTTTTTCAAAAACCTCAATTTCAGAGCATTCTAGACCATAGATCTTATACCGGTGTGTATATATATATATATATATATATATATATATATA
>CM044434.1:133370316-133432316 GCA_024363595.1 Xenopus borealis
ATATATATATATATATATATATATATATATATATATATATATTCATGATCCTCAGTGTGAAAGATGTATTATAATTTCATTATAATATATTATATATACTATTATATAATATATTAAATATATGGTTGGTTATATAAGTATATACAATTTAAAAACTTTGTTCAAGTGGGTGGAGGGCGGTGGTTGAGATTTTACAGAAGATGATAGGCTCAAAAGTTTTGAACATGAATGTCTTCTATGCAGCAGAAATTAGACTTTGATGTGCTGTTCTCTTGAGGCAGTTTGGCTGAAACTGGGAAGATATGTGACTTGATCTACATCCCCAAACAGAGAAATAAATATCAATAAAACTTCTCAAATAAGAAGTTCATCATCAATATGTTAATTTCCCTAAAAGTAATATCATTGCAGTTCTGTAGCGGTTATTGTCCTAAGGAGAGCATCTCATCCCCTTCATTGGGTCTAAACAACTGACTGCAAAAAGTGCAATTTTGAAGTAGTCCAAAGTATACAGGTCCCCAGGGTGAACATTTTGGTATTTAAAATGTGATATGAAGAAGGATTGTGTGTAATATAAAAGTATGGGGACCTGTGGGGATTGCTTGGTACTGTTAATGTTACAGACGCCTGGAGTTGTGCGCTCTCTGATGGGCAACTCCATTGATCTCAGCTTGGAGTGGGAGAAGTTAAAGTAGCCAGATGTTATTTGCCACCACAGGCCAGATGTAAACTGTTTGAACTGTTTTATGTGATATAAACCCAGGTTTTCTTTTAACATACCTATTTTACTCACTCTGCATGCATTTAATGACTTTTTGAAAGTATAATATTAGGGTCACATGGGGGACTTTTTCACCCAATTTGACTCTGAGCCTTTGTCAGTTCCTGTGGCATGAGAGATACGTATCAAACACCTTGTCTTGATGGAGCTGCAAAGCTTTGGTGTCTACAGATCAGCCCCTGGGATGACATTGTTGATGCCACTGTTGAGCCTATTTTTATTTATTGCATGTGAATAGACTTACTTGCCTCTAATCACTCATTTGCTAATCTTCCTCATTTGGAACAAGGTCAGTCCCGCAGCCTGTGAGCTCCACAGTGATTTAGACTGTAAGTGTAACTGGTGAGGTTCTGTCCTGTAGATTGCAAAGTAAATGTCATTACAGATAATACATATTTATCTGACTGGCCATGCTACAATATAGTAACCAATCTTATCCCAACCCAAACCTTGCTTAGAAGCTACTACAGAGTCAATATATGAACTTAATATCATGTTACAGATTGCATTTGTGTATAAAGGCACTTGGTAAGTCATAGAAGCCCCACAGTTTTAAGATATAACAAACCTACGTGAATTGTAGAAATGAAAAGAAGAGAAAACAGTGGGAAGAATACAAGCTTAAAAAACATAAAGTAGACAATATTTTTGGTGCATAGATGAATTTATGTTGTTCTGATGTCATTACATGGGCTGACAAGCTAAATTAGAGACATACATTAAATGTTGAAGCCTGTTTGCACTGAAATAACCTTAGTCTCATCAGAGTCTGACCCAAAACACCAAAATTGGTTCTATTCTATGGCTAGATAGTATGGAATGTTAAAGCTTTTGGCAACCCAGGATAGACCTCAGTGGAATTTTCATTCTAAATATTGGAGGCACATATTTCAGTTGGGTTTTTAATTCAGCCATAAAGAGCACCAGTTGCGGTACCAATGTAGGAGGAAGCAAGTGTCATGAAATGCTTTAGAAGGGCTGATTATTTATCTGTATTTATTGATTTGAGCTGGAAAATATTTCATTTGTGGCAGATCATTAGATACAGTGAATCTAAATGTGATGGGGAACTATATTGAAAATGAAGATATAATATAGGATTTACCCCATGGCAAAAAGAGACTTGGTTCTTTTTCTGTACTGTTTCTGAAATAACCTAACTGCTTTTCAGCATCCCATGATCAGCAATCCATCTCTCTTCATTCAACATTGGATTGTTAGGTTAGATATATTGTCGTGTCCTCATTTTATTAGAGCTAACTGTCTTTTAACATACTCAAATGAAATTTCTTACCCTACTTTAACACAATGTCCTTGTGCGTCACTGTAGTTAGATTTGTCACCACACCAGTCTATTACGGGACATATGAAATTCACATCCTGCATTACTAATATACAATTCGTTCAGATAGACAAATGAATTGCTAAGTAGTCATGCAGCATGTGGCTTTAATATGTATTGCATCTTAAAGGGGTGAAGTGGTAACCTTAACTAAAGTATATACTGGAAATCCTGATGATGATGATATTGCGCTAATGGATGACACAAGGCTTCTCTTCATTCTTGTAATTTCATGGTTTTGCAATACCATTTGCCCAAGTGTAGCAACCAATAGAGAATCATTTAACATCAGCATTACTAGTCTTTGGGTAAATTTTATCATATTAAAGCATATCTCCCCTACTACCATTGGTAGAGGTAGAGGCAAAAATAGCACTTTAGAGATAAAATATGATGTACCAAATCCAGGTTTCTTCTCTTGCATCCAAGCGCTTTTTGCAAGATATAGATACTTAAACCAATTCTTTTCTGCTAAGGCCATGTTGCTGCTTTCTAATTAGTGCTTTAAGGGAAACTAATTAGTAAAAACCAGATAATCTAAATCTTATTAAGTGACCTATTCAACAGTTTTATCAAATTGACATATACTGTACATATCACTAAATATTGCCTTTTTACTGGTTACATATTGATACCTATACTAAAGTAACAGTAGATCCCAAGATCACAACAGCCTTTGAAATTCTGTTTGTTCAAGAAATTATCCAAGACCCCCATAAAGGCATTAACAGAATCAGCCATCACAACTTCATCCGACAGTGAATTCCACAACCTCATTGTCCTCACCGTGAAGAACCATCTACACTGCTACAAATGGCAGTTTTAAAGAGGGGGGCTCTGGTTCTTTGATCCTCTGCTATCTGTGTGTAATGTCCCCTAATGTACTTGTAAACTTTAATCATATTGCCTTTGATCAAGAGCAAACAACCCAAACCTTGACTGATGTTTCTTACAGCTTCATTATTTACCCCTCTTCCAGTTTAGTTGCATGTCTCTTGTACTAAACAAAAGTAAAAGCTGTTGATGTCCCACAGAAGTTAATGTTAGCTGTGCTGATTCTATTGGACAATCTTTAATCAGTCCTGACTGTTAGATGCTTTCTGATTTTTTTTTCCGCTAGTAATTGTACGAAAACCTAAAATGTTTAGCTGTTTTACAGATCCAGTATTTGTATTTTTAGCGCATCATTTAAACTATTTTTTGTTCGTATTTTTTTTAGAACTAATAATTTACATGGCATTTTTGGTTTTAGAGAAACAGAATTTAATTTTGGTTTCAAAAACCTCTAAAACCACAAAAATCTACCTTTAATAAATAGGCCTCCAAGGATGTCTGTCGATCCCCTTCTGTCTTAAGATTCCTTTGATTTATAGTGAAGTCCACTTATTCCACTTATTCAGTTTATAAGACTTTGTTCTATAAATATGATCGATGCCCATTTTAATATCTCAGACCTATGCATGTAACATTACCCAGCTACTTCGTAATCGTTAGAGATACAATTTGGGGACTTTAGGACAATAGAAAAGAAATGAAAAACACGGCTATTCACATAAGGTTATGATGTTTATTTTCATGTACAATTTCCCTTTAAAAAGCTAACTAATATTTATCTCTTCACAAAGCAGAATGCTGTTTCTAAGGGTCTGACCTCTGACGGAACATAGATATTTACTAGAGACTGTGAAACTATGGGAATGTTTAAATTGCTTTCAGATGAGCTCCATCATGGCAAGCCTGTGGATATAGATTTCCATGGCTCTGGGAAGATACCCTATGGGTTATCATATAACAAGACGAGAAATTAACATTGCTTTTCATTTACTGTGAACCCCTCGTGTGCGCTTTCATGTATTACGTCTGTCTGCTTTTAACATATGACTTCAGTTCTATAAACTCCATTAGAATTCTGCTGGAGCTAAATTCTGAACAGTAGATTGCGATGAAGCCTGAAATTAGATCAGATCCCAAGGGAGGGAATGCAAGACGGCATAATCATTTTCACTAATCTATTAAACTGCCATAATGAATGGAAATACAGTACAAAAAGATGGCAGATTGGGAGAATTTGTGCAATACTGAGATAATTTCATGCAGAGACAGGCAGACCAGTGACACACAAAAACAGGAACGTTTTCTAGAGATGTCCAACAGAGAGCCCACCATCTATTGCTGAACTGCAGCAACTTTCTTAAAGTTTCTCAATTTTAATGGAGTAATTCACTTCATTTTTAAAATGATAAGCATATTTGTATTAAGTGTACAGGTATGAGACCAGTTATCCAAAATGCCTTGGACTTGGCATTTTCTGGGTAATGGATCTTTCTGTAAATTGGATCTAAATACCTTAAGTCTAAGTCTAAAATCATGTAAACATTAAATAAAACCAGTAGGTTGATTTTGCTTCCAGTAAGGAGCAATTACATCTCAGTTTGGGTCACGTACAGTGTAGTGTTTTATTATTACAAAGAAAATGGAAATCATATTTAAAAATTTGGAACTAAGTCTAAGTCTTTCCTTAATTTGGAGCTTTCTAGATAATGGGTTTCCCAATAACAGATTCCATATCTGTATTTAATACGTTGACAGTTTTATAGTTTTTTTAAGGTTCTTCTCCTTATAGGGTTTGATTCCTTTTATCAACTAAAATGTTATAAATGGAGCAATATGTATCAATATTTCAATTGATCCAAATTACTTCAGCAACAACAAAAACTTAGAGACTATAAGATTTAATTTTAATTATTGTTGTATTATTCTGATTTTTAAACTGTCATGTGGTTGCTAGGGTAAGGAAGACATGACTGTAGAGGCTGGATAAAAAACTTTGCAGAGTGAAACATGGCAGATCTACTTCTGCTTGTTGGTAGACATTGGACACTAGTGCGAACTGCACATCTGATGGCATAGAGTTATAGTTGCACTTATTCTATCCCCTCCGGAGCCTGACATCAGATAGATGTAAAATATAATTTGGATACTTTATTTTATATGCAACACTTTTTGTTCCATCACTAGAATAAGCCCCAGCCCCAGTGGAGCTTATCATCTACATACCTTATTGCAACAACACACACTTGGAAATATATCAGGTAGCAATAAAAACTGGCAGAATCTTTTATGGTACTTTCTACCCATCATGGCGTAGGCAAACTGCTGTTTTACCCACTAAGCAGATCTCTACTTTTATGAAAATTGGTTTTGTAATTGTAATAACATGACTGGAGGGCTTTGCTGTGGGCTTTGCTGTGCTCCCTAATATTTAATAAGTAGCAAATGGACTGATAATACTGAACTTGTTTATGTCTTCCCAGTTGCTGCTTCTACATCAGATACAACAATCCAGCTCTGCACAAGTTGCAAATCAGCTGCTGCCAGTATATGGAATTGTAGAAGTTGAAAGTCACGTCATGTTAATATTCTGGTTCTGTTTATTATTACAACTGGAATTATTTCCCTTCTATTTGCTTTAATGGCCATTGTTGTTTGTACTACTTTTTGTTGCTTGATTAGAGCATGGCTCTTCAGTACAAACACAAGATGTAGGCAGCAGCTGACAGATTATGTTGGTGCCTCCATAGACAGAAGCTGTATATGTTCCCCATGTGGTTCTGGCTGTTATCCCTTGTTCGGTATATTTTTTTAATGCATATACTAGTGTCTGTTACATACAAAAGTGGCAATCAATCTCATTTCACACTTATGCAAGAGGCCCATTATTATTATTATCATTATTATGATTTTCAGTACATTTCCCTGCAGGATGAACAACAGCCCTATGGGCTTTTCAGCTCTTTCCACATGTGAGCCACCCAACCTGCAGTGAATTAGAGTTTTAGAACATTCCTTAAACAAAAGTTAATTGAGCCAGCTAACTGCAACTAAGAATAGCAACAGAATCATTATGGGAGATGTGCCACTATATATCAAAAATAAACTCCCACCTTGTTCAGCTGTGCTGTAATTATGCACAGATGACAGATATGAACAGCAGATATGTATTTCGTTGACATTTTGAAACTCCATGAATTACCAACCAACTAGCTTTGTATGTGAGTACTTTTTCCGATGTGTGCTTCACAAAATGCCCAGTGTGAAGGTAGGGAGCATGGACCCAGGGAACTATAGAATTCATATATTCCTGTTTGTCAAGAGTTGTTACTTCCATTCTCCCTATAGCATATAAAACCTAGACAGAAAACGGACTTGAACATAGAGAACTGCCTACACTACTGACACTGGGGGCAATAAATGATGGCACTGAGAACACATTAAAGATGCTGAATCCACTATTTTAGGATATGGGCAACTCTCAAGTCTTCAGAAAAGATTTGACTAAATACCGAACCAAATCCTAATTTGCCTATGCAAATTAGGGAAATGAGAGGGGTGAAAGGAAACCGCATGCGCAGCTCTCTGTCAGAATCTTTTTTTACATCCTTGTTGTGTGATGAAAAGTCACATGATCTTTAGGACATGGACTCAGTTCAGCCAGGCACTTGGATTTGGCTGATTTCTGCTGAAAAAAAAAGGCCAAATCTTGGACAAATTTGGTGCATCCCTGTTACAACGTGCATGCAATTATCCGGTTTTGCACATGTAATTATGTCACAAGGAAATTGCAGCTCACACTGGTTGCAAGTTCCTATGATTATGTAGAATTTATGGGGAAACTATGGCATTTTGGTAAAAACATTGAGATTTGTCTGTGTTTTTGTGCTTTGGACATTAAGCTTGCGTTCGTAATTGACCCCAAAAAGATAATATGATGTAAATCAAGGATCCAAACTGCAGCCTTCCAGCTCTTGTTAGTAGTGCCACAACAACAACCTTACAACCTCCATGATTAACTCTTACTTTTTTCTCTTCCTTCCCTTTAATGATGAAAAAACTCAAATAGCAGATCAAAAGAGGCAACTGAAACCTTCTCTATTATGGATGTGAAAAAACCCAGCAGATCACATTACCAGACACGCTAACTGAAACCAAAGAGATTACAGTATGACCTGTCATAAGTACCCCTCACCCAGGGGCTGCTGGCCAATCAAATATAAAAGTGTATGGCCTCCCTAAAACCTTATGTATGGCCTCTGTAAAACCTGTATATTTACAGGAATTCTTCATATTGAAGGGTTCTTCTGGCTGAATATACAGAGGTCTCTGCTATTTGTTTGCTGGGCAGCTCTCATTGCATGTGAATACATTGCATTTGGCACAACTCAATTTTCTATATGCGTCCCTGATTTCTTACATGATCTGGTAATTGTATTTGAAAAACAAAGCTTCAGATATAGAGCATCTTTGAAGAACTGACCTCTTTTTTTAAATCTGCAGAACTAGTTATGTAGGATATCGCTTTACAAAAGCTTGTTTATAAGCAGAATGATACTTGTAGTTTGACATGTAACCTTATATGATAGGTATGCCCCAGGATGCAAGCTGATAAATGGCTGTCCCAGCCCCATAAACAAGCCAGTGCTACCCTGGATCTCAAGGTATTCAATGCACCCAAGACATAATGCAGTAGGAATTGTTAATGTGATTTGTTGCACGTACATGTAACCTATTACTCAGCTGGACAGTGTGCTGGGCTATGGCTATACATCTCTCTGGTGCAGGTTATTTAGTGTGGAAATCATTCCTGTACTCACTGGGGGGCTTATAAGGTATTTTGGTGACTTTCTGCTTGTGATTACATGCGGTGAGTCTTACCCCAGCATGGGAGTAATCCCAAAAAAATACTGACAACATGGAATTTGCTATCCTGGAGAGAAAATTCTCTGCTTAATAAATATTAATATCTTCTGTACTTCACTGAGTGTACTTTCCAGTGATTGCAAAGAGATTTTTTTTTTTCTGAAGACAATCGGCCAAGACCAAAAGTTTAATTTGTCGTTTGAAAAACATGCACAGTCAGCAAAATCAGTTTTTTTGGCAAATTCATACTTAACTCCAAATATGTTCCTATTCCCACAACAATCTTTAAAGGCCCTTCTTGTTTTTTTGCAGTTATGGCATTGTAGGGATTATATTATTATTATTATTATTATTAATAATAATAATAATAATAACAACATGTATTTATATAGCGCCAACATATTTTGTAGCACATGTGTGTTTGGGTGTGATCACAATAAATCGTACACAATCTTAAACAATAAATCGTACAAGCCAAAGAGCTGTCCATTGTACATAAAACAATGCATATTTCTATTTAGGTTTATCCAATGGCAGATACTA
The DNA here is from genome assembly GCA_024363595.1 of Xenopus borealis. Taxonomy (NCBI): domain Eukaryota; kingdom Metazoa; phylum Chordata; class Amphibia; order Anura; family Pipidae; genus Xenopus; species Xenopus borealis. Next base: position 133,378,680 of record CM044434.1, read on the forward strand.
CTAGAACAGTATATTTTTATGATTTTTTTTATGGTTTATTTAGATGAAGTAGTGTACTACTAAGGGGTTTTTTTAATGGGATCATGAGGGTTTCTGAGAAAACTGACAATGTTACATCATACCACTTCAGCTCAGTGGAGTGACGACTTCCAACATCCAGACCACATTAAGATATTACATTCTATTTGTTGGTCAAACATTAGTGAACAGGGCCCAAACTAGGGGTAAGCAGAATAGGCACCTGCCCAGGGTGCAATGATTAAGGGCACTAGGCTGGTACCTCTTCTGCCTACCTCTTGTCTGGTCACACCACTTGTCAATGTGCATTCCCACTCTCACACATCGCTGCGCACCCATGCGGGAAGTGGGGCGCTCTAGGCAAACCAGACAGCTTGGCCCGTCTCTGTTTGTAAACTAACTTAAAGGAAAATTATACCCCCAAAATGAATAATTAAGCAGATATAAAAAGATAGTTTGTATCATATTAAGTGCAATATTAAAGAATTTTACCAAACTGGAATATATATATATATATATATATATATATATATATATGTGTGTGTGTGTGTAAATATTTCCCTTTTACCTTGAACCCCCATTTTGTGATGGTCTGTGTGCTGCCTCAGAGATCACCTGACCAGAAATACTGCAGCACTAACTGAAACAGGAAGAAGTGTGGAAGCAAAAGACACAACTCTGTCTGTTAATTGGCTCATGTGACTAAACATGCATGGTTTCTTTTGTTTGTTTGTGTGCACCATAAATCATACGATCCCAAGCGGCAACCCTTATTTCTTAAAACGGCAATTTTTGTTTGTACAATATAAGTTTATAGAGACCTACATTGTTGGGGGTATAGTTTTCTAAACCCTAAAAATTCATAGGACTAAAAAATGCCATGTTTTATATACTGAACTTATTGCACCAGCCTAAAGTTTCAGCTTGTCAATAGCAGCAATGATCCAGGACTTCACACTTGTCACAGGGGGTCACCATCTTGGAAAGTGTCTGTGACACTCACATGCTCAGTGGGCTCTGAGCAGCTGTTGAGAAGCTAAGCTTAGGGGTCATCACTAATTATCCAGCAGAAAATGAGGTTGTAATATAAGCTGATGCTACAGGGCTGATTATTAAATTCTGATGCTAGTTGCACTGGTTTATGTGCTGCCATGTAGTAATTATCTGTATTAATGACTAATCAGCCTTATATTGTGACATTTCTATTCTATGTGTACTGTATATTGTGAGTGGGTCCCTAAGCTCAGTAAGTGACAGCAGCACAGAGCATGTGAATCAGTGAATCAACAGAAAAGAAGATGGGGAGCTACTGGGGCATCTACTGGGGAGACACAGATCTTTACTGCTAAAGGGCTGTGGTTGCCTGGGGCTGGTACAGAAGCACAAAACATAATGAACAATATTTCTAGCTACTTCTGTAGTTTAACTTTCCTTGTCCTTTAAGACGAAGGCACTGCTTGCACCTGTTGAGGCAATATACTGCAACATTAGTTCCCACATTGTTTGAAAAATATCTTACTTGCCAAATACTAAGCCTACTAAGCTGCAAGTACTAAGCCTGTCAGTTATACGTTTATCTTGTTTTGAATTTCTAAGGTTAATGTCACAAAACTGGTCCCGCACGGTGTGTGCATAATAACAGGCACCAAATTTTCCTTGCCAGAATCGACCTCCTCTGTGTACACTGCAAATCTGATCCCTTTACTGCCATTACTACAAATGCTAGAGGTATCAGTGGAGGAAGAGACTTATGCTCCATCCAGTATCTCTCCAGCTACTGTTAAAATGCATCTCCCAGCATCCTTCAATTGCATTGTGGAGAACAAATGGAGATTTTTTTAAATGTTTAGTTTACCTAAACTGCTGGGTCAACAAAGAGTGGGGTTCAGGGTGTTTGTTCCTAAGTGAACCCCAATAATAGTAATTCAGCAGCTGCCAAGGTGACACAGGTCCAGCCTTGCCGTTACAGAGCTGTGCAGGGTTTTGGAGTGCTGCACAAGTTGAGTAGACAGAACTAGGCTCTGGTAATTCAAACAACGATATGCAGAACTTTATAGGCTGTGAGCAGTGCAGCACTGCCTGGGGCTAGTCACCTAATCAGTCAGGCTTCTAATATGATGCCGAACAGGCTGTTCCCCTGATTACAAGGAGGCTTTATTAGAGTGGAAACCCACTTTAATCTTTTTCAGGATACTCTCAACTCTCTTATGTAACTCCACAATGGTAAAAAAAACCCTTAGAAATAAAGCATATGTATCCTCTCAATTAAGTCTGTCTACTACTACAATTAAGCATGGCTTGCTTTGTATAACTAATCAACAGCCCTTGAGTAAATATGAAATTTTCTATATTCATTATATATTTATATATGGGTCCCTCGCTTCAATTGAATTATCTTTATTCAGCACCATTTCTTACTCAACTAACCTAGGAATAGGAAATATGGAAGCCATACTAAGGCTAATAAGGCCAATGTCTATTCCCTGCATTACTGTATAAAAACTACTGTCCAACTATTTATCTTCAAACAGTTTATTCAAATCTTAGAATAACATGTTGAATAAGTATGTCAGTTCTGTAGTACAATGCCCAGAATGCAATTTTATTTATCAATCAATTATTTGCAAAAATCAACTTTTACGGTTGTAATACTTATCCCACCACAGAGTAATCAGTATTGATTAATGTTTCTATGCATGCAGTAAAGCAATTGTCAGTCTCTAACTGAGCCTGTTGAGTGCGGTATTTTTTTTTAATGTGTGTGTGTGTAAATAGTGTATATATAGCACAGGGTTTTCAGTCAGCACTCCTTCCTTCCATTCAATAAACTTTTGGTGCACATCCCAGAGTTTCTACCTGGATCTCTTGAATTCCCGCAATTGGACAGCACCAATACTCACATAATCTTCTTAAAATGCCTTTATTTAGACATGGGCACCGACCCAGAAAAAATACAACGTTTCAGACCCACATTGGTCTTTTTTCAAGCTTGAAAAAAGACCAATGTGGGTCTGAAACGTTGTATTTTTTCTGGGTCGGTGCCCATGTCTAAATAAAGGCATTTTAAGAAGATTACATGAGTATTGGTGCTGTCCAATTGCGGGAATAGTTTATATATGACATAATGCCAAGAAAGGGACCTGTCTCTGGTATGTTAAGCACCACATGTGATGTTTTATCTATTTATTTAGGATATATTTGATGAGTGAATGGGTTCTATGATCTAGATAAACTTTTTTAAGTTAATGTAATTATTAATGTTTTTATATAGATATATATATATATATATATATATATATATAGAGAGAGAGAGAGAGAGAGAGAGAGAGAGAGAGAGAGAGAGAGAGACAAAAATGACCAGCAACACCACGTTAACTTGCAAGAAAACTTAGTGTATTGAAGTTACTTCAATACACTAGGTTTTTTTGCAAGTTAATTTGAAGTTACTTCAATACACAAAATTTTTTTGCAAGTTAACTTGGTGTTGCTGGTGATTTACTGGTTGGGCTGGTCAAATATAAGCCAGGTGGCAATGATAGCGAGTGGTGTATAAGTGGGGAATAGAGTCCCTGAGGCTGTTGTGCTCCTGTGTTAGGGAACTGAGCCTGTATATGTATTTAGAGGAGATCTACAGTGGATAGATCTAAGGAGGTCAACATGGAATATTACCTATGTTTCTATACTATTCTTATTCATGTGTGAGTGCAAGCTGTGGTCATACACTAGGGTGTTCCTATACATGTGGTGGCAGTTTGAGTTAAGATGACATACAGTACAGGATATTAGGGATGCCCAAAAGATTTCCCTACAGGTGTTAGTGCACTAGAACTCCAGCCTTTGACTAAGCCTTATACAAAATGTAGTAATATGTGAACATTTACAGTGGCCAGTATTAGGCCAAGCAGGTCCTAATACATTATACCCTGCCCATTAAACATCTCTGAGTACTTTGAACCTACAGATATTAGACAAAAAATGTCTATATTTATAACTTGCTCTCTCATTGACCTAATGTCTCCATCCCACAACCCCAAAACACTGGGATTGCTCAGGAACTACATCGATTATAAGGTTATAGCTATATACTGTATACATATGGAAAAGCAAACAAATCAAACATAAGTGACAGTGTGTTGGTTGTGGAGCTGTTGGTGATCACCCACCCCATAAAAGTGATTCCCTAAACACAGGTCTACATGGCTTTTTAGGTAAACATGTTCAGCACAAACAAACAGACCCTCTCCCCCTTAAAAAAGAAAAATTATGTGAAATAGTTGATAGCCTTGCACTCCCAACTCCCTTGCTGCTCCCCTCCCCTCCAACATTCATTTCAAATCCCAGGGCACTTTCTTTTGAAGTTCAGCACAGTTATTTTCACTTACAATTCTGTGCCAGGGTTTTTTTTTTTACTCTATGAAAGTCTTGTCAATTAAACCCAGCATTTTCCATTATAACAGAAACAACATCCAGAACACAAGGCATTGTGGGAAACCAAATAATGAGCAGGGGAAGAGAAAAGGTCAGCCCGTCTCACCACCAGGATGGTCTGAAATATTCTGCTATACAAACCTGAACTAACCCTTGTAGAGAAGAAGGGGTTAACCCTTTAGTTCCAAGAGAATATACAGTACATCAATGGACTATTGTTTCATTTATATTGTTTTTTAAAGTGGCAGCAGCAGAAACCAGCAATAGTGATGGGCGAATCTCCCGAGATTCGCTTCGCCGAAAAATTCTCAAATTTCCCGAGAAATTTGCGAATTGGCGAAAAATTCACGAAACGAGTCGCGGGACGCTTTTGACGCGCTTCAACTTTGGCGCGTCGCGTCATTTTCGGCACGCGTCGCGTCGTTTTTGCCACGCGTCGCTTTTGACGCACGACTCATTTTTCCGACGAATTTTCGGCAAGCAAAATTTTGCTGCCGATTCGCGAATTTATTCGCCAGCGGCGAATCGCGGGAATTCACCGCGAAATCCCCCCATGCGAATAAATTCGCCCATCACTAACCAGCAACTATCATCTGATTCATATCCATTTATTAGTCATATCTATTAGAATAGGGCTGCCAGTGTATCCATTACTGTATTCACAATCTATTCAGGTGTTAAGGGGAAAAGTTAAAAAGTTTATAAATTGAAAACTTTTTCAAAATAATCTGAAAGGTAGCATTGTCCATTGGACAGTGTGTTACTTTGCAAAGTTCTAAATTACCACAGTGAATTTATTACAAAATGGTGAAACAAATAAGGTGGAAAACAATTTTTTTTTTTGAGTTTGCATATGCTGTGCAGTGGCTCCAAAAGCAAAGTGCACACTTTTAAAGGAAAACTCCAAACAATTTAAGTCTCTATACACATATATTGCAATAAACAAACTCATGTGACTTATGCTCTGATAAACTTCAGTCACTCTTTACTGCCGTACTTCAAGTTTGAATGATATCACCTCCCCCCCAGCAACCTGACAACAAAACAATGTGAAGATAACAAGATAACAGCTCCCATATACAAGATAACAGCTGCCTTGTAGATCTAAGAACAGCACTCAAAAGTAAAAACCCATGTCCCACTGAGACACAATCAGTTACATTGAGTTGGAGAAACAACAGCCTTCCAGAAAGTGGTTCCATTCTAAAGTGCTGGCTCTTTCTGAAAGCACATGACCAGGCAAAATGACCTGAGATGGCTGCCTGCACACCAATATTATAAATTAAAAAAAATACACTTGCTGGCTCAGGAATTAAAATTTATATGGTAGAGTGAATCATTTGCAGTGTAAACAATGTAATTTAGAAATAAAAACGACACCATAAAAATCATGACAATTTCCCTTTAAGCACTAAGGGCCACCTCCTGGGATTGCACAATTCACAGTGCAAACAAACCAAGGGCACACATACATGTTAGGTCACATGAACCATGCAATGGACTATGTTCTTTCTTTTGCTTCCACACTTCTTCCTGTTACAGTTAGTAGTATTTCTGATCAGGGGATCTCTGAGGTGGCACAAAGAATATCATAAAATGGGAGGGATGATGATGTAACAGGTCTATATTTACTAAACTATGCATTTCAGTTTGGTAAGAGCCTATGCTACTTAATAAGATATAAACTGTTGCTTAAGTATTCATTTTAGGGGTATAGTTTTCCTTTAATTATGGGTCACAATTTTTTTCTGTTGAGTCAGCACCATCTGCCATTTACACAATGTTAAGGAGGCCATAGATGTTTAGATTCTTTAAAAGATCTTTTCATTATCGCAAGACCAAGCTTATATTGAAACAATCGTTGAAATGTATGATTTATCCATCAAAGCAATATTGTCTAGTTGAAGCCAGGAAAACTGTGGGTAGCTGCCTTATTGGCCCAGTCAAACAATTGGACAATGGATACATTTCACTGTGACCAATGAAATTTTTTTTTTACACGACTAATCGTTTTTCTGCCCAATGCGTGATCGTTCAGTGCCCACTAAACTCATGATAATTTGACGGATCTGTCAGATCACACTAAAATTGGTCATTAAGGAGAGAAAAATCTTAGAGGTATATTTATCACAGAGTGAAGTTAAGAGTGAAGTTCCGCCACTAGAGGGAAATTTTGCAGCTCTCTATTCATTTCTATGGGATTTTTTAAGCCGTATTTATCAAGGGGTGTAACTTTACTTCACCCATAGTGATGGGCGAATCTAGGTTCGAAAAACACGTCCCATTTTTGACGCACGTAGTGTCATTTTCGTTGCGCGTCGCTTTCGTCGCGCGACTCGGTTTTTCTTTTTGCTAATTTTCGCCAGCCGAATTTTTTAGGGTGTTTCGTGAATTTATTCGCCCATCCCTATTCACCCATTGATAAATACACCTTTCAAAATCCCATAGAAATGAATTGAGAGCTGCGGAATTTCACTCTAGTGGCGGAACTTCACTCTTTGATAAATTTACCCGTTAGTGTCTGTGGCCACCTTTAGTGCCTTCCAGAAGTTCAACTCATCAACTGATATTCGTTTACTCACTGGTGGTTCTAAGACTGTGTGCCTTATTTTCCCTTTGACCTGAGACTGACTGATGAGACATGAGTTGTTATACCTTTTTGCTGTATGTTGTGCCGTGAGCAGTTGGCAACAATGCAGTAGGACCACAAATCATGAGCTGTGTTGGGACAGTCAAAAACAATGCTGCTGCTAAGAGTAATGAATTTTATGTTTGCAGACACAGTCTCCCCAAATAAGCTTTTTGGAAGAATGATGATCTAGTATAAAACAATGTGCATTTCATTTTTGCATTCAGTGCCAGCAGCTCCCTGGTAAGCCAACCATACAAACAAACAGCTGTTCTTTCCCATTTTTCCTCAATGAATAATCCTTAGCTCTGCCAGGTTATGATACACAATTCCCACTTACAATAAGGATATATGAACTGCTATGATATAATCACACTGGCCTCATATGTCACATATACAATTTTTTTCTGCTCTCGTTACATACCACATCTCTTTTTCAATCTACCATATAATTCCTAATTGTCATCTGAACTGGATCCAGGTATCCAGTTTACCAGACATTTGCAGAATGCATAATGCAGAATCCATAATTTATAACGGGAATTACTGTTATTGGTAATAATTTCCCCTAGTTCCTATTTGGACAAAAATTGCGCTTTTGAGTTGGGCAGACGAGATAGGAATGGGACACTTGTCATGGATATACCTGCAGCATCCAAAATGACCAGAACTTTTGTTTATATAAAGGGATTCTGTCATGGAAAAACATCAGTTAATAGTGCTACTCCGGCAAAATCCTGCACTGAAATACATTTTTCAAAAGAGCATTTTTTTAATATTTAATTTAAAAATCTGACATGGGACTAGACTATTGTTTGTTTTCCAGGTGCCCTCAGTCATGAGACTTGTGTTCTGATAAACCACAGTCACTCTTTACTGCTGTACTTCAAGTTGGAGGGATATTACCCCCTCCCTTTTCTGCCATCAACCAATGAGATAACAGCTCCCTGCTAAATGTGAGACTATGACGCCATAGTGAAAATCCAAATCCAAGTCCCTCTGCAACACTGTGTAGAAGAAACAATAGCTGATCTGTAAGCAATTCTAATGTGAAGTGCTGGCTCTTTCTGAAAGCATAGGATCAAGCAGAATGACTGGAGAGGGCTGGCTACACTCCAATTACAGCTAAAAAATACACTTGGTTAGGGAATAACATTTTATATGGTGAATTATTTGTAATGTAAACAGTAGAAAACAAAATACACCATAAAGTCACGAGAGAATCAGTTTAAATATAGGCTTAGGGGATAACAAGAGGTTGTACAGAAATCTGGATTCAGGAATATTATACACATACAGTTGTGCTCATAAGTTTACATACTCTGGCAGCATTTATGATTTCTTAACCATTTGTCAGAGAATATGAATGATAACACAAAAACTTTTCTTTCAATCATGGTTAGTGGTTGTCTGAAGCCATTTATTATCAAACAACTGTGTTTATTTTTTTTTTTTTAAATCATCACTACATAAACTACCCAAATGACCCTGATCAAAAGTTTACATACCCTGGTGATTTGGCCTGATAACATGCACACAACTTAACACAAAAGGGTTAGAATGGCTATTAAAGGTAACCATCTTCACCTGTGATCTGTTTGCTTGTAATTAGTGGGTGTGTATAAAAGGTTAATGACTTTCTGGACTCCGGACAGACCCTTGCATCTTTTATCCAGGGCTGCACTGATTTTGTTTGGATTTTAAGTCATGGGGAAAGCAAAAGAATTGTCAAAGGATCTGTGGGAAAAGGTAGTTTGAGAATGCCAATCAGCAGTGTTCAAACTCTAATACTGAAATGGAAAATTAGGGGTTCTGTTGAAACCAAACCAAATAAAACTAAAATTTCAGTCACAACTGCCAGAAAAATTGTTCGGGATGCAAGGAAAAACCCACAAATAACTTAAGGTGAAATACAGGACTCTGAAAAAATGTGGTGTGGCTGTTTCAAGATGCACAATAAGGAGACACTTGAAGAAAGATGGGCTGCATGGTCGAGTTGCCAGAAGAAATCTATTACTACGCAAATGTCACAAAGTATCCCGCTTATAATATGCCAAACAGCACAGATACAGGCCTCAAACCTTCTGGCACAAAGTCATTTGGAGTGATGAGACTAAAATTCAACTTTTTGGCCACAACCGTAAATGCTGCATTTGAATGTGAAACATGGTGGTGGATCGTTTATGTTTTGGGGAGGTGTGAGCTGCAAAGGCATGTCAAACCTACCGATTTGCTGTTTTAGCCTATGGGGGACCTCCTATAACCTTAAAGGGTTTTTTTTTTTAATTTTTGAAATTCGATTTTTTGAGGGGGGAAATTGAATCGAAACAAACGATTCAATCAAACAATTCGAACGATTTTAATTAGATCGAAAACGGATCTATGAAAAACATTTTTAAAAAAATGAGATGGTCGAATTTCTAAGTTTTTTAACTTCGATATTCAGCCCTTGATAAATCTGCCCCTTAAAGTACCAACCTAATACTGGGATACTCCTGAAATGTTTAATTATATCCTCATAACATAAACTACATGTTCCTGAAGAAAGTATTCAGACCCTTGACCAATTCTCTAATGTTCCCAAAAACCAAATCATATACTAATGTGACATTGTATAATGTCTGAAAAATTATTTCAAAATAACTCAAAAATATGCTGTTTGAATAAGTATTGTCACACCTACCTGGCAGGTAGATAAGTTGTTAGGTTACTTTGATGACACCTTAATTCTAAAACAGTGCCACCAATTTTTTGTTGGATTTACTCAGATTTTACTTTGCCTTGTGTTTGGGATCATTGTCCTGCTGAAAGATAAACTGCCATACATATTTTTTATCAGACTGAAACTAGAACTCTTTAATTGGATGTGATGCTGTGACACAATATTCTGTGCTAAGTGGGATAAATGGGATAGATGAGATAAGTTATTCTGTGTCAAACACACAATCCAAAGTGGCTTCATCTGTAGTTATAATGCAGTGTAGCGTTAATATAATTATGTTAAATCAAGTTTAGTATGCCATTATTCTTTGTGAGTTTATACACAATTTAAGGGGATATTAACCCCCATATGTTAAAGTTTACCTAGGTGCAATAACTCATAGCAACGAATAAGGTACTTTTACAGGGGTGGTTCAAGTGGACCCGTCACCCCAAAAAAATATTCAAAATCCTATTTTATCACATTAGTCAAGCAAAATGAACATGAATTACACTATATAAATTATTTTAATCTTCAGTCTGGGAATTCATAATTATAGCAAGCAGACAGGAGTCATTTTGTGGACACTGTTATTAAGACAAGTCTTGCATCATCTCAGAATCTTGTTTGTGCACCAGAATGGGGGACCCGATGTCCATCCCCATGTCCTGGCTACACAATTAAATGGTTAAGAGAACTGGGGGAATGTGTGGGGAGCAGTGACATCTAGGAAGTGCTGAATGGAAAGTGAAAGTAATTATCTGCCCCGCCTCTATGCCTTAAACTGGCCATAGACGCAAAGATCCGATCATTGGAATCATGGAACGATCGGACTTCCCCATCTCCCGACCTGCCACTAACTTTCAGATCAAATAAAGTAGTAAATGCACAGGTCAGCCGATGTTCTGCCCCTGTCAGGCATTGTAGGAAAGTTGTGCAATAAAAACATAGTAACAGTCTCCCACTGAAAATCGTACGATCTGCAATACACGCAAAGATTTGATAGCCAGCCGACAGAAATGACCGATCGGCATGGCAAAATAAATGTCGGGACACCACACACGATGCGAAAATCGTCGAATCCTTGATTCGTACAATCAGATCTTTGCATCTATGGCCAGCTTAAGGCATAGAGGAGTGGCAGACAATATTTGATTGACAGCTGAGATTTTTAAATGAGCTTAAAACAGCTACGAATGCTTTAATAAAAATTTTAAATTGGATTTCATATTTAATTTGAAAAGGACTTTTATTATACAGATTTTTATGTTTGGGTGACGGGTCCACTTTAAGTTACCTTTTAGTATGTTTTAGAATGGCCTATTCTAATCAACATTTCAACTGGTCTTAAGTTTTTATAGTTTTCTTTTTTAATTATTTGTCCATTTCTTCTGACTCTTCCCAGCTTTCATATGGGGGTCACTGGCCAATCTAAAAAGAAATGCTCTGTAAGGCGACACGTATTGTTATTAGTGATGGGCGAATTTATTCGCCACGGCCAAATTTGTGGCGAATTCATGTGATTCGCCAAACGGCAGTAAAATTTTGCCTGGAGATGTATCCGCGTCCAAAAACGTTTTGCTAATTTTTAACCGGTTCACTAATTTCTCTAGAAATTCGTGTAAAATTCAGCAAAGCAAAACGCTGCAGATTCGCCCATCACTAATTGTTATTGCTATTTTTTTATTGATCATCTTTCTATTCAGGCCCTATCCTATTGATATATCAGTCTCTTATTCAAATCAGTGCATGGTTGTTAGGGTAATTTGGGCTTTAGCAACCATATTGCTGAAATTGCAAATTGGAGAGATGCTGAATAAAAAGCTAAAACAACATACGAAAAGTTAAAGGTCACCCGTTGGGCTAAAATGTTATCCACAACCAAAGGGGTGGACTCATAGCGCCTGAACTCCAGTTAGGGGTAACAGTCATTTTTTTTTTCTAAAAATGCTCCCACCAGGAGAGAGCTCCCAGTGCAAGCTGCTGTGTAATTGAAACTGCAAAATGTGCTTTTGACATCATGCGCATAGTGAGCAGATTGCAGCACTCACTCATTATGTGTTTGTTTGTGCCCCAACATGGACGCTCGCACCATGAGCTCACGCCAGTGACAAGTTTCCTAGAACTGGCAGGGGGAAAATAAAAAAAAACTACTGTTACCCCCCCCAACTGGAGTTGGAGTGCAGACTCTGTTAGGCTGCACCTTTGGTTGGGTTAACATTTTTGCCCAGAAGGTGCCCTTTAACTCCTTCAGATTGGTTACCAGTAAATGCTACCTGCTGATTGGTTTGTTCAGGGTCGGACTGGTCCGGTAGGTACGGGGAAAAAACCCAGTGGGCCACAACTCTCGTGGGCCCCCGCCGGGCCAGACCCCCCCTCCCAATCCCCCCTCAACTTGAAAGTAACATTTTTCCTAACAAGCAGTGTAGGGAGCGCATGCGCAGTAGTAGTGGCGAGCAGCGACGTAATCAATCCTCTTTGGTCTCTATTACACATAAGGGGATGTGTATATTAAGCAGTGTGAGCAGCAAGCCCGGACTGGCAATCTGTGGGTTTTGGCAAATGCCAGAGGGGCTGCTATAAGGTCCCATTGGAAATCAGTATTTAGTGGGCTGGTGGGAACTGTTTGGGCCTCTATGTGGGCTGATTGGGCCTCTGTGTACCTGAAATGCCAGGGCCTATTTTAATTCTCAGTCCAGACCTGGTGAGCAGCCTATCACAGCTCTAACTTGCCACAAGGAAATATAGAATGCAGTTCTCTACCAGGTACACTGCTTGGCTGTAATCCTACAGTGCAAACTACAGAGCACTGGCTGTTTTTTAGAAGTGGAAGAGTCAAATGCTGCTAGCACGGTTTTTGTTAACTCATTCTAAAAGAACCAGTGCAAAACAGAACTTTTAAAAGAACCTATACATTAGAGGAGTCTAATACAATGGCAAAGGGTTGTTTTTGCACTACATTTCTTCATTGAACATGTCCTTCCCATAATTCAGAGTTTTTTCTAGGAGGTTTCCAGATAAGGGACCCCATACCTTTACCTCTGTTAATTGGGAGTGCAAACCCTACATATTATACAGGTCTGGAAAATTGCCATTTAATTCACTGCATTCTGGTTATCTTCTTATCAGAGGAAGTGGGCTAAAGGATATAAAATAGCCTGCACTGGTTTGGGTCTTGTTATGGGCTTATAAGTGAGTGAGGAATGCCATTCTCCTTCCAGTAATCATGTATGGGTCATAAAGCAGCTTTTAGAAACACACATAAAAACAAGAATTTTATAGAAGGATTATAGCTTGTATTTACTGAATGAATTTGAAATAAAAATGGGAAACAATTTGCATCAAGGATTATTTACATAGCAGTATTAGCTTTAGACAATGGGTATAGTTTTTGGGGAAATCTAAAAATAAAGTCTTTATTTTTTTCTGTTACCTAAATTACCCCTGCATAAGTAAGCTCTTTTTGACTTTAAATGAGAATTGTGTAAGAAAGGAAAGAAGAAGCATGATGTTGTAGGAAATGGAGGCTTAATTAAAGTCAAATGAACTGAGGACATGACTACTGAGAAATTGTGAGGGACAGGTGATGCCCCAAGGAACCATCTATGTTCAAGGATTGCTTTAAGAAAATGTTGGCACAAACATAAAATTCCAAATGAAAATATTCGTTAGCTGTGTAAGGAGTACAACAGGATCTACAAAATAACTGTACAACAGGGAACATTACTGTCTTTTGCTGAAATGTAAAAATAAAGGTACTGAGTGCAAAGCAATAGTTCAAAATTACTGTAAATTCAATATTACATGTTTGGATGTCTTAGAGGAAGACTGGCAATATGTATACCGTATTACATAACATACAGGCACAAAAAAGAGGGCAGTGTGCACATAGGTTTGGGCATTGGCCGTAAGGTTGCTACCTTTGCCACAGCCAGGGCCTTATTTATATTAACACACCCGAGGGCCTATGCCTAGGCCGGTAGGTTTTGGAGGCCGGCCCTCGGGTGCCTATAGCTGTATTTTTAATTAAAAAAAAAGTCACCTTAGGAAATCCGGTGGAAGCGCTGGGGGTGGGAGTGAGGGTAGGGGGACGGCTTTTTGTGGAAGTGACATCACTTTGGCACGGCGTGTGATGTCACTTCGGCATGGAGTGTGACGTGTTGATGTCACTTGCCGTGTGGGGGGGTGGGGAACATAGCATTGAGGATGGGGCGATGATGTTGGGGTGGGCATGAGGACATCAGAGGCAAGGACAATTATATTGGTGGCGTTATGACATCAGGGCTAACATCAGCTTATATTAAAGACAAACCTCATTTTCTGCTGGATAATTAGTGATAGGGATGGCGCGAACCGCAGCAAAAATGTTCGTGAACATATTTGCGAACTTGCGACAAAACGCGCGAACGGTTCGCGAACGTCGCGAACCCCATAGACTTCAATGGGAAGGCGAACTTTAAAAGCTAAAAAAGACATTTCTGGCCAGAAAAATGATTTTAAAGTTGTTTAAAGGGTGCAACGACCTGGACAGTGGCATGCCAGAGGGGGATCAAGGGCAAAAATGTATCTGAAAAATCCAATAGTCGCAGCCACTGAAGGACAGAAAAAATATGCCATATAAATGCTGAAAATAGTCGCAGCCACTGAAGCACAGAAAAAATATGCCATATAAATGCTGAAAATAGTAAAATATAAAATCCCTCCAATACAGAGCAGTATGAATGAGATTACTAGCCAGCAAACTTTCAACTGTCCCTGAAATCACTAACAGGCAGCTCTCTCCCTACACTAACTCTTCCAAGCACACACAGGCAGAGTGAAAAAAAGCTGCAGGGCTTCAGTTTTTATAGGGAAGGGGAGTGGTCCAGGGGGTGTAGGGGTGGTCCAGGAGGGAGAGCTTCCTGATTGGCTGCCATGTATCTGCTGGACCAGTGAGAGGGGCAAAAAAAAGCGCCGACTATACGCGAACCCAAAATGGCGAACGTCGCGCAACGTTCGCGAATATTCGGTGAGCGCGAACAGCGGATGTTCGCGCGAACAAGTTCGCGCGCGAACAGTTCGCGCCATCCCTAATTAGTGACAACCCCTAAGCTTAGCTTCTCAACAGCTGCTCAGAGCCCACTGAGTATGTGAGTGTCACAGACACTTTCCATGTTGGTGACCCCCTGTGACAAGTTTGAAGTCCTGGATCATTGCTGCTATTGATAAGCTGAAACTTTAGGCTGGTCCATTAAGTTCAGTATATAAAATTTAATTTTTTAGACATATTCATTTTTAGGGTTTAGTTCTCTTATAAGTGCCAAGACTGAGCCAGATAATGTTCTATTGCTCAAAAATGTAGGATATGAGTTTCTTTTTGAAGATAGAGTGTTGAGAAAGTGATCCCTATGTAGGAAACTGGGGACAGAATAGCATACAGTAGGTAAGGAGCAGCAAGATAGAAAAGTTTAAGACAAAAGACAGTAGTAGGTGTGGATGGTGTAAAAACATGGGGCTCTAAGATGGAGAAGTCCCGAAACAAACAGGGAGACAAATTATGAAATGTAGCAAGGGGCAGAAGAGTGAAGGGCTACCCTTTGTTAACAGGCAGTCATGATAGAAATTTTAGCTTGGGTTGAACAACTTGCCTTTTAATAGAGTAAATGTTAGCAGTGAAGATTGCAATGAAGATTTTCGAGTTTTCATAATTCGGTTATTGGTAAATATACATTTTGATAAATCCAGGTTTCAGAAATAAGTAAGTAAGGCATGCTCCAAGGTTAGCTGGTCAGATTCTCACAACAAGAAAATCCAATCAAATGTGAAATAAATGTAAATAAAATATCAGCGGTAAGTGTCTGACCAAGTAAGTCAATAGAGCATGATGCTCAGCTGGCTAGTTATGAGGCACGAAATTGCTGGGATCTGGAAGGTCACACTGAGTAAACTGGCTGAGCCAAGAGGTCTGTATTTTAGGTCCGTGTGAGGTCACCGACATAAGCAGCATGGTAAATGCGGAGATACTGTACTTGCTGTCTACAAAGAAAAAAAATAACAACAGAAGGAAATATCACATATGGTACCAAGTATTATGTTAAATATGCTGACAATATCCCTGTACACCAGTATCCTGATTTATTTGCACATTCTAAAAAAATTAAATATAGAGCGCAGCATGCCACACAATTATGCAGACGACCACACCATTTGTAGACTATACACACAGCAGACTTAAGGTGGCCACACGCTATAAAAAAAAGATTATTGGCGAGGTTGTCCATATTTGGCTAATCCAATCATTCGGCCCTAGGGAATGGGACTAGTAAATGTGGTCCTCGATCACAGAGAAAATCAAACCTACCTGATCTATTTCTGGCCTATTTTTGGCCAGATAAGGTTGCAACCAGATCTCTACCACCAAAAAAACAGAAAGTGCTGTTGTTGTAAACTGGAAGTGACATCATCAGATGTGGATGGGGCAATAAGTTTTTAAAAAAATGTCTAAAGGAGTAAAGCTTGCCATAGATAAAACCCTCAAAACTGCAGACCCACCAACCCATATCTAGAACTCAACCAAAAGTCCATTTTTATGTGGATAGCCTATGGGCTCTGCAGGAGTCTAACCTAGGGCTTATCCATACTATTGAGATTCATGAATATGAATAGAATCTGCAATTGGCTGGAGCTGTCTGTAAGTGGCATTTCAATTAAAGGGGTTGTTCACCTTTGAGATAACTTTTATTATGATGTAGGGAGCAATATTCTAAGACAATTTGCAATTGCTTTTTATTTTTTATTATTTGTGGTTTTTGAGTTATTTAGCTTTTTATTCAGCAGCTCTCCATTTTGCAGTGTCAGCAATCTGGTTAATGGGGTCCAAATTACCCTAGCAACCATGCACTGATTTGAATGAGAATGTTAAATATTAATAGGTGATGGTTGGAATAGAAAGATGAGTGATACAAAGTAGCAATAGCAATAAATGTGATGCTTTAGAGAGGATTTGTTTTTAGAGGGTGTCAGTGACCCCCTTTTGAAAGCTAGAAAAAGTTAGAAGAAGGCAAATAATTTATAAACTATAAAAAATAAATGATGAAGACCAATTGAAAAGTTGCTTAGAATTGGCCATTATATAACATAGTAAATGTTAACCTGAAGGTGAATCATGGCCATCCAAAACTGGCTTTTGCCCTTGTCCCTTGCATACAGAGATTTCTTAGGGTTCTCTTAATATTTTAATAATATTACAGCTATGGGATCTGTTATTGGGAAACCAGTTCAGCAGAAAGCCCCGAATTATGGAAATGCTGTCTCCTATTGACTCCATTATATCAAGTAATCCAAATGTTTTACTTTTTCTTAAAAACAGCGCCTTGTATTTCATCCAAACTAAGATATAATTAATCCTTATATGAAGCAAAACCAGTTATGGTGTATATTTAATGATTACATTGTTATCTAGTATACGTAAGGTATGAATATCCAAATAATGGAAACATCCTTTATTTTGAAACCTCCAGGTCCCACCCAACCTGGATAACAGATCCCATACCTGTAAGAACGGTACAAGATGAAATTACTCAATTCATTGCAGTTTTATGTTACAGAATATTATTGTTAAATTGTGGCAATATTTGGCCACGTAGTGTTTAGTTCTGAGAAACCCTGCCTCTCAGGGGTTTGTTCTTTTTAGCTTGAAACAACTTTTCCAGTCTTTTGTTGCTTCTGTCCCAACTTGTTTGAAACACTTTGCGGGCATCAAATTAGAAAAGAGCATGTATTTCTCAGAAAACAATAACATTTCTCACTTTCAACATTTGATATGCTGTCTTTATACTATTATTAATTGAAACCCATTCTTTTTATTTATATATTACACAGCGAAAATATTCTGTATACCACTGTATGGAGTTTTATCTACTGCCCTTTGTTCTCTCTGGAATCAGCTCAACAGATTATGAGCTCTCTTAAATGATGCCCCAGCCTCTCCCTTGTTATTACACAAACATTATATTATACAGGGGATTGAACAGGGACTTTATAGTATAAAATCAGTATAATAAGCCAGTTTGGAGATGTGTTTTTTTCTTCTACATGCTTTACTTTCTTTACAAAATACATTTTCAGTTTTTAATATATTCTCCTTGAGAAAAAGCAGAATTACTCATTTAATAAATATTCAAAGCCAGTTATTCTATTTTTACAAACCCTCGTGGGGAAAATATTCTTCTGCCTTTCATTAATATGTTCCACATTCAGAGTGTGAATAGGCTCATCTGTGTAACAATTTCATCCATTTTCACATGAATACAGTAATTATTACTTCCTCCCTTGTTTTCCCAATTAAAATAGTTGCCTTACTCTGTGTTTTTATTAAAGTAATTACAATGTCAAAGTGTTAAATTTTAATACACAAATGTTATATTGTTTCTCAATGTTGGTGGCACAAAGGTCAGATTTCAGAATTTGTTTTTTAAATTTTCTTTTACAAGACCACAAAAATAAGTTAATCAGCAGAGTAACTTTGGACATTACCTTGTCATTAAACAATTTTTTTGCACTTTTTGAGATTGATTTTCTGGTTTCCATATTTGAAAAATCAAGATTTAGTAGGCAGAATTGCCCCTTACCCTCTATTCCCACCTTTGGAACTACCCACTGTCTCCTATTAATATATTTGCCGTCTTGCTGCCAGTATTGCTTGCCCCATTTAACAGCAGCTTATTCCTTGTTGTAGTTCCATAAGACACAGATCTTGTTGCCTTTGGTGCACATTAAAAAAAGGTAATCAAAACACCTTTAATCTGACAGTTTGGCCTTGAGGCCTTGTACTGCAAAGGAAGCAGACTGAAGTCATGCCTCACCCACTTCTGTATACACTGCACGTGAAGCAAGCAATGTCTACCAATGGGCCCTTAACACTGGAAGCTTCTACAGTGTAGTGCCTGAATAAATAAATATATATATATCTTTTCTATTCACTCAGTTCTAGTGAGATGAGTTTCCAGTGCAACATAAGTCTGGGGAAGCACTAAGGGCCATATACTGTATAGAAAACTGTTTAAAGGGCACTTTGTCCTGATCGATATCATACCAAAGATTGGCTTAGTATTGATTGGGCAGGTTTAATTTTTCCTACGATCGAGGAACAACATTGGTTTGTTGATGCAGTTCTATAATCCCCTAGGTGCCCATTTCCTTCATTATAATCTGATGATTTGGCCTTTGGGATTGGATTAAACCAATATCGCTCTGCCTTTAGTGGTCATATTGGGTTAAGATCTACTTGTTTTGCAACCTCGCCAAATGATCAGATCTTATCATGTATGTCCACCTTAAGAGGCATATTTATTAAAGGTTTAACGTTAGTCATTTTATAAAAATTCTGAAACCATGAATAAACTCACAAATAAATGCATTTAAGTCAATGGGCGTCAAAATGATTTTGATGCGTGTCAATTTTAACGTGAGTGTCAATTTGTATATGCTCGACCATCTTGCCCAAATGAATTAAAGTCAACAGGTGTACAAATAATTTTGACGCGTGACAATTTTATGCTGGCAAATTTTTGCTGCTGTTTCGCAAATTTATTTGGTTGGTGAAACGCAGAAATTCACCACAAATCCGTGCTTGGAAAATTTATTCAAACATCACTACTCACAAGATCTAAAACAAGATATATGAGGAAAATTACAGAGGATAACCTTGATCATTTATTAATCATTTCTACACTTTATTCTAGTTGTATATCAAGTTATTGCATACACCAGGTCATTTAAAAACTAATATCTTTCTATTTTTACCAACACCCTTACAAATGAGAATTAATAAATTAATAGCTCTGTAACAACACTAACAATGCGCTAAAAAATACAAACACCTTGAAAATTTCAAAATATTTTAGTTTCTCTGACAATTCCTAACAAAAAAAAAACTGAAAACCTCGAAAAATTCAAATGGATTAAAATATGTTCAATAAACTCAGTAGAGCTCCCATTGATTTTTATAGGACCTTGGTAATTTTTATGTGGCAAATTACAGGTTTTGATTTTTACACTTAATAAATCTTGAATTTTTAGAGCTTTTAAGAAATATAGGAAAATTATGAAAATTTTACATTTATTGAAAAAAATCACAATTCAATTGTTTGTGCATGGGTTGATATGAGGTAAAACTCACAAATTCTAATTAGAGTTTCAAAAACTTGAATTGTATTTATTTATCAAGCACCAAAACTTGAAAGATTCAAATTTAAAATTCAGCATCGAAAATCTGCTGCGTTCATATAGAAGTCAGTTGAAGTTGTCCCAGGCCAAATGTAGGTGTTTTGTTCAATTTGCGTTTGATTTGTAAGACCCATTGAAAATTATGAGTAGAATAGAAATTCTACTCATCCAATTTTTTTTCATGGTTTTATTTTTTTGGATTCAGATTTTTTAATTAGAAAAAAAAGATGTGCCTTCCAGTGGTGTTTGATAGACCCATTGAAAATTATGTTTAGAATAGAAATTCTACAAATTTTTTCATGGTTTTGTTTTATGAAGTTTTTTTGGATTCAGATTTTTTTATTTGAATGTATTTAAATTGTAAAGATAGATGTGCCTTCCAGTGGTCATGCATATTCTTTTGCAACTTCCAAGATTGCCTGCTCTGATGAATTACACATTTATGCATGCATTGATAAGGGAACCCTGCAACGGCTATCACCCATGTTGGTAGTTCCCTTAGTGGGTTGCATCATTGTCCATAACTGACTTGCGGCAAGTTAACTGAACCCTATTGTGTTACTAAAGCCACTGGAGGTTTCACAATTTAAACAAATGCAGCAGTGTTATAAACAAGTATATGATTTTACTGCAACATTAAAAATATCTAATGAACTTGATGGATTTGGCTTCAGTATTCACTATTCACTACAACAGTGTCTAGAGGTACATTATTTTTAATAGAATACCATTCCCATTCCCTTAAGATCCACCTAATAACCAAACTGAAGAGAGATGGGTTTTCCCGGGCCAGTACCATTAACGTTGCAGTTGAAGTGAGTTGAGTTTTTGTCAAAAACCCTTTGCAGTATATCACTGGGGAGCTTAAATAGTGTCGGTGGAATATGTTTTGGCTTGACTCAACCCCTGTTAATTAAAAGCATTAACAAAGTGTCAAGATGTCTACCACTCTGGCCCTGCAGAAGCTTAACAAGGCTGACAGGTTTGCCCACTTTTCATGAAAAGCTATATAACTTTTAATTAAAAGGCAAGTCCCATTTAATCAGGGACGCTCGGCAGAATTTAAAGCTTTCTTGCGTGTCTATGGTTTTGCTTTTCAGAAGAGAAGCAAAGTAACCTTCAGCAGTTTCCAGCGTGTGAAGCTCCCATCAACCTCACTCACTATTTCATCTCTGGGGACAGGATGTTTTGGAAGATGAAAGGGGAGCTAATCTCAGACCTCAATTACTTCCATACTTCTTTTTCTTTATGACCAGAATCCCTTTTAGGAAACAGAGAGGAGGAGGGGGGTTTGTTTCTCCCTCCACTTGGATGGATTCCTTTTTGTGCCATCTGTTTTGAACTAAAATATAATGTGATCAAAACTATAACATTTTAAGCAAATTCAGCTGGCCAAGTCCTACAAAGGAGAGGTGAGAGCAAACTCGCAGTTGAAGTAGAATATTATTCAGGCTTCTCAAAGGCATTTATTGGTCCCACGTACCTAAATGAACCTCTCAATCCATGTTACGTGCAATATCTGAACCATACATTATGGCAAAAAGAGTCCAGCTACACTTGAAATAGGAAACTGAGGTTCCAATACCAGATTAGAGAAAAAACTTTTGATAACATGGTATAACTGGTGTAACTCATTTCAAGGTTTACACCTATTTTAGGATATTTTTAGTGATGGGCGAATTTATTCGCATGGGGCGAATTCCCGTGATTCGCAAAACACCAGCGAAATTTCGCCTGCCGAAAATTCGCCGAAAAAAATGACGCACCGCGCTGAAAACGACGTGCGTCAAAAGCGTGCTGCGACTTGTTTCGCGAATTTCTTTGGAAATTCGCAAATTTTTCGGCGAAGCGGAACTGGGGAGATTCGCCCATCACTAGATATTTTATATCAGATACTGGTGATTCCTTAAAAATAGCTGTAGTAATGATAATGATGTTCCTGGTCCCCTTCCACTACTGTAACTTCTCATTCTGCAGCCTCAGCCACACATATCTGCAATACTTCTGCCTGAGGCAATGTGATTCCTAACTTTCTCTCAATCTGTTCCTCTCACCAGACATTCTTTTCTCTTAACCATTTCATGACCACATAATAGACATAGACATAATCCAACTAGCCTTTGTCTTTCAGAGTAATATATGTTCATAAATTGCACACACAACTTATTAATACAGTATTATATACACAGTGGTGCTAATGTAGAAGATACAGACATACAAAACAGTTTCAAAGAGCACCTCTGTCCAGCATCTGGCTGCTTTTTAAACCTTGTGCCGGATTTTTTCATCCAGTACAAGGTGCAGCATCAGTGGGTACAAGTAGGCTTTTCCACTGGCCTAGCTGGTAAAAAGCTTGCCCAGACCCGGGCCAGTATAATAAATTTAATGGCAATGTAATTTCTGGTAAATTAGTAATAGCTGTAAATGTAGAACATGGCTGCCCATGTAAGCACTCACCCTGCACAGATCTTGCCTGTTCCCTATAGCCTCTCAATCCACATTCTAGCTCTGTTGTGACATTTCTCCGCCCCTTGATGATCTGCCCCCCTTCATTACCACAAAGGCAAAAAAGACTAGCAAAATGTGGCAACCCTAGGTACAAGGCAGCCCTGACCTCCATAGGGCAGGTGTTAAGTACAGGTCCCACTAATACAGAACTTTGCCATCTAAAAGCTGTCACGGTCATATAAAATCAGTGGGAGCTGTTCTTATCCAGTTCTACCATTTTTCTTTAATTGGGCTTTTGGGTGTTTTTCATGGTGTATTTGCTATTAATTACATGACAAATTGGAGGAATTAGAGGATTCATTGTCTTATTTTGTTTTCATATATGTTTATTATATTCAGATTTTTTAAATAGATTACATTACATTTGTGGTTTTAGTTTATTTGTGATTTTAAAAACCTTTATAACCACTTAAATTAGACTGTTGATAAATGGGCTTCTATGTCTCATGCACTGTACAAAAGGGGCAGATTTCAGCCTTTAAAATACACTTAGAATGAAATTTACCCCATGTAACTTTGTACATAATTTTGCACATGATTGGTACCATGTACATGTCTGTCCCATGCACCATTTTTGGCAGTTGATGAATAAGACAATTTTAATATCATTCAAACGAATGTACTTAGCTATTAATTACAGTTCATTCCTCTGAACCCAGATTAGATAAATCCATTGAAGACCTGTTTTTTCTAAAGTGCCTTAGCCACTATTAGTGCAACACAAACTAATAGAGTAAAAAAGTAATTTCTCCCATGGGCCATATTGCATGCATTTTTTGCACTTTGAACCTTGCACTACCTTTAGTAAATAGCTGTAGTATATGCTGGACCCTTTGGGAAAGCTCCACTTTTTACTTACAATGAATGTGCATATATTGGATTATTAGCTATACACAGCCATGCTGGGCTGGAAAACAAAACCTGGATTATATAGCACCCAGTGGCCCCAAGAAGTGGTCCGTTACCCCTGCAGTGTTTCAGAATTCCAGGATTGATTTGGTTAATGGTCCTGTTGATATTAAGGGAGCAAATACTGAACTTTCGTGTATATACAATTAATGTTAATAGTATAGGATACATTTCATCCATAAATTCAACATGCACCATCCCCTGAGACTGGAATACAAGCTCTAAATACACACACAGAGCATATGGTTCAAAGCCGTATTACAAGACTATAAATGTTAGCCAAATCTTGAAAGGGTCAGGAACATAGCTTTGGGAACTCGGCAATAAACAGACATTTCTGCTCCTTAAATCTTTTGTGTTTACAAGTCAATGCTCCCACCCGTATATATTTGGGACGATAATTAACTCTTTGCCCTTCTCAGGAGAACTGCAAACATTAATAGAACATACACACATTCACATATTTAGCAGTAGAAATCAATCAGAAGCACAATTATTATATATCATTAGGAGCACATTTTATATTTAAGATCAAACACGTATGGCACCTGTTATCAAGAACGTTCGGGACCTAGGGTTTTCTGGACAGTAGATCTGTCTGTAATTTAGTAAACATTAAATAAACCCAATAGACTGGTTTTGCTTACATTAAGGATTGGTTATAGTTTGGAACAAGTACAAGGTATTGCTTTATTATTACAGAGAAAAAGGAAATGATGGCCTTTCAGTTATTCTGGATAAAGGGTTTCTAGATAACAGATTCCATACCTGTATATATAATGACCACGAGATAAAATAAATACTACTTATACTCAAAGGCTGCCTGCCTTTAAATGCTAAGTTGGCACACGTAAATTACATGACAAGCTGATTAATGAAGTGGCATAGCAGTTAATAGGGCACCATTTATCTGAATGTAGTATGTATTGCTCATGTTTGTATAAGTTTCCTCTTAAAATCCAAACACAATATAGGTAGAAATACTCTGCTAGAGTAAATGTAAGGTTCTTTAAATAAAACTAATAGACTAATAAAACAGGAAGGAGATTAAATAAATATATATTTTTTAAAATCACTGATTTAGATGACTTAAATTCCAAAATTTTGGTCACCTACTACTGAAACTTTTTTGCAACCTATACACCTTCCCATCAACCTTTCTCAGAGTGAACAATATGACAGATTTTTTAAGAAAAGGCACTAGACAAGGCTGCCCCTATCCCCTCTTTCCTTTAACATAGCATTAGACCCACTACACCTGGCCCAAAACAATAAATTCCAAGGCCTCCCCATAGAACAAACACAGTACAAAATAATAGCATTTGCAGATGATATCTTCCTATTCATAAACAAGCCAAATCATGATTTTCCTGTAATCATGGAAACTATTAACAGATATGCCATCTTCTCAGGTTTAAAAATAAACTATGATAAATCAGAAGCCATTAAGTTAAAACACACTACAGATACAGATTGGACACAAGATATCCCCTTTAAAAAAGTACACAACCACATAACCTACTTAGGCATTAAATTCACAAACCACCACACAGATGCACAAATAAAAATAAGCCAAACCATATCTGATATCCAAAGTGGCCTAGCAAACTGGAAGGCCACAAGCCTCTCATAGTTTTCCCAAACTATTATACAAAATGCAGATGTTACCACTTAAAATCAGATCAAGAATTAATAAACAAAATATTTAGAAATTTTATATGGGGGGGGGGATGACCCCTCATTGCCTTGTTTAAACTCCAACACCCCAAAACAAATGGAGACATAAACTTCCAAAACATGAGATAATACAATGAAGCATCCCTGCTGTGTTACGTTGGAGACTGGATAAATAATACTGACACATACAGCAGCCTAGACCTAGAACAGAAACTTATGGGAACCATTTTTTTGAATCCCCTAATGCATCTTCCTCCCAAGGAACTTACACAAGCACAAAAAGATAATTCCTTATTCATAAATACATACAAAGCCTGGAGGAATGTATGCTACAGATGGAAAACCACACAACCACTCTCATTATATCTATCGTGGACTGGTAATAAAGAATTCACAAGTGGCCTACTGACAAACACCTTTAATAACTGGCACAAAGAAGGTATCTATTGTATCAGGGATATACTTACTAAAAATCTAACTGTTATGACATATTTAGAAGCTTTGGCCAAATTCCCTTCCCTCTGTAGTCAACACTTTTATTACCTCCAGGCCTCACATTATGCGAGAGATGTCTTACATAGGATGACAGAACAAGATCTTTCAAACCCCTTAAATCATAAATGGAAAGGAGTCACCTCACACTGTGCATACTATATTTATAAACTCATTAGGTGAAACCCAGATTCATTGATAAACAACACTCCTTTCGGAAAATGGTCGGAAGCTATACCAACCATCACCACTTCTGACGTAACTAAACTCCACTCCCACTCCATGAGACTAATGCCATGTAGCCAATACCAGACCATGGCCTTACAACGTGATTGACTTACATCAATCAAACCTGACTCGCCTAAAATGGGCATGCTATCCAATTCAACATGCCTAAGATGCTCAGAAATGGAAGCCTCACTAATACACTGTATATGATCTTGTCCTATCATTAATGCATTCTGGCAAGAAGTATACAAATATTGCATTCACTAACCAGCAAGTATCTAAAGCTAATAAAGCACTAGCAGAAAGACTAGCAGCAGTAACCAGAAAAGCCATTCTGCAGGACTGGCTCTCCTCTATCCCATCATCCAAGGAACTTACTGCATTTTCTGTTCCACATGGATTGGTTAATTATCCAAACTGATAGGTTCTTTGACACCTGGGCCGCATATATTTTAACTCTCCCCTCTGATATTAGACAACTTACAGTATCTACCTTCCGCTACAACTCGTGTAATGACTTGCCTGCGAGGTACGAATCCATTAATCCTAGCCACAACGACTCCAATCTGACATAAATGACAGCTGCCTCCCAGAGTCCACCAACATAGGTAACTGAGGATGCCCTTTATCTCACAAATAATGGGCATGTTTGACTCTAGTTAAACTATCTTGTTTATTTTGTTGTTAAGGTTTTTCAAAATATAATCTTCATTGCCTATCCTAGGTAGGTGTGGTGGTAGTTAAAGAAATGTGAATACCGCTACCTAATCAAACAAAGTCTTAGATTTCCCCTAATGTGCTTTTTTTTTTGCATACATTCATGTAAAATGTACGCTTAAATAACAAACATTTAAGACCTCCATATGTGTAAAACAATATACACTTATGTACAATTTTCAATAACACAACTGTATTGTTACATAAATGAAATCCATTGCTTAGATATGCTGGATTTTCAATAAAAACTATTTATTCTGCACCTGTTTTTTGCACTTTGCCCTATCTCAAGGCCAATAATGAAGGGCTCTGCATATGTTATTCATGAACATCCAATGGCTAAATATGGGTACACTGATCTCCAAGATTTAATTCCCAATTAGAAATGTCAGAAAACAATTTATATATCTCTCTCTTCAAAACAAACATGGAAATTACTTCAATAAAAATGTGCTTGCCTCATTCTTAATCAAAAGAAATGAATTGGCAGTAGAAATTCATGGGATGAAAACCGGTCTGATCTGATGCAATCCTTTAATATGTAAGGCAGCGTGCACAGTGCAGAAACATGGCAGATTGCTATAGTATTTATCTCTCACAAACTCATAGCGTTACTGACCCAGGACTTCTTTATGCTGTACGATACTTGTGAATAACATCACAACTGCCTGCTTGCCTTGCCTGATTCCATGCAGTTTTTAAACTTTCCTGAAAGAGAGACCACTTCAAAGACAAATCTTTCCTTATGCTTGATTTGTTCTCTATTCCAATAGCTTGTAAATTTGCTACAGCAAGATTCTCTCTATCACATTTTAGGGTGTTACTGTATGTTAACTGATGGCTTCAGTGGTATTAATGATGGAAAATTGACATATGGACATTGGACAATATTAAAAATGACACCTATTTTAATAGTAAAGGACCAGAATAGATTTAGTTTCACATTTGTAACAGGGTCCTGGAACTGAGGGAACATTACAGGCAAAATATATTTTATCCCAGACTCCAAACACATACAGGAAAGTTATTATGTTCCTGGTAAAAGTGCCCATAGTGTCATCTGTAAACTATCCATAATTTACCATGCTTGGTCCATGACACAGAGACAAACAGACCACCAACAAAAGATAACAATAATTGAAAAAAATGTGTCAAAAAGTGGCTCTAAACATTCATTGTGCTATTTTGTCTCCACAGACTTTTCAAGAGTGGATTCCAAAAGGACCTCTAAAAATGGTTTACTCCCCTGCTTTGTGGCTCCACAGTCTGATGTTCTCACCCAACAAGATGGAAGATTGTTATCTAAAATGATAAGAAGCTCAAAACATCATCAAATGGAATACACCCGATGCCAAAAAATCAAAAACAGTTGAAGATTTCTTAGTATAAGCATAAACAATACCATGACTTTATCAGCTGTGCGAGTCTCATCAAGAGCATGGATATTAACCTTTTAATTTGTCTAAAGCCCTGTGGAGATTATTTATTCAGGAAAAGCTGAAGACCATGCAGATAATGATTGATTTGTGTTTCTTCTTCTTTTTTCCTTGGTCTATCATGACCAGCCTTATAACTTCCAATTTGCTATGCACTTCTAAATCCAGGCACTTTGTTTGTAGGACAAGCTGGCATACCTATCTCCCATTTTTTCCTGCTAATTTAAAATTTGTTCTTAATTGCAGCTTTCTTAGATATAATTGCTTCCATTGCTTCACATTAATGTTAAGTGAGTTGCCAAAGCTAAGTGCAAATTAAATGGTCTGACCCCAGGATGCAATGGCACCTCCTTCCATAGGGAAGAGACATTTTTTTATAATGTCATTTCATGCATCGCTTTTAAGTATGGCACAAGCAGAATAATCTCTTTTGAACCAAACTATGTAACACATGAAATGCGCCTGTAATCAAATATGTACATACCAATACATAATAAGTCATTAAGGATTAGCCATAATTCATAACTATATATTGGTTTAATGTGGCAGTAGCTGAATATCCAAAGATGTAACTTCTAGGGGGCATCAATTAGAGCACCATAGCACAAGAAGAATACAAAGACTATGGATCGGGTGACAAGGCTGACTGGGGCCAGATAATCCGGGTTGAATGGGTGTTCTGTGTAAAATTCAGCATGCCTTATCTGTGAAAATATTTTAAATACTGTTTCTGGAAGATGTAAATATGAAAAAATATACTGAGCTCAATGACCTCCTTGGGTGTGATTGTATTTTATTGGTTGAAGGGATAGAGGTCTGTGAGCCCTAGACAACCCTTTATTATGTGTCTTACTTATAATATACTCCCCATGAGTTTTAGTTGAAAAAGGAGTCAATGGAACTCCTAAGATGTTCCTTATAATAACATGTTGGAACACAGACTAAATGTGGCCATAGACTCACTGATAATCGTATCGATTTGGTGTGTGTATGGTGGGAGTCAACCAGATAGATAATGGCAGAAAACTTGTATATTGGTCAGCTCTTCAGTTGGGCTGGCCGGAGTATTTTGATCAGGCGCCTTTGAAGGCACCTGAACATTGGCCACTGTTACTGCTGAATCCTCAGATACAGGTAGAATTATATTGTTTCTACCTGTATATCTGACAATTCAGCTCTACACGTGTGTGTTGAAAAGAATGATCTTTCCTGGAAAGATCTTTTCCAGGAAAGATCATAATTGTAATGGCGATGGCCACATTTACAGTTAAATATCCAAAATGACCAGTTGTAGCTCCTACCAAAAAAAAAAAACAGTTGTAAACTAACATGGAGCAATGATGGCCTACTATTTAAATCCTTCATGCTTAAATGTTTTAGTGGAACCTCAAAGACAAACAGTCACCAGGGGTGTAGCAACAGCATGCTGGAAAAATATTCAAAGGGCCCGGCGCATATATGGACTTCTCCAGCAGATTATGCTTACTGAGGCTCAAGCTCGGCAATTTAAATAAAAAGAAAGCAGCGGGGAGGGGGATTTCAACACTATAGAGTCCTGCAGTCCAGGCTCCTCTTCCCTCCCCCCCTTACCAAAGGGTCTGCTTCCTCCAGGCCCAGACTGGCAACCTGTGGGGTCTGGCAAATGCCAGAGGGCCTGCAATGAGGTCCCATAGAAAGTCAGCATTTAGTGGGGTGGTGGGGGCTGTTTTGGTCTCTATATGGGCTGATTGGGCCTCTGTGTACCTGAAATGCCAGGGCCTATTTTAATTCTCAGTCCGGACCTGGCTTCCTCTATAGCTACACCACTGACAATTACTCATGCTCACTCTTGTAAATTGAATATTAGTTATTGTATAATCTTTTGTAGTGCATTCTAAAGGAAGGAAAATGAAGAATGCAGAAGCATTTATGCATGTGGGGTCAGAAAGCATAGCAATGAACCCATATACTTTCAGCAAACTAATCAAATTTCAGAATTTACTTTGGGTGACCCAATGAAAGAGACATTTGTGGCATTAGGGATTTTATGAATGTTAAATTTGCTTTGACTAGGTTTAATGGGGCAATATTTATTGAGATACTGATACTTGGATACATGGTTTATCATCAATGGAACCTCATATCCTGGGGATAACAATTTTTTTGCAGCAGTCCATATTTTGTGGCCCAACTCACCCAAGAAGTTTCCATAGGTAAAAGTAAGCAGTAGTTATATGGACCTAGAAGTTGAGGTTGCTATACCAAATAGGGCATGTTGGAATCAACACTGTCATGATAACAAGATAAAGGTTACTGGCAATAACATAATCAAGCATCAAATTCATTATCAAGACTGTAGTTCCTGTGTCTCCCAGTGGGTATATATATATATATATATATATATATAGTCCATAGGGTGGCAGACCGCTTTAGTAATTTACTACCCAGGTGCAAGGTAAATGTGTATACAAAGCATTCAAAAAGACCAGCAACACTGGGATTTGTCATGAAAAAGAGGAAAAAGATTTTATATATGCATTTACAGTGCATTTACAGGCAATATATATATATATATATATATATATATATATATATAAAAATATATATATATATATAGACCAAGGAGTCGGCACTCTAGATAAAAGGTACAAAAATGCCTGGGTGCAGTGTCCAATTTCAATATCAATATCACAAAAGTAAGGTCTACACTCTCAGGACTTAAAAAAGGTAACAGTATTTATTCACATGGATGACTAACGTTTTGGCGTCTTCTGAGGCCTTTCTCCACAGACCCATACAGTAATAATTCTGCTCTAGCATTATTACTAGAAGGAATGCCCTTTAATTTTTACACAGTCTTTAGAAGAGGAAACATCACATAGTATAAGTAAATAATAAGTAAATAGTAAAAGTGGAAATATATTCTTACCCAATCAATATCTGTTGAGTTGAAAAGAGACAACATTGCTTCACCTTGAGATTTTCTTAGCATAGATCCTCCAGGTATGTGGATTATGGTTACACAACCTTTAGTCCAAAGTACACTATTGGCACCCTGTTCAACTGGCAACAGGTGTAACATACAAAGCCTTAGGGTTCCCTTGCAGCCACAATGAACTTTCAGCACCATAAAAATCTACTATTGTAAGAATGTAGTGACATGAGTGCTTATTGCAATATGGGGGACAGCACCCCAGTGCCTGTTGTGGCAAACACTTGTTCATAGTAAACACTTATAATTAAGATAATAGACATAACTTTGCTATGAAGAAACTATGTTTTTGGAAGTCTTTCACTCTCTAAATGAGATGTGTCAGTGGTTAGAGAAATGTGACGAAGTCTTGGTGTCTGCATGCTACAGCTGTAGACACGTTAGACATGGATCCTTTGAAATATCATACTGTGTAGATCATACAGTGATCACATTTTTTCATGTCTAAAATGGATTTCAAAAGCTACCACAACATCAGTTGACCTTGTATTTATATATTTACCCTTTATAAGTCTCTGTCTCATATCTGTTCAGGATTGTATAAAATGATGTATTTAATTGTATTCTTGCTTTAGCCTCTCTTCTGTGTCTTAAGGGGCACTACGGCTAGCAATAGGGCACACAGGTTGGGCATTTCTAATTCCATTTCTTAAATGCAGTGCTCACTAGGCCCTTGGATGTTCTTCCCAATTGCCTCAAAGCAGGTGCTTACTATTAAATCCTGGAGGCAGAATATGTTGACAGTTGACAGTCCACATAGGTTCTAACAAATGACTAATGAAAGCACTTGCGTTGTTCCCCTTTTTACCTAAATGTTGCACACAGGTAAAAAAAAATTTGGGGACCCCTGATTTAAAGAAACCAATCAGATGCGTGGACTTTCTGGTTAAGGACCCAAGGACTACAAAAATCACAACCATTTTGTGAAATGCTGGTACATAAAAGATTACATTAACTGTATTTGCCTTTTAATTTTTTTTGTTCCCTCTAAGGCAGAGATCCCAACCAGTGTCTCCTGAGCAACATGTTGCTCTTTGACCCCTTGGATGTTGCTCCCAGCGGCCTCAAGGCATGTGCTGTTTTTTAATTCTTGGCTTGAAGGCAAGTTTTGGTTGCATAAAATTATGTGTACTACCAAATAGAGCCTCCTGTAGACTGCCAGTGCACATAGGGGCTACTAAACAGTCAATAATATCCATTATTTGCTACCCCCAGGAACTTTTCTCTTGCCTGTGTTGCTCCCAAACTTATTTTTTACATTTGAATTTGGGGCATGGGTAAAAAAAAGGTTGGGAAGCCCTGCTCTAAGTAAACACAGTCAACTTAACCACTGTGATCATAGTGCCAGTCAAAATCTAGCTGTCTGTTTCAAAAGCAATTTCAGAGCCTATCTGTAGACAATGAAAATGGAAGTCTCAGGGTAAGTGGCTACAAAATATGATTGTACATTCATTGCTCATCTGATTTCCACTTCTGCCCATACACTTCCAGTGGAGAGTTGATTTTCCCTGTTTTCATCATTGACAAGTATGAGGAATTCCACCTCCAGCATTCTCCAGCAGGTTTTACAGCTGACACTTTCTCACCTGGCTGCAGCAGGACTCTGCAGGGCATTTTTGGTATTAAAGAAAGTCATAATGCCAACTATACTTTATGTTCAGGGATAGTGCCTGCATTGACACTGTCCAATCTTTTCCCCAGGAAACGTACCGGTATTTAAAACTAGTCAACTGCACAGAACTACATTGCAACTATGACTACGAATGCAAATTCAGACTACTTTCACAACAAGTAAATGCTAAATGCATGAAGACTTGATGACGATGATGGAAACAAGAAAGATTTTATGAAAATTGTTCATAGGTTGGGGCCCATTGGAAAATCCTCTGATACTCTGGCAAGCCAGTCCAACCATGTCTCTATTTATGTGGCTGGTTTATCATAATGCATGTTACCATGTTTATACAGCCTAAAGGCCTCATGTGGTGAATTGCATTAAATATTTAAAAAGCTAAAAAAAAACCTGTGATTACTATTTTGCCCTGGCAAGACCCAAATCATGGGACCCATCATGGGACTGATGCCTTCCCAATACCCCTTTCTGTAAATATAAATATCTGATGTCTTTTCAATCTACTGTTAATGATGGGGTGATGGACGCCAATGTCCAAACAATCCAAAAAAGTCCAAAGTCCAAAATGAGACGCCGGCGAATTTTCCCAAGCATTTCGCGAATTAATTCACAGGCAGCGAATCGCAGGAATTCGCCAAGCGAATACATATGCCCATCACGATCTACTGTTTGTATATACAGTAACTTGTATTGTGATTCTCTTCTATTAAACATGTAAAATGAATTTAATCTATGCACTCGTTGTTTTAATGATCTCAAATCTTAAGATTTGTTTTTTTTTTCCTCTTCATGCAGTAAGGAACATATCCTTTCTTCCCCCCCCCCCCAATTTACAGGTACCCATTCTTTATCAAAAAAGAATACATTTTACAATACTTGCTGAGGCATCATAACAAGTTTGATTATTTAATATGATTGAAGTCTGTTTTATTACTTAAACTTGGGTTTCAAACCAGTTTGGTGTGTGGCCAAACGATTTTGCAGATGATTTGGCAGTGGATCACCTTAAAAAATGTGGATTATGTACATTGATAATACTTTTATCAAACAAATCTGACTACAGAGCTGTGAATAAGAAATATTTTTCGCACAAAGTAAACCAATCTGACTACAGAGATGTGAATGATACAATAATTATCTGAAATTCTAGATAATAGTTAAGAATGTAATGTAAGCCATGTTGCATATTCATTGCTTTCCTCAATACAACCTGCAGTAATCTGAGAGGTGTGTCCTCAAGGGAGTCAGTACTTTGTTAGTAAGTAAGATTATAGTGGTTATTTATCAAAATCAGAAAAATAAACGCGTGAAACCACGATTTAAACTTATTTATCAATTAAAAAACACAAAAAATTGTACTCACGAAAACTGAAACTTTTTTGGATTTTTTTTTTTACTTTTTCAGAAGTTCTCATGAAATGAGCTGAAAAGCCATAAATGAACAGATTATCATATGAAACCCAGTACAGACAATAACAGGACAAATTATTTATAATGCTATTAGCCATTCTCATTTATAGTATTTGTGAATCCCAGCTATTGTCATCTGAATACTAAACAAAGAGATTTGCAGATCTGAAAGATTATGTGTGAGTTATAGCCTGCATCTAATATATATCAGGGCTAAATACATTTATCCATATTAGCAATACCCCCCACCCACCCCCAATGCATAAAAAAGTTTTAGTTTACCAAATTTCGTCTTTAATTTTAACTCGTACCAAAATGTATAACTAGGTAAATGTATAAGCTGAAGCAGCAGAGTCAGGGAGACAGAGGAAGAGTCAATTTGTGAGCTGGGAGGATCAAAGGACTAAACAGACAATAGCAACTGTACAAAAGTTAACACAAAGGGACCAATTTATTATTTTTCATATTGAATTTATTTCAGTGAATCTTGCATTAAGTGCAGAAATCATGAAAAACCCTCTGCATCTAAAATTTGGCAAGATCATGTAAAAGTCAGTGGGAGGTGTCCTTACCAAATAGTGAAATATTTTTTACTTTGAGGTTTTTCGGAAATGTTTTCACTTGTAATTGCATGAAAATTCTGCTGAAAATTAGGATTTCTGATCTCTGTATTCGTATCTGTTCCATGTTTTTTGTTTATGTTTGTCATATTTGAATTTTTTTTGTAAAAAAGGAAACATCTGAGCTTTTTAAAAAGGTGAATTAAGTTGATGTTGAAAAAAACCTCTAAAATTACTCAAATACAAATGTTATAACCCCCATAGTCTTGCAAGTGGGAAGGAAAACACTGAAAACAAAATTAGCATAAGATAATAAATACAACTTGTACTTCATCTTACCAGTTTTTATTACAGAAAATTTTAAAATACAAGAAAATAGCAACTTGGAAACAACACTGTAGATCAGTTATAAGGTTGTTGATTATGCCGTTCTCAGCCTGGAAGTTGTAGTTCCACAGCTGGGGGCTTCATGCTGAACACCCCTGCATGAGATGATAATTAGACAAAAGAGTGGAACCCAGCTGTCTGGCTGCAGAGACAGGCGTGACTCATCATGTAGTTTGGGAATCAGTAAAGACCTGTACTTTGCCATCAGGCACATTGGCTAAGACTTAACTATGGTCCCCCAGAACAATCCCGGTGGCCTGGCACTGACACCATCTCTCAGTCAGCTTTTTAATCTTTGTTATAATATTTACTGCTTCAATTCAAAGTTGAAAAGGAAAAGCAATTCAGCAACTATAAACATCCACATCTTTTGTTTCAGCATCCAAATCAAATTGCTTCCTAATTTTAGAATATTTTTCATCTGTAATATACAAAATTGCAGATCAGCAACCAAAACACTAAACAGAGTTTCTGAACAGTTATTACTCAGTATTTCCTTTGACATTCAGATCTTCGTGATAACTTTTCCTCTTACGCTTTACCATACCTCCCAACATTTTGGAAATAGAAAGAGGGACAAAACAGATTTGCTTGTGCTCTGTGCAGGGAAATTTCTTGACCACGACCACACCCCTTAATAACCATGTTCATTTTACAAAATTTGGCAGGTTATGGAAGTGAAATGAACACATTTCTGTAGATTTTATGTTTTATTACAGTTTTGCTAATGAAGATGAATTGCCCTTTAAAGGAGAACTAAACCCCCATTGTGATAAGTCCCCATTGGCCCCCTCCGCTGGTCCCCCTCCCTGCCTCCCCCTGCACAGTCTTTCCCCTGAATTATTTTCCCTCTGGAAATAGCGACCGCAAATGCAGAGTGAGCGCAGGGGAGCTCAAGGGTACCATATTCTTCTCTAGGGTAATCTTCATGAATGAAGCGGCTCAGTTGTTGCAATTTTCCTGTTTGCGACAGCTGCGCATGCGCCGAAAGAGACGGAAATTGCCAAAGGGGAAAAAGAAGACACAAAGATTACCAAAGAGAAGAAGATGGCGTGCGTGAGCTCAGCTGCACTCACTCTGCATTTACAGTTGCAGGGGGGTGGCAGGGAGGGGGCCAATGGGGGCTTATCACAGTGGGGGGTTTCATTCTGCTTTAAGTAAATTCCCCCCCAGCCCAATGTGTCACAAGAAACATAGTTGTGCTTTCGTGCAGATTGGGTGCAAGTTGCTGACCCCAATTTATTGAACTAAGCAACCTCTGTAGGTTGGTCACAGAGCATATGAACCCTACACAAAAAAACAAAATAGAAAACAGCCCAACTTTCTCAAGATGTTGGCGGGGACTGAAACATGACCAGTTTTCTTTTTAACACAATAACTACAATTAGGGTTTCACACAGATCAAGTTCCCGATGTTCATCCACTATATAAAAATGAGTATAATGTTGCTACTGAGATAGCCCATTTTAGAATGCACATCTCTATAACACATCTTTTATGAATTCAGATCGAAAGACTTGTGATTCAACATATCTGTTTAAAGTATTTTTAAACCAAGCTCTGCATTATACGTTGTACAAGGAAAATGTGTTGTGACATATAAAGGATCAGTAAAAGCAAAATATTCCTTAATATTAGCAACACTGAATATCATCAAATTGTTATTTCACAGCAAGTAAATATTAGACATAAATAAGCATGATTACTGTATATATTCTTATATATATATATATATATATATATATATATATATATACACCAGCCATGCTGCTCAGTCAATGGTGCCTACAAACAAATATACTTGCAACTACTGCTACATTTCAAGCACTGGGAATCATAAAAGCCTTGCCCTTAGACACTGGCTTTCTGTACAATACTGAAAACACCATGGCAGTTTCATGAGTTTTCCCTGAACAAAAAAAAAACTTTAGTTCAACCCCCATTTGATTTGTCTTGATTGCTGCAGGCTTTTCAAGCCCTCGTGAATAAACAAAACCAGGCTTGAACACAGCAAAAGTTAATAATAGGGGCTGCTCTGTGTTTCATCTCAGGAAGGAAGTAATTGCCGGTTGGTTTGCTGTTACTTTAGTTGCACAATTTTCAGGCCCCTCCTGTAGCGAATGGGTGGAGGAAAAGAAGAGAGTCAGGCGTTGCGGGTGGGAATACCGCTGTTAACCCTCACTGCCTATTTATGTAATTATGAGATGCAAAAAAAAAAAAACTTTGCCAATAGGTCATAATTTAAAAGGCAAAAACTGACAAGCAAAACTGAGAATTTTGAATGTTTTAAGCATATAATGATGCCCTGAGACCTCAACGCATGCAAAATACTTTCCTCTGTTTTTCAATGAACCAACTGTTCAAATTCCAAAGGAAAAAAAGACCTGCCCTCTGCAGACAAATTCTGTCTTTGAATGCAAATTGAATAATAAGGTCAGTCTGTATGCACTGCATTTATTCTCCCTCTTATACCAGCAACACCTACAACAATGGCTAAATAGCGGCTCCACCGCATGGTGGAGTTTTAAAAGGATGATTTTGATTTGATTTGGTAGCCATGACTACAAGAAGAAGAATTTTACTTTTAGTTGCATTGGTGTGATCTAATACTGGAATTATTGCTATGGCATGGGGCTTTTCAACTTTAAAAAATACTGGGATGCTAATAAATACACTCCTAATGTGCTAATTGTGTATATTACTGTGACTATGACATTCTGGGCTGTCCAACTTTCATCATGTAGCAGTACAATTATTCAGCATGTTGTGCACTTACGATGAGCATAGGCTGGATTATGTTGATATAATGATGCCATACAAAGGAGTATATGGATCCCCTGACCCGCAGCCCCCTTTGTGTGACCCTCCAAGTCTGGTTGCTATGGTTGCTTACCTTTGTGTAAAATCTGAATTTAGATTAATTTGCCATTACATTGTTCACATTTTAGATTCAGGCTGTAAAAGACCAGCATTATTCACACTTGTAATCTCACCTATTATTCATACCTGTAAGGACCTCCATTGTTCACACCTGTAACACCCTGTCAGACTGTCCGTGCCCACTTTATTCACCTATGTACACCTAAGACAAACTATAGTAGAAACACTAGCATGGTAATAATGTACATAGTACAGTATATACTGTTCATCTAAGAGTGGTCCTTATAGGTCACCTACCCTGCTCTGCCTGTGCCTGCTCTACCCTACCTGGTTTAAGACGCACTGGGAGATAGGCATGCTCCCTTACCTTTTAGCACATCTGTCCCCGTGCGGTTCTGCGCATGTGCAGCCGACACACAATCCCTACTCTCTGTGGGGGCACATTACATCATGACAGTCCATGGCCTGTGTGTGCTTGTCTCTGCCTTTGTGTGCCACACTCTGCCTGCCCTAGTCTACCTGTTTGTGCCAGGCTTGTGGCGAGCACTGGGGATGCATTATGCATTGATGCATGTGGGCAGTAGGACCATGCAGCCTAGTGGCGCCACAGAGTGAAATCCAGCCCTGACTCTGACTGTCCTACTCTGCTTGTGTATGTCATATTCTACCTGTCCTATATTGCCTGTGTGTGCTATACTCTATCTGCCCTACTCTGCTTGTGTATGCCATACTCTGCCTGCCCTATGCTCCCTATGTGTGCCATACTCTGCCTGCCCTATGCTCCCTATGTGTGCCATACTCTGCCTGCCCTATGCTTCCTATGTGTGCCATATTCTGCCTGCACTATGCAGCCTGTGTGTGCCATACTTTGACTGCCATGCTCTGCATGTGGGAGGTAAACCTAATGGGGGTTTGTTAGCATTTGGAAATACTTGTTAGGGGGTCTCTAAGGTATTTAATTATGTGCTGGGGGTTGCCTTTCTATCCATAGGGAAGAAGGAGGCATAGGAATTTACGGGTACGTCTTAGACGGTTTGTCACATATCAGTGATATCCCTGCATTGAGCACCAACCATTTGGTTTTTTGGTGTGTTACCACCATTAATGAGGGTGTGGTCTTAACATTTTTTATAACATAGGTGTGGTTTAAAAGGTGAGTGGTCAACACTGGCTTCCATTATTAGCCTTCCACCACACTGACTAGAAAAATTGACAGTAGGTTAACAAAAAAAAAAAATTCCCAGGATATTTAGATGGTATGGTAAATATTCAGGTAAGTAACAATATACAATAAGGATATTTTTGGCTGGAAATTTGCGTAGTAGTAAGGCTTAATTATATAGCCTCTACATTACAATAAACATGATTTTGAACAGAGATTTATGACAGGCAACATCATTTCAGCTTCATGAATTAATCCACTGTTCAAAGATTTTTGGCAACAGTTTTGAAACACGTCAGGTCTATACCATGAAAATGTCTGCCTATCGTGGTCTCATACAACCCAACATGAATATTTTGCTCTAGCAAGAAAATCTGGATGCAAGGAAACATGAGGAAAACAAGGAACTGATTAAATGTCACCATGGGCAGAGCCAAGTAAATGAAGGGGGGCTCTTTGCTTTTCTGGGACAATAACTGCATAGCTTAGCAGGGAAGGGTCTTCCTTGTCAAAAGGAGCTCAGTTTTTTTATAATTCCGACTGATAATGGCAGGGTAGGACATGGGAGAGAACCTACATGTGTTGGGTGTTATGTTAGGAGACTCAGTTATGTCATGGAACTGAGAAAACACTTAAATTTCCCCTGAAAAGAAGCAGATGCATACAGCGCCATGGAGAAGAATTATTTTCAAAGTAATCCCTGTTCCTTATATATATATATATTACAAACACAAATATTTCTGGTTATGCAATATCTTTCATTCTCAGCAGATGACACGGGCAAAACAAAAACTGAAAATCAGCAGACAGATATATGTGATGACCTTAAATAAATGTTTTTTTTTTTTTTAATTAAAAAAAAAAGCAATTTAATTCAGCAAACTGTTAACATAACATCAACTATACCACTACACCAATTATAAAGGCTTTGGTAGCACATACAGTAGTAGCTAATTTCCCCACAGTCTGAAAATCCTCTGAAAATCCTCTTCACATACTCCTAATGCTGGCCATACACGGGCAGATAAAGCTGCTGATATCGGTCGTTTAGACCAATTTGACAGTTTATCTGCCTGTGTATGGGGGCTTCCAATGGGTCTTGGATTTTCTTACGACCATCCCATCAGAGCCCCTTGGTGTCATCGTAATCCGATCGTTCGAGCATATAGCTGAACGATCGGATTACCCCGATACCCCTGATTACCCCGATATAGCCCTGCTGTGTTAGTGGCATATTGGGGAAAGATCCGCTCGTTTGGCGATGTTGCCATCGAGCGGATCTTTGCATCTATGGCCAGCTTTACACATGAATATTGTTGTTGTTCTTCTTGGTTCCTGTACTGAATTGATGAACATACTGACACGGGGGAACCAGGACTGTTTTTAGGTCCAATGCTGCCCTAGCATTGGACCTACGTGGTGCGTGTGATCATGTCAGCACGTCATGCATGTGACGTCATACACACGTCACAACTCACGGAAGTGAGGTAATCTGCAGGGGCGTTCTGCCAATGAGGCGAGTTGAGGCACTCGCCAGAGGCGGCAGCGCCCCCCTGGTTGCCAGGGGCAGCAAAAATGCAGTTTCTGGTAACCTTAAGAGAAATTCAGCTAGTCTAGTGCAGAGAACACAATTGTGCTCTCTGCACTAGCAACGTGGAACCCCCCGACCTGGCGCTGAAGGTGCAAAGGCTGCCTCAGGCGGCAAAATGGACAGGATCGCTCCTGGTCACGTAATGCATGACGTCACTTCCGCAAACCAGCCCGGTCCCCTACCCCTCCCCCCAGCTCTTTCACAGGATTTCCAATGGATAAATTATAAATCATATTTATAGGCACCCGAGGGCCACCCCCCAAAACCTGCCACCCTAGGGTGCCTTAATATAAATACGCCCCTGGGAGGAACGCTGGAGCTACTGCCACCTCTGAACAATTGGTAGCTACAGGGTTTCTACAGCCAGCAGCGTCAGTCACTACCAGGGCCAGATTTATATAACGGGCACCCCTAGGTCCACTGATGTTCATCGCCCTGTCCCCTCCCTTTTATTCGTGCAAATTTTCATTATCGGGACTGGAGCTATGGGGATTGGTGCATGGGAAATGTAAAAAACTATTTTATCTCTTGCTCATGCCCAGTGTTTTTGAACCAATGTGGGTGTGATTGGGCAAAATTCCGCCCCCTAAAATCCTGCTACCCTAGGCCCGGGCCTTGGTTGCCTTTCTACAAATCCAGGCCTGGTCACTACAGTACAGTCGTATCAAAGGAATAGGGCGCATACTTTCATAGCAAACAACGGAAACAATACCAGCCACAATTTTAGCACTTATGTGTCCCATTTGTTTTAAAGTGCAAGCACAACTGTATTTATTCCCCCCCTGGTGACCACAATGAATCATGAAGAAAAATATACTGCATTCTGGTTAAAAAAACAGCAATTGCACTTTGCTTACTGCACTTGCTTTTATAAATGCCCTCCTTACTTTTATGTGATTTAATAGTGATCTTATTCATGATTACTGTTTTCTGTACATTTATATTGATTTCATTTAGGCTACAAGATATCAGAGGGCATCCACTGGTACCATCTAAGCCTTAGAAATGAGAATCAAAAAGAAGTATCTTCATTTGTAATGCACTCACTCCGTGGTCATTAGTCATAAGCATACCTCCCAACTGTCCCGTTTTTAGAGGAACAGTCCCTCTTTTGACAGCTCAACCCGTAGTCCCTCATTTTTACTGGAAAGTCTAATTTTTCTCTGCACTGAACAGCCAGAAATTGAAATAAAATTTCTAACTTAATTTGCTTTTGGCAGAGAGCCCAGAACAGCCATAGCATAAGATAAGATACTTTGTAACAATTTCAATATAAGCAAACAAGTAATTGTAACAATATAAGATAACAGGTCCCTTAAGCTCACAGCTTAAAGGGCAATTCACCTTAATTAGCAAAACTGTAATAACTAAAAAAATACTTTTTTGTCCCTCTTTTTATTTCCAAAATGTTGGGAGGTATGCATAAGGATGATTATTATTTATTATACCAGTACATCAAAATATGTGACAGAAAATACAAGAATCCTTTACTGGTTTTCCTACAACTGTAAGCATGTATTTCAGTGAATTATTATTATGTAGACAGTGATGGAGAATACAAGATTCACAGGAGCAAATTATTGTTTTTTTTTCTTTTGACTCTTCTTTTGGTCCTTCATGAAAATGTGAGATCCTGGTGACAGTTTCCCTTAGACCCTTAGAGGTCACCTTTGAGATAACTTTTAGTATGATGTAGAGAGTGATATTCTGAGACAATTTGCAACTTTTGTTTTTATTGTTTAAAATTTTTGTGTTATTTATCTTTTTATTCAGCAGCTCTTCAATGTGCAATTCTAGCAATTTGCAATTCCCCTATCAACCAATCTTTGATTTGCATAAGAGACTGGAATATGAATAGGAGAGGCCTGAAAAGAAAGTGGAGTAAAAAACAAAAACTAGCAATAACAATAAATTTATAGCCTTATAGAGCATTTGCTCGTTAGATGGGGTCAGCTATGCCCATTTCAAAGCTGCAAAGAGTCAGAAGAAAAAGGCAAATACTTATAAAACTCTAAAGAATAAATAATGAAAAACAATTGAAATGTTGCTTAGAATTGGCCATTCTATAAATACTAAAAGTTATCTTAAAGGTGAACCAACCTATTAATCCTAGTACTAAGCAAGCAAATACTCTAATAAATGGATTTGACAAATCTGTACTGTGTTAGAAATCTCTTCAGTGTGGTTTAGGTCCATGTTATTATTATGCACTCTAGAATGTATTTGCATCTCACCTCTGCATAAAGCATCATACTATAGATATACCATAGCACACAGCCCATTGACAGAATTTTTTTTTTGATGCCGGCAATGGCCAAATGGCCAAAAACACAAAAAATTCAGCGAAACTAAACGCAGCCGATTCGCCTATCATTTTTTAGAAAGAAAGCCTGGCAAGTTTAGAGATTTCTCATATTAGAAGACAGTTTTACACTTGGGAATTTAAGGCCAACCTCAAGAGTGGCAGGCAGAACAACAGGTCTTGCTGATATCTATAAACCCCAGACTGAAAGGAGAACTAAACCCTAAAAATTAATATGGCTAGAAATGTCATATGGTATAAATATTGAATTTATTTAAATAGCCTAAAGATTGAGCATTTTTATAGTAGTGATGATCCAGGCCTTCAAAGTTGTCACAGGAGTTTCCCATCTTGTTAGGAGTGTCTGCAACACACACATGCTCATTGTGCTTTGGGCAGCTGTTAAGAAGCTTAGCTTAGGGGTCATCACAGATCATCAAGCAGAAAATAAGGTTTGCTTATCATATGAGCTGCTGCTACAGGGTTGATTATTAAATTCTAATGCTAATTGTGGTGAATTCTGAGCTGCCGTATACCAATAATTAGATTTATTTTTACTAATCAGCCCTTATTTTGACATTTATATTATATACTGTATGTACAATAAATACTGTATATAATGCATCAGCATAAGCTCAGTAAGTGACAGCAGCACAGAGCATGTGCAGTGAAGCAGCAGAAAAGAACATAAGGAGCTACTAGGGGGTCTTTGGAGGCACAGATCTGCCCTATGAAAGGGCTGTGGCTCCCTTGCACAGGTATAAAAGCTCAGAATATAATGGAAAACATGTTTAGGTTTAGTTCTTAGATGGGAAATCTTTGGCAGCATGCTAAGCATTTATTATTATTATTATTATTAACATGTATTTCTATAGCGCCAACTTGTTGCGTAGCATTTATATTCATTTGATCCATTTAGGTGAAACATAGAAACATTTTCATTCAGTGTAATGTAATTCCAGATGAACTTTATGATGTAAGGGCCCATACGACAATTAACTATAAACAGAAAAGAGGGCTCACAGATTTGGTGATGGGTCACTGGCTGGCCCGGAAATACACAAGGTCCACTTCGAAGCACTTCATCTG
This sequence comes from Xenopus borealis, assembly GCA_024363595.1. Lineage (NCBI taxonomy): Eukaryota > Metazoa > Chordata > Amphibia > Anura > Pipidae > Xenopus > Xenopus borealis. Next base: position 133,422,614 of record CM044434.1, read on the forward strand.
AGTGATCCAACCAATAAGGCAATGAGCTTCTTGATTGGATGTGTGAAATATCTATCACAAAATAAATTGCCATTAAAGACAGAACAACATTTATTTGAATAAACATGAGTTCTTGTTTTTTTGCTGGCATTTTATCAAATTATTGAAATGGAATAAATCAGACCCTGCATGTATTGTAAGCTTGTTTTATTTATTCTAATTGTACACAGAATATAGCATGCAGAATGTAAATTAAAAAAAAAACTCCTTCCATCTGGGAGCTACCTTTGCATTTCTGGTGGAATCCCTCAGTACACTGAGCCCATTGTGGACTACCAATGAAAATGCACAAAGGTTTGGGGTCACCATTGCACAATACCAATTCTTTAGGAAGATTCCTCAACCTTGCGGCTTTACTCTCAAGACTTTTAGTTGCTCCCTTGCACTGGCAGACAGTACCCCAGCTCCTCTCGAAGTTACTTCAACAGACAAACTGCCTTTCTGCCTTGTGTCTTGCTAAACACCGAACATTTCCACTTCAATTAAATACCATTACATTTTTGCTGGACTAATAATATGGAGTGCCTGTTCCTTTCAGGATACTACAGGTTCCAGCACCTGACAACAAAATTCCTTGAGTAGAGAAAACATTCTCTTTCTGGTAAGCTCTTCTTTGGATCTTACATCTACTATGGAAAAATTAAAGGCAAAATAAACCTTTACTGCTATTGGTCACTTGCTCACAGTAGTCAGACAGGTTGACAGGTTTCCTAAAATTTTAATAGTTTTTTTTTCACATATCTGATTTTTTTTCCCCAAAACTTTTTTTTTTTAATATTTCTCTAAAATGCTAAAAATGCCAAAACTTTAATACAAAGCTGTGCCAAGTAAAAGTTTCCATAGTCCTGCAGACCTAGGGTTGCCACCATTTCTTGAAAAAAATATCGGCCTTCCTATATATTTATCTTTTTTCCCTATTAATAACATTGGGATCAGCCATCAAAAATACCAGCCAGGCCGGTAAAATACCGGCCAGGTGGCAACCTTCTCAGTGGGAGCTGCGCTGATCCTATTTTCCCATTTTAGAGGTTTTCGTCTTTTTTGTTGCTACTTTAATTTCTAGTGGGTTTTTTATGACAATAACTTTTAATAATTTTTATGGCATTCTTGGTTTTAGAGAAATATAGTTTAAAATGTGGTTTCAAAAACCTCCAGAACCAGTAAAATCAGTCATTTAAAGGGGACCTGTCACCCTAAGAAATAATTCCAAATCCTAAATTATAAAGTTACTCAAGCAAAATAAACTTCACTTACACTATTTAAGTTATTTTAATCTTGTTTCTTTGAGTCTCGGAAAATTATAACTACAGCAAGTAGGCAGCAGCCATTTTGTAAACACTTTTATTAAGGAAAACTTTGCATTATCACAAAATTGTATTCATGCGCCAGAATGGAGGACCTGATGCACATGCCCATGCACTGGCTACACAATTAGATGTTAAGAAGGGAGGGGGAATAGGGAGAGAGCAGTGACATCTAGGAAGTGCTGAATGGAAAGTGAAAGTAATTGCCAGCCCCGCCTCTATGCCTAAGGCATAGAGGAGGGGCAGGCAATATATGATTGACAGCTGAGATTTTTAAATGCGTTTATAACAGGTATGGCTGTTTTAATGGAAAAAAATAATGTGGGTTTCATGTTCAATTTGAAAAGCACTTTAACAAACAGACCTCTAAGTGTATATTTTTTACAATTTCAGAGTCTCATTAATGTTTATTCATGTTTATTATGTTTCACAGAATTAAATTTTACTCACACAAAATCATTGAGACCTAAGCATTATGGATTCCTGAAGCTCGATGCTTCCGAAACCTCAGCTCAAGCTTGACAGTTGCACTGTTAAAAATAAACAAGTGAAACTATAATAGCTTTGTTTATCTATCCAACAAATTGACCCATTATCAATATATTTAAGACATTGTGTGCATACAGCTACTAAAAATGCCTTACCCTTTAAACAAAACAGGGATTGTTTGTCCATACAGTATATTGCAATATATTTAAGCTGGTCAACTATATGAACTATAACACACAAGAGAAAGTTGTAATCACCACTAATTTCATTGCACCACCAATTAATGTTTTAAAAAATTAGTGGTGTGCACAACTTTCCCTTGTTTGTTATAGTTCATACAGGAGCAGTGACCAGCCCCTTGTAGCTCCCTCCCCTCCCGGCTATAGTCAGGTGATCCCACAGATGGCTAATAAAAGGGCAACCAAGTTTGGGAGTTTTACTTTGAAAGCAGCAAGTAAGTTGCAGGTAAAGCTCAGTCCCTTTTGTAAAATGTATATTGAAGCAATTGAATTTTTAATGAATCAGATGAAAGTTGAGTGTAGGACTGGCCATATCGGGGATGACTTTGAAGTAGTTGGCCAGCTTAAATATATTGCAATATATGCACAAACAATCCCTGTTTTGTTTAAAGGGGAGGGCATTTTTTTGTAGCTTAAGGCTCAACATTTTTCAATGTCCTTAATGTATATTTATAATGGGTTGAGTGCAGAGGATCTTTTGCATTTGTCTCAGTATATAAAGCAGGGATGTCTAACTTGAGGCCTTATTAAATGTTGCCTTACCCCATTTATTACAACCCGAGAACAAAATGATAGCCCCATTCATACTGCTGGGAGCCTGCTGCACCGGGGATCCTGGGATTGAGAAAAGATTCTAACACTTTCCATGCTACAACACAACGCTTACATTACAGACCATGTTAGAAAACAAACAGCATGCAACCGAGCAGGAAAAGGATACATTTGTTTATATGGTCCATTTATTCCTGTTTACATTTTTTTTCCTTTTATTTCAAGAAAATCCATCATCATTGAATTTAGAGGGAAGTCTCTATTTTACTTGCTTATTTTATGAGGTTTTCATAAAAAAAATGTAGGTTTCTCTTTTTCGTTTTAAACCACAGAGGCAGTTTAATACTGATTTCAGATTATGGGTTTCTAACCCTTTTGCAGGGTATTGCAACAGCTGAAAAAGGGATGCTGGGAGCCAATGTCCAGAGTTGATGAATGGCTGCAGGTTAGATACCTGTTTTTTTTTGGATCCATGCTAACCAGGTCAGTGTTTCTGGTTCACGTTTACCTGGTGATGTGTTTTGAGGTCCAAACGCTGAAAATGCAACACTAAAGATGGCCATCAATTGGCTGTAAGGAGCAAGTGGCAAAACAGAGCCTGTACAGCATAAATCTGTTTGATGTCCAGCTCTGTCCATAGGACAACAATGATTATTGCCACTTCACCATTCAATGACCAACAAGTGAGCTCTACTGAGGAAAAGCCATCTGTAGTGTCCCACGCAACTACAGTATGTCTAAGGTGACACTTTCCAATATGGATGCAACAATTTAAGAATAGTTACCTATTTTTCAAAGAATGTTTTCCTTTGTTAAAACACCTTAAGAATGTCTCTCATATTGTGCCAGCATTTTGTCGGATTTCACTTCCCTTACTGCATGTTTAAAGTATTTTGCAGGACTCTGCTGCCCTCTTGAGTTATTTAACCATGAAATACAAATTCCGAACGGTTTGTCTAGTCCTACAAATCAGAGCAATGGCATGCATCTAAACACATGTAATAATGCAATTTATATTCAAATCTGATTTTAATAAACTACATAGAAGATTTGCCACCTAAGACTAAACAACATTTGATGCATTCTGCCTTAGCAGTATGTACTTTTGTTTCCTGTTGAACTACACTGCCTGTATGGTGTCGGTGAATAAAAAGAAGAAACCACTTGATTTTAGCTAATCGCATTGCACATTAAAACACAAGATCAGACTTGGCAGCATCCCAAAGAATGGCATGCTGTTTCGTACAGTTGCATGATTAGATATTGAGGGACAGATAAGTCAATCTAACTAAAGCCTCTCATGTATAGTTCAAATAAATTTAAAATGCATAATTGAATTGTCACAGCACTTTAAAACTTTAATGTCAAATTTAATGTAGGGACCATATACAATTTCATTACTCTTGCCTAGAACACCATTCACTTATTTAGTATCTCAGGGTGTTGTAGCTACTGTTTAGCTTTACTTTAGGAAAAACAATTACAGAGACATAATCAATCACAGTTTAATCAGGCATACAGTGTGTAATGCCACTGTAAGATAGGCTCTGAGTAGTGATGGACGAATTTATTCTCCTGGCTCGAATTTGCGGCAAATTCCCGCTGCCGGTGAATACATTTGCGAAATGCCTGCGAAAATTTGCCAGCATAAAAAGAAACGGACGCAGGCGTCCCAAATGCGACACTGGCTGCATTTTCGCCGTTTGAAAAATTCAGTGAAGTGAAACGCCCCAGTTTCGCCCCGGAACTAGCTCTGAGTTCAAACGTTTTTTAAGCTGACCATACCTGGTCTGATTTTAGCTGCTGACTTGGCTTGTCCAGATCATCTGGCCAGATATCTATTGTAAAGGTTTAAAAATCTTAGTGCCACATCAGCCCATTAATGTGGTCCACCCCAATCTGAATTTCATTGTTCACATGTTGTGATGTCATTGATGACATTTCACGTTCACTTGGCACATAGCTAATACTGAGCTATAAAGTCATACCCTAAAAGATGCCTCAGAGAATTGTTATTAAAGCTTTACTGATCTTGCTTTAGCTCTAGCTCATGAATTTCATTCTCTGCTTTGCCTGTCCCATTGTTTTTGCAATACTGTGTATCAAAAGCTTTGGCAAAATCCAAGTAGATTAGATCTACTGCAATCCCATTGTCCATAGGCCTACTTACTACATCATAAAATGAAATTGTTGACATTATAAAGCCACATTGATAGCTACTTATAATATTAGGATAAAATTTGGACAATTGGTCATATATACCAAACTAAGCTCAGAAAATATTTAAAGGAAAATTATACCCACAAAATTAATACTTAAACGGCTCCTGTTGGCCAAAAATATTAGGTATTTAAAGAGGGGAGAATGCCGGGGTAAGGGTTGGGGAACAGTGGGTTTGGGTCGAGTTTTTCTCAACCCACACATCACTAATTTACACGAAACTGAATTTTGCATACGAGCTAGGGTTGCCACCAAATTTTTAAATCCAGCTAGGACATTGAAGTTAATGACATGGCTATCAGCCAGTTGTCATCAGCCCCTCCCCAGTACGGAACGCATTTTAGGACATCGTCCTGTGTAAACGATGTGCTACATGCGCCGTCCTATTGGTGTGGAATGCAGCATCGTGTAGTTTTTCACTCACCCATCCGCAAATGCTACAGTCACACCTCCGTCCTGGGCCCTCCCTCCTCAGCTATCAGCCATACGAACTCCCCCCTCAGCCCTCCGCCTTCCTCTCTCCTGGCTCCGCCTTCCTCCCTCCGCCTTCCTCCCTCCTGCCTCCGCCTTCCTCCCTCCTGTCTCCGCCTTCCTCCCTCCTGCCTCCACCTTCCTCCCTCCCTTCTCAGCCTTACGACCTCTTTCCTCAGCACTCAGCCTTCCACTTTGCCTCATTACCTCTCCCACCTCAAAACTCTGTTATCAGGCATCAGTCTTCTAAGATCCTAAAGTGGGGAGAGTGCGCACGCTGCTTTATTCACCTATTTTTTTTTAACTTCCGCTTTTTTCACAGCCAATAGGCGTCTTTAGGATCTTAGAAGACTGAAGCCGATAACAGAGTTTTGAGGGGGGAGGGCTGACTAGGGAAAGTGGAAGACTGAGTGCTGAGGAAAGAAGTTGGAAGGCTGAGAAAGGAGGGAGGAAGGCGGAGGGAGGAGGGAGGAAGGCGGAGGCAGGAGGGAGGAAGGCGGAGGCAGGAGGGAGGAAGGCGGAGGGAGGAAGGCGGAGCCAGGAGGGAGGAAGGCGGAGGGCTGAGGGGGGCGTTCGTATGGCTGATAGCTGAGGAGGGAGGGCCTAGGACGGAGGTGTGACTGTAGCATTTGCGGATGGGTGAGTGAAAAACCACACGATGCTGCATTCCACACCAATAGGACGGCGCATGTAGCACATCGTTTACACAGGACGATGTCCTAAAATGCTTTCCGTACCCCAGATATCACAGGCCCATCCCCTCCCCCCTGTTTTCCTGGAACTGAAAATGTGGCAACTCTAACATGAGATGTTTTATGCAACATATTTTATAGAGATCCACATTGTTTGGGGATATAGTTTTCCTTTAAGGGTGTATAGAGAGTTAGTGCTGAATTGCACTTAACCCTCTGTAGCAGTTCCCTGTAATGGAGCAGGCACAGAGCCTGTGTCTGTGGGCTTTTAGACATCACTTAGCAACCAGCTGCACATTGCTCTTAGGGCTGCAGGAAATGACAGGGCACTCTGGAAGTGGCAGGCAGGAAGAGGAAGCAGAGCCTGGCAGAGAGACCCACACAGTGGACAGAGATAGAGGAGCTGCTGGTGGACCCAGAGTGCTGAAAGGCCTCACCAAAAGCTGTCTTTTGGACCAGGCTGGCACAGGGAAGTCAGATCCTGTGTCTGGAGAGACCGAGAGTGTGAGTAGAGTCTGGACAGAAGGAACCAGCACTAGCAGGGGATTACCTTCTGAGTATCCAAAGGGGCTGGAGTTGCACTGCGTGTCCATAAGTGCTTGACTCCCCTGCAGATTCTGTGTAAAGCAGCATAATATACTTTTGGAGTAGTATCATTTTTAAAGTGATGGTATCCTAAAGGAGATTAAAGATTTTATAGACTGAGTTAAAGGACTTTCTTTTAGTTAATCAGACAGTGTGTGCCTGCCTAATTGGTTAGTGAGGCCCCTATTGCCACCTTGTTAGGAGTGCTGCTTGTATTAGTTGGCATAATTTTAGACAAAAAGTTATGAAGTTTACCAAATACTGTGTGTGAATTATTACTGTTTTCATAGTTGGGCCACCCATAGGTGTATTTCTGGATCCCACAAGGTGGAACACTGCACTAGTAAGTACCAGGTACCCAGTCTCTCCCGATACCACTGCAGAGTGGCTCAGGTTTGTCCCGTGCCATCAGGTAAGTGCCACAGGTGGAGTGTAACACTGACAGAAGGTGTGTTGAAACGGTTACATAACATCCAGGGTTAGCATTCCTTAAAGGAAAATTATACCCCCAAATAATGTAGGTCCCTATAAAAAGATATTGCTTAAAACAGCTCATATGTAAAACCCTTGCTTCATGTAAAAAAAAAACAAGAAGTGCCTACCCCTTAAAGGAAAACTATACCCCCCCCCCAACAATGTAGGCCTCTATAAACTAATGTTATATAAAACAGCTCATAGGCAGAAAAAAAAATGTTCATAATAAACTTTTTTTGGAATATGTCCCATTGGGTAATCATAAATAGAAAATTCCCATTTTAAAAAATAAGGTCTGCCCCCTGCCCATCACAAAATGGTGGTTCAAGGCAAGAGATGTAAAAGGGCAATATTTACTTAAATATATACACCAGTTTGGTAAAATTCTTTAATATGCCACTTAATATGATATAAACCAGGGGTGTCCAACCTGCTGCCCGAGGGCCGCATCCAGCACAGGATTGATATGAATGTGGCCCAGCTTGAAATGCTTGGTTTTCGAGGAAACGTCATATTGCAAATGATATAGGAGTAGGCAGGAGCTCCCCTGGAGCCCTGGAATATGGGACACCTGATATTAAATAGACTTATTATTACTACTAAATGGGCAATGGACAGAGTCACCCACTCTGTCCATTGCCCAGTTAGTAGTAATAATAATAAGTATTTAATATAAGGTGTCCCATATTCCAGTGTATAGCTCCATCTGGTTATCCAACTGGTATTGTAGTTCTTTTCTGTGCATTTTCTTTACTTTTACAAATCAAAAATGTTTGTGTATTTCATGTGTGGCCCCAGACAATTTTTCTTCTTCCTATGTGGCCCAACTTGAGAAAAGGCCAAAATAGGCCTGAAACTTCGCTGTGTCAAGATTGTTGCCATAAGTAACTAATAAAGGCTTTTAATCTAAGAAGACCGGTGCTGTGCTTAAAAGTTCTCTATGTGGCCCAGGGAAGCTAAAAGGTTGGACACCCCTGATATAAACTTTTACTTAAATATTCATTTTGGGGGTAAAGTTTTTCTTTAAACATTTCAATATCAAATGTTGTGTCAGCCAGTTGTTTGAGTTCAGCCTGCTATAGAGTGGGCTTTGTAACACTGAATTCCCTATTGCAGGGGTCCCCAACCTTTTTTTACTTGTGAGCCACATTTAAATGTAAAAAAGAGTTTGAGAGCAACACAAGCATGAAAAAGTCCATGGGGATGTAAAATGAGAGCTGTGATTGGCTGTATGGTAGCCTCTATATGGACTGGTAGCCTGCAGAAGGCTCTGTTCGGCAGTACAACAGGTTTTTATGCAACCAAAACTTGCCAACATCCAAGGGGTTGGAGAGAAACATGTTGCTCGCGAGCTACTGGTTGGGGATGACTTCCCTACTGTATATTCTGAGAAAAATAAATTGCTTGCAATTGCTTGCTACAGCCAGGTGCAATGTCCTTTTCCGTAATGGCTTTGCCTAGTGCAGTCCCATTAAGGGTATAAGTGGCTTGGATATTTTTACATCCCAGGTGCATGACTTTACATCAATCAACATTGAATCTCATTTGCCACTTAGCTGCCCATATTGACAGTTTGTCAAGATCCTGTTGCAAAGATGTCACATCCTGGATGGAATTAATTGGGCTGGATAGTTTTGTGTCAGCTGCAAACACTGATACATTACTTACAATACCCTCCCCTAAATAAAAGAACCGCCAAAAGAGAATGTACGATTAACAACCACCCTCTGTACCTGATCAGGTAGCCACTTTCCTATCCATTGCAAATCTCTTCTTTAAGACCAACAAAATATGATTGATATATATATATATATATATAATATCATATTATATCATAGTAGTTTCACATCATGGGTATTGCTCACACCACCAGGACCCGATGTCCTGAATCAGCAGAATTGAAGTCCTGAAGCGGCAAAAAGACCTAAAGTCTTGAAGCGGTAAAAAGACTGGGCGGACCCTGGTACGGGACGTGCAGCCGGGCCCCCTCCATATTAGATTATCAACCCGGAAATCAGCAGTGCAAGAGGTGCCCTGAGGGGGTGCAGACCCTGACCCAATCGCACCCCCTGCTCTCCTGATAGTTCCACCACTGGTCCTGAAGCAGCAAAATTGAAGACCTGAAGCAGCGAAAAAGACCCAAAGTCATGAAAGCAGCTGATATTGAAGTCCTGAAGCTGCAGAAAGACCCCAGTCACAAAAACAAACTAAATTGAAGTCCTAAAGTGACAAAAAGACCCGAAGTCATGAAAGGAGACAAAGTAGAACTCCTGAAGCCACGAGTTCAATTCCACTGAACACCAATGTGTGTGTTTTTTTTTTACTTTATTATTCCCCTGGCCACCAATGTATTATTTTAATACTCTAGAAGCCCCTGCCACCATTTTTTTTAAAAAGATAGTCTCTGGGTCCCCAATTTTTTTTTTTTACTTTTAAGGAGGGCCCAGGCGCAAAGTTTTTTTAAAAAAACTTTTACGGGGACCCTGGTGCCAGTAGCTTTTTATAACTTGTGTGTGGGGGTGTAGCTAGGGTTGCCACCCAGCCGGTATTTTACCGGCCTAGCCGGTAAAACACCCGGCAAGGCAGGGGCCGGTATTACAAATTTACCGGCAATGTAGCTGCCGGTAAATTTGTAATA
>CM044434.1:133434549-133511135 GCA_024363595.1 Xenopus borealis
CTTTTCGGTCCCGCCCCCCGCAGGCCGGTAAAAACTAATAGAAAAGGTGGCAACCCTAGGTGTAGCAGGGGTTACGTTTTTTTTAGCACTGATGTATGTGTGGTCTTTTAACTGTGGTGCGGAGTGGGTCGGGGTAGGCAGAGCCAATGGGGCCCCAAAAATATTGTTGTAGGGGCCTGTGATTTCTAATTTCTGGCGGTGGTAGGGTTGCCACCTGGCTGGTATTTTACCGGCCTGGCCAGTAAAAATTATGGTTGATCCCAATGTTATGAATAGGGAAAAAAGATAAATATAGATCAACATAACATATAGATCAAATCAAATATGTGTTTTTTATGCTGGGGGGTTGGGTGGGGTATTCAGATTCCATTAAACTATAACCTTATTGGAAAATTAACCCCATTTCTAGACCATTGGTGGTCACGTGAGTCGGGTTTCTAAGGCTACAGGACGCTGAAGCCCGGGGACAGCTTCCCATGCGTTCCAAGCCTCTCTTTGGCGCAGGCACTCTACAGCTGTGCAGTTTCTGGACTGCGTTGTTCTTTTCTAAAACCCCTAGCTTTATCATTCCCTATCCCCCCGCAACGTATGTCTCCTCACTGTCACAACAGTAAACATCTCTCTCCGGTCTTGTCCTATAAAACTGCACGCTATTCCTATTGGTTCGTATTCGTGAAGCCTGACCGCAAAAACGGCGCCCATTGGTTGTTGTGAATTTAGCTGGCGGCGCAGCGCACCAATCGCCTGAGCCCGTGTCTGGTATCTGTAAGTGCTGTGTACGCAGCTCCAGTGTGGGCTCAGCTGGCAAGTTTCAGCCATGGCGGTCACCAGGCAGCTTTGGATCCGAATCATTTACGCGGTAGTGGGCACCTTGTTTGGCCTATCAGCCTTCCTGGTATGGAATATAGCCTTTGTGCAGCCTTGGACTGCGGCCATGGGAGGGTTATCAGGTAAGGGGCCCGAAGTAGTGATGTCATGTATCTTGTGTCATGTGATATTTGGTTATTTACGTTTTGTCTTGCCTATGTCCAAAAAGAAAGGGCATTGATGGGGGGTGCTGGTATTTATTGTCCCAAAAAGCCTTGGGGAATGTTATGTGCAGTAATATAGGGTTTTGGTTTGTGACATACACGTATAGAATCTAATATCTGGATAGTGGATACCCATTATAAGGAAGCTCAAAAACACTGGCTGCTCTTCCTCATCATGTCACCTATAAGCAGACATTCTGCTAATCATTTCTCTCTGTAATAATGAATGTGCCTTGCCCTTTAAATCTATTTTGGTGGCAAACTATCCCATAGGGTTTAATGTTTAAATTTTCAAATATCCTTCAGATTTCTTAAGACTGCTGCAGCCACACAAAAAAGGCTTGGGGGGGGGGTGGGGAGCTGGGGGGGAGGCTATGTAGGGTAGGAGTTTTTATAGATAAGGGTTTGGTTCTCCTTTAATCTTTGGAGCCTATGATTTAGTGTCATGAAGAGGAAACAAAAACCACGTAAAGCTCATTGTATCAAATAAACTAAATTTTCTCTGCACGTCTTTCTGGAAGAGTTCTCTGCTGAGTGACTTCTCCGCTACAATACAGTGACTCGCTCCTTCAGCTGAAGGTTCAGGGCAGTGCACCTGGACCTCTTCCATTATTATGTGAGTTAATACCTTGCAAACTTATACTTTGTGATTTTGTGATGAAACCCAAAAAGACTTCTGGCATCTAGTGGCAGGTGAATGCTGTCAGAAGACACCATTCCAGTTCAGCAGACGTTAGATGGCTGCAGTCTACCCACAGATCCATTCAGAACAGATGATTGATGTTGACTCAGATGTAGTTAGGGTTGCCACCTTTAATGGAAAAAAATACTGGCCTTCCTATATTCTCACTGTTTTTTCCTATAATAACATTGGCCTTAAGCATTATTTTTACCGGCTAGGCTGGTAAAATACCGGCCAGGTGGCAACCCTAGATGTAGTGTAGTGTTTGAGAAACAAACAAAAGCATATTATTGCTCATACCTTCCTTTATAATAAGTAAGGACGCACCAGGTTCTTGTTTTCCAAATTCCGATTTGAAGGTTTGGCTGAATCCCGAACCTAATCTGAAAACTAATTTGCATATGCAAAGTAGCATCTGGAAGGGAGGACACTACTAAAATAAAAAAAAAAAAAAAGGCTCAGATTCTAGCGATTTGGTGTATCCTTAATAATAAAGTAACTTCAACGTGGCTAGCGTTAAAAATTACATCAAACGTACTGTTTTTTTTGCTGCCATCCAAAGGGATCTCAAGTGTAAATCCATAGTGTATGACTATGCATGCTTTCAGTTGTGGGAACATTCCAGAACAATTAGTGGCTAGACGTGAGTTTAATTTTGGTATTTTTTGGAGATTCAGTACAGAAAGATTAGTCAAGCAGAATGTATATGAATGAGAAGCATGGGAGCAGGGCCAGAGCTGTTTCGTAAGTAACAGTAAATGAGGATATTGGCAAACAGGAGATGCAATTGCAGATGAAAGTGCTGAAGCCCTTGTTGCCGTGTGGAAAACACTGTTTTTGCTCTCTGCTAAGTTTACTTTCCATATAAGTTACATGAGGTTTGTTCATACAGGCGGCAGCATCTAAGTGGTGGGTGTGTTTAATGTTTTAATGAACTGCTAGTCAGCCTCATGACCCCGGGCTCACTTTGCTACTCCCCACTATTGTCTCCATTATCAAGTAACTATAGTAGTGAATTTTACCTACGTAAAACGTTTAATAGAAATATTAAGAGATCAATGGATAGTTATTCAATTATTACTTGCAGTTTTAGGCCCCTTGTGCGCTGGCAAACAAAAGGCCCGTCACCACAGCTCATACTACTGAATAGTGATGAGCAAATCTGTCCCGTTTCGCTTTGCCCAAAAATTTGCGAAACTGCAAAAAAATTTGCCAAATGAATTGAAGGCAATGGGTGTTTTTATGCGCGTTTTTTCTTACTCAAAATGCATTAAAGCCAATGGCTGTTTTTCTTATGGCGACTTTTATTGTCCTAATGTATTAAAGCCAATGAGCGTTTTTCTTTTGGTGACTTTTTTTGTACGAATACATCAAAGCCAATGGGCTTTTTTATCTTATAGCGACTTTTTTGTCCTAATGCATTAAAGTCAACGGGTGTTTTTTCTTATGGCAACTTTTATTGTCCTAATGCATTAAATTCAGTGGACATTCTTTCCTTTGGTGACTTTTATTGTCAATGGGCGTTTTTTCTCTGTGAATTTTTGTGAAAAATTTGCACATGCCGAAATTCGGAATTTTGCCGCAAATCCATGGATGGCAAATAAATTCACTCATCACTACTTCAGAATGACCAACAATTGCACAAACTCAATTTGAGCTTATCATTTGCTAGTATAAGGGGTAACAGCAGAGAGAGGTTTGTTGCCCATTGTTGTTCTTCCATGAGAAAAGCAACAGATACAATGCCCCATGCACCAGAGGCCTGAGGAATAAGGAAAAAAAGTAAAAACAATTAAAGTGGACCTGTCACCCAAAAAAATATTAAAAATCATATTTTATCACATTAGTCAAGCAAAATGAACATCAATTACACTATATAAATTATTTTAGTCTTGTTTTCTTCAGTCTGGGAATTCATAATTCTAGCAAGCAGGCAGGAGCCATTTTGTGGACACTGTTATTAAGACAAGCCTTGTATCATCTCAGAATCTTGTTTGTGCACCAGAATGGGGGACCCGATGTCTATCCCCAAGTCCTGGCTACACAATTAAATGGTTAAGAGAACTGGGGGAATGTGTGGGGAGCAGTGACTTATAGGAAGTGCTGAATGGAAAGTGAAAGTAATTATCTGCCTAAGGCATAGAGGAGGGGCAGACAATATTTGATTGACAGCTGAGATTTTTAAATGAGCTTAAAACCGCTATGAATGGTTTAATAAAAATTTGAAATTGGATTTCATGTTTAATTTGAAAAGGACTTTTATTATACAGATTTTTGTGTCTGGGTGACGGGTCCACTTTAAGCACACAACATACAGGGCATTTTATCACTGCGGAATTCTAATACTCTATCTAGATCCTCGTTCTTTTCTAACATGAGGCAAATATAAATGAATTCTAGCACTCTGCCACTAGGGATTGCCTTGGTTTTATGAAGATGGTTTTGCTCTATTAAAGGTAACATCAAAAAACGAAATTGTTTTAAAGTAATTAAAATATAATGTTGTCCTGTACTGGTAAAACTGCAATGTTTGCTTCAGAAGCACTACTATTGTTTATATAAATAAGCTGCTGTGTGGCCATGGGGGCAGCCATTCAAAGGAGAGAAGGCTCAAGTTACACAGCAGATAAGCTCTGTAGAACATAATGTTATCTGTTATCCATTACTTATCCTGTGCCATGTAGCCATTTTTCAATTTCCGCCATTGCTACTTAGCAGCTTGTTTATATGAACTACAGTAGTGTTTCTGAAGCAAACACATCAGTTTTAAAGGACCAGTAACATCAAAAAATGAAATTCTTTTAAAGTAATAAAAATATAAAGCAGTGTTTCCCTGCACTGGTAAAACTGCTGTATTTGCTTCAGAAACACTACTATTGTTTATATAAATAAGCTGTTGTGTAGCCATGGGGGCAGCCATTCAAAGTTGCACAGCAGATAACATTATGTTCTACAAGAGCTTATCTGCTATCTGTTATCCTAACTTATCCTGTGCCATATAGCCAATTTCCACCATTACTACTTAGCAGCTTGCTTATATGAATTATAGTAGTGTTTCTGAAGCAAACAGATCAGTTTTAACAGCACAGGGCAACACTACATGATATTTTCTTTACTTTAAAGGTGAAGGAAAGCTAAAATATAAATAAAGTTGTGTAGATCGGCTACAAGTGTTGAGATACTTACTAGAATATTTGCTCTACATGTTTTTTCCATCTTATGTAATTCCTGATAGTCTTAAAAATGTTTGAAGTGCATGTAATCAGAAAGCCATCCCTCTCCGTTGCCTAATTGTCTCTAACAGGGCTTGCACATGCACAGTATAGTTTCTTTAAGTCCTGCGCATTCGCACATTATCATTTAATTTCCCTGTTCGATCGTGGAAAATTAGGTCAGGTGGTACAATGAAACGTCATATTTGACCTCTTTTTCTCCTCCCCTTAAGGCTGGGGACAGACAGGGAGATTCAGTCGCCTGGCGTTTAATGGCAGGCGACAGAATCTCCCTTTCTGTCCCTAGCCTAACTCTGCAACACCAAACTTACATAGATAGTGAGATGCTGAACAGAGACACAGCAGAGAGATGCCTACTTTGTGACACGCTGTTTATGTGACGTTAGAGGTCATGGGGGAGTAATCAATTAAGCGCATGCCAGATACAGGATGTGACGCGCAACTGGCCAACATGGCGGCCGCAAAATTTCAAAGGCACAGTATCAATGAAGGAGACGTAATTGGGGTGTGAAAATGATGCGGTTCAGGAGGGGTGCGCCCAACCAATGATTACAAATACAGTAGGTATTAAAAATTTCCTTCTCCTTTAAAACACTTTAATTTTTTGGTGTTACTGTTCCCTTAAGCAAACATCTTGGATCTGAGAGTTCCATCCTGTAGTAGTGTGAATTGCATGTTTTGTAATTTGTGCTGTTGCCCAGTATTTCTTGCTCCCATTCCTATCCTGATGACTGCATTCCTGTGATTGGGAGGGAGAGAGGATTCTTGTAAGAAGAACTCTGGGAATCTATAGTTCTTTCAGAAAGCCTTGGGCTCTGACGCTATTCCTGTAAGAGCTGCGTTCAACAATCAGTAATTGGCATTTCTCATGGGCATTTTCCCTGTCACAAGTATTGCTCAAACTGAAAATGTTTCACAAAATGTGGGTGAAAGGGATCAGTCCAGCAGCTCTGCCAATTTCTCCTTCAGTGTATGATAAATTGCTTAGATCACACTGCCTGGATGACAAAATTGCATTTTTTTTGTCCTGGGGTAGTGGATTAGCAATTAAACTAAGGGGCAGATTTACTAAGGGTCAATTGTCGAGGGCTTTTAGCCCTCAAATTCGACTGGCGAATATTTGGCGAATAAATATTTGCCAAAATCAAATTAAATATTTGCTGGTTTTGAGCGCGTTTTTGACTATTTGCCAGAATCGTAGGATCGAACAATTCTACAAAAAGTTGCTGAAAAAACATTTGAATATTCGCCCAAATCGTATGAATCGAATGTTCAAAGTGTTCGATCGTACGATTGAAATTCGGCAAAAGACTTAGAAAAAAGCCTATGGGGGATTCCCATAGGTTTCTATTGAAATTCGGTAGGTTCAATCTGGCGAAGTAGGCATAAAAATTTTAAAGGGTAAGTTCTTCGTCTGGCGAATAGTCGAACGATCGAATATATATCTATTCTATGCGCCCGAATAGTCGATAGTCGAAAACTGCTTAATTTGCATATTCGAATAGTCGCACAATCGAATATAGACTATTCGAATCCTTCACACAAATTTAGTAAATCAGCCCCTAAGAGTGTCTAATTTTGTTCCCTGTTAAAGATGCAGTATACCCATTAGTTCAATATAAGTGCAATGAATAGGGCTTGCGCTGAACATAATTTTTACTTGCTGTTTAAATCACAAAAAATATGTGGTTTTTATTAATTCTTAAGCTAAATGGGGAAACTGAAGCTACTCCGTGTTTGGCCCTTGCGAGGAAGATCATATATATTCCCAGAGCACAAATGATCCCCTGCATAATTATCTGCCATGCAAATATGGAGTAACTTAAGTTTTTCTTTAGTAGACACAAATTGCTGCTTGATATAAACTACAGATTTATTAGGTTATGTAATAAAATGCACTAAGTTTGTCCTGGTACAGTAACAAAAGGCAACCAATGTCAGGTAAACAACTTATCGGTTATATATTGTTGTAAGTCTCACCCCTTCCAATTACTGGGCCATCGCCACTGATGCAGAATGAGTTTAGGGAACCAGCCTTTGGTTTTATTCACACTGAAACTTGCTGATAGGCTGTGCAAAATAAATAATGTTTTCAGTATAATTAATTAGCTAAAAATGTAATGTATAAAGGCCGGAGTGATTGGATGTCTAACATAATAGCCAGAACACTACTTCCTGCTTTTCAGATCTCTAACTCTGAGTTAGTCAGTGACTTGAAGGGGGGTCACATAGGACAAAACTGTTCAGTGAGTTTGTAATTGATCCTCAGCATTCAGCTCAGATTCAAAAGCAACAGTGTGCCCCCCCTTTCAAGTCACCAGTTGGTTACTGCCTGGTAACCAATCAGTGGAAACCAAGAGAGCTGAAAAGCAGGAAGTGGTGTTCTGGTTATTATGTTATACATCTAGTCACTCCAGCCTTTATACATTACATTGTTGTCTAATTAATTATATTGAAAACATTATTTATTTTGCACAGCCTATCTGCTTACACAGTTTTTATTTTTTTACTGATCAATTCCTTTAAGCACTGTGAAAGGCCATTAATAGTAACATAAATTTCCCTGCATTAGTACTCCAGCCTACTTGCAGTGCCCTGGGTTGGAATACTGGAACCCCAAATAAAATGTAGCATAGCTACGCAAGGTAGTCAGGTGAAAAGCTATGGGGGGTCACAGTGCAAATTTCACTGCCCTCAGATAACAGAATATTATAATATAGTAAATCAGAGTCTGTTTTCTCTCTACTTACGGTTCATAACAGGGAACCTGTCTGGAGAAAATAGGTTCAGACAGAATTACCCACAAACCTTTCTTCTTAGTTAAAGGGATATTGTCATGAGAAAACGTTTTTTTTTCTTTTTCAAAAAGCATCAGTTAATAGTGCTGCTCCAGAAGAATTCTGCACTGCATCAATTTTTCAAAAGAGCAAACAGATTTTTTATATTGTTCTTTGAAATCTGACATGGGGCTAGACATACAGTATCGTAATTTTTTTTCTCCAGATGCCCCCAGTCATGTGACTTGTGCTTTGAAAAACTTTGCGCTTAGCACATGCGGCGCTTCGTTTTCCAAAGTCGCCCGACGTTGCCTCCTGGCAAATTTCAGGTGACTTTGGAAAACGAAGCATGTGCTTAGTGCAGGCGACTTTTCATTATTGCAGAAGGGAAGACATTCCAAAGCACTTTTGCAGAGATTGTCACCCAGAAGAACAGGCGATTAGTCGCCAGGCGACTAAATCTCCCCGAATCTGCCAGTGTGTCACTCCCTTTAGTAAGAGAAAAACAGCCTGCCAGATAGTATAGCAGCTGGGAAACTAACAATATGTCTAGCCCCTTGTTAGATTTCAAAATTGAAAATAAAAAAATCTGTGTGCTCTTTTGATAAATGGGTTTCAGTGCAGAATTCTGCTGGAGCAGCACTATTAACTGATGCGTTTTGAAAAAAACGCGTTTTCCCACGAAAAATGGTGAGTAGATGAAGCAATGGGGTTGTCCATTGTCTCTTATTTTATTCTTGGGTAAAGTGACTGCTCATTGTTTGCCTTTTCTGCACATTCTGCTCTTGTATGTTTGTTTTATTACTCCTATTGATGGACATTTGGTCTATAGACATGCTCTGATTTTCCCCTAAATGGATGAGCATTCAAAATGTTTAATAACATGTATACTACTTCCATTGTTGGACTGGGATGCCAGTGGCGCACCAGAAAACCTTAGACCAGGGCCCCACCTGAAAACTTTAGACCATGGACCCACTTTCCAAACTAGTATTCCTCCTCTCCTCACTCAACCTCTTTTTTTCTCCTAGTCTTTTATATCTATTTACTATACTCTATTCTTCCATTATTAAGCCTCTTTTTTTTACCATAAAATAGGGAATGACTGTGAAATAGGCCACATAGTTGGAAGCAAAGGGGCCCATTGACATCTGGGCCCACCGGGAGTTTTCCTGGTATCCCGGTGGTCCAGTCCGACACTGACTACTTCTGTTTTGTACAAGTTGCAGTTACATACATGTTTCTCAGTGACTGTCCACTTTATTATTTGCTCTGTATGCTGTTTCTGCACTTTGTTCAATATTAAAATTGTTAGAGAAATAAATCTGGGTAAAAAAGGGAAATAGAACATGTGGTCACCAGTATTTGCTGTGTCATGGTGTCCCTTTCTGCAGTGCAAGGTTCGTTTTAGCCACGTGTCTTGGTTTTTGCATGACCAGGCAACGTGACACTGCACTTTTTGTCTTGCTATCTGTTTATTCACGTGATTGTGAGGAACCATCCCCGCACTGACTGCGGAAAGAATTGAGTGGTATATGGAGTTAGCAAATTAACTTATCAAATACACAGTACAGTAGACCCCCCTCATTTTATGTTTTTCTGGGGACCAGGAAAAAATTATGTAAAATCCGGAAAAATCAGGGAAATGTTACATTAACTTTTTCATCAAGTAATGAAAGGATATAAGCACAGGAGTGAGATACAATATTTGCTGTATTAATAACAGGGTTAAGCATTGCCGGGTTAATGTTGCACTATGGGGGTATATGTCTCTCTGTCAGTCACATACACAACCTAAAGCAATAAGTGATTGGTGCAGGACTGTATAAGGGTCAGACTCATTGGAACTGACCATTTACAGGCATCTGGTTAGTATATTAAACATCTATATTTCACAAATAACATTCAGTTTTGTCTGACTGTGCCTGGTATTGTGTTTTTCAGGGGTTCTAGCACTTTGGGCGCTGATCACACACATAATGTACGTGCAAGACTTCTGGAGGACATGGCTAAAAGGACTGCGCTTCTTCCTTTGTATAGGTGGCCTTTTCTTTGTACTAGCGCTGGTGGCCTTCATCACATTCCTTGCAGTAGCCATATCAGAAAAGCAATGTAAGTGCCAGTGCATGCATCTTTAAAGGGAAATCAAAACACATTTAATGTACATTTAACAATAGACTCCTTATAATTCGTGGGCTCAGAACATTTTCTATAAAGACAGTATATGCCCCAGGTTATGTCTTATGCAGATTTTATGTAATTGCAGATGAGGGGGGAAGATGGGAAACCCAAAATGCAAGGGCTGAGTATTAAAACTGGGGGAAACTGTAATGGGGTGAGAGCTAATGAGAGAGTAAAAGAGAAGTGCATTGAGAACAAAAAGAAAACAAAAATAAGTTATTGAAGTAAAAATTCCAGAATGGAAGAGCAGATCAGAGGTTGAGAAAAGTAGTGAGGAGAAGGTAAGGCAGATAGGTATTGAGAAGTTAAGAGCGAGGGGGGGGAGATCAGTCCAATATTCATAGAGATCAAACCTAATTCCTACATTTATATTGCTCTACATTTGAATATTACTGGTTAGAGTGACAGATGCTAGATGCAGGAAGCTCCGTTACATTTCCACTATAATTCTTTTGGAGAACTAGTTGTAGTTCCCATGATAATTTATTAGCTCTTGTGTGGATTTTCTGGGATACAGAGACTGCAGGACACCAACATTATGTAGCAGATACACCAGCACTCCAGTATCTGTCTCCCTCCATCACCCAGCAGCTTGCTTTAACCCATGTATGGAAAGGGCCCCTAAAACAGGGTTTCAGTGGCCCTTTAAAATATACATTTTGTAGCCATGCTTCCTTAAAAATGCATATAGACAGACCTCAAGTTGAGCCCAGATGAATTCTTATTGCTGTTTATCAGCTGAAAATCTCAATTCAGTGAAATAATTTGTACAGTTGTGCTCATAAGTTTACATACCCTGGCAGAACTTATGATTTCTTAAAGGGCACCTATGGGGCTAAAAAAAATCCCCAAACCCAAGGTGCGGGCTGATAGAGCCCGCATTCTGGTTTGGGGTTCTAGTAGTTAAAAAAAAAAAAAAAAAAAAAAAAAATTCCCCGAGCTGCCATGTCAGCCCATGCGCAGAATGAAAAGCTGCCTGAACTTGTGGCAGCTTTTCAGTTGGCTTATGCGCATGACGTCACATGCGCATGGGCTGTCATGGCGGCTCGCACCGGGAGCTCCCTCCCGGTGCGAGTAAGCCAGCACAGGCAGGGGGAACCCCAAACCGCAATGCGGGCTCTATCTGCCGGCACCTTTGGTTTGGGGAATTTTTTTAGCCCCATAGGTGCCGTTTAGGCATTTTTCATTCATTTCATTCATGTTATCATTCATATTTCAGAGAATATGAATGATAAAAAAAACTTTTCTTTCACTCATGGTTGGTGGTTGTCTGAAGCCTTTTATTGTCAAACTACTGGGTTTACTCTTTTTAAATCCGTAATCACTACACAAACTACCCAAATGACCCTGATCAAAAGTTTACATACCCCAGTTCTTAATACTGTGTATTTCCCCCTTTAACATCAATGAGAGCTTGAAGTCTTTTGTGGTAGTTGTGGATGAGGCTCTTTATTTTCTCAGACGGTAAAGCTGCCCATTCTTTCTGGCAAAAAGCCTCCAGTTCCCGTAAATTCTTGGGCTGTCTTGTATGAACTGCACGTTTGAGGTCTCCCCAGAGTGGCTCAATGATATTGAGGTCAGGAGACTGAGATGGCCACTCCAGAACCTTCACCTTATTTTGCTGTAGCCAATGACAGGTCGACTTGGCCTTGTGTGGCCATGTTGTAATGTCCAAATACTTCCCATGCGCAGCATCCGGGCTGATGAGTGCAAATTTTCCACCAGTATCTTTTGATAACTTACTGCATTAATTTTGCTATCAGTTCTGACCAAATTTCCTGTGCCTTTGTAACTCTCACATCCCCAAAACATCAGTGATCCACCACCATGTTTCACAGTAGGAATGGTGTACCTTTCATCATAGGCCTTGTTGACTCCTCTCCAAATGTAGCGTTTATGGTTGTGGCCAAAAAGTAAAATTTTAGTCTCATCACTCCAAATGAGGCTTGTCTCTGTGCTGTTTGGCATATTATAAGCAGGATACTTTGTGGCATTTGCCAGTAATGGCTTTCTTCTGGCAACTCGACCATGCAGCTCATCTTTCTTCAAGTGCTTCTTTTCTTGAAACAGCCACACCACATTTTTTCAGATAGTCCTGTATTTCACCTGACGTTATTTGTTGGATTTTCCTTGCATCCCGAACAAATTTTCTGGCAGTTGTGGCTGAAATTGTAGCTTTATCTGGTTTGGTTTCAACAGAACCACTCATTTTCCACTTCTTTATTAGAGTTTGAACACTGCTGATTGGCATTCTCAATTCATTTGATATTTTCTTAAATCGCTTTCCCATTTCATAGAGTTCAGCTATCTTGTCCCGCAGATCCTTTTGCTTTCCCCATGATTTAGAATCCAAAAAAACATCAGTTCAGCACTGGATGAAAGATGCAAGGGTCTGTCAGGAGTCCAGAAAGTCATTGGCCTTTTATAAAACCCACTTATTACAAGCAAACAGATCACAGGTGAAGATTGTTACCTTTAATAGCCATTTTAATCCTTTTGTGTCAAGTTGTGTGCATGTTATTAGGCCAAATCACCAGGGTATGTAAACTTTTGATAAGAGTCATTTGGGTAGTTTTTGATTATGACTTAAACAAGAGAATCCCATTTACATGGGTTTATCCTATAGGCTAAAGCTCACCCACTGGGTTTTTAAGCAAAAGCCAGGATAATAGCTGATCCCAACTACAGGCCGATTTTGCCTTTCTTGAGGCTCATCAGTGTAGTGCAGGGTTGTCTGATCAGCTTAGATAGAGCCACCAAATGGTTTTGCATACAAGTCACAAAGGTTGAGGAGACATACAGCTTGTTTGGAATTCATTCCCAGGATTACATTTGTTTATTTAATTCTGTATGAGGCAGTTTCCTCAACCTTTGTGGCTTGTATGCAAAAAAATGCTATTATCCTGGCTTTTGCTTACAAACCCACTGGGTGAGCTTTAGCCTATAGGATAAACCCATGTAAATGGGATTCTCTTGGAGCTTGTTTGGAATTCATTCCCAGGATTCCTTTTGTTTATTTAATTTTGTATGAGGCTCCTCAACCTTTGTGGCTTGTATGATTATGATTTAAAAAGATTATGATTTAAAGAGCGTAAACACAGTTGTTTGACAATAAATGGCTTCGGCCAACCACTAACCATGAGTGAAAAGTTTCTGTGTTATCATTCATATGAAATCATAAATTCTGCCAGGGTATGTAAACTTATGAGTACAACTCTAGGGGGCCGATGTACTAAATTCACGTGAATAGATTGAAGTTCAATCGAATTTCGAACGTAGGATTTATTCGTTTGGATGAATATGCAAATTTTGGCATATTCGATCATCGAATAGCGAATGATCGAATACATTCGAATAGAGTCGAATGAACGAATATTCGATCAGCGAAGGATTTAAATTTTAAAGTTTATTCGATTGCCTACTTCACCAGATTGGACCTACCGAATTGCAATAGAAGCCTATGGGAGCACTCCCAAGTCCTGATCGAATCGTACGAATCATTCGACTGATCGAATAAATTATTCGACTGATTGAATAAATTTGTATTCGATCGTCGAATGATCGAATATCGAATAAAAGGTAGCCTACAACTATTTATTTAGCATTCGACAATCGAATGCTAATCAAATATCGAATTTGGTTGAGGTAATTATGGGAATAATAGTAAATTTGCCCCTAGGTATTGAAGAGCAACCCTTACAGTTTTTTCACTGTAATTCCAATGAAATAACATTTCTGCATGACAAATGTTCACTTCTGCTAAATTGTAAGCTTTTTCCTGTTCTTTTTTCCTCACATGACCTACAGCCTTATCCAACCCAAAGAGCTTATACTTATCCTGTGTATGGAGCTTCATGTCCATGAAATGGGCCTTCCTGCTCAGCCTGTACTCTCACCGCTACAGGAAAGAGTTTGCTGATATCAGCATCCTCAGTGACTTCTGACACAGACAATGCCCAACAGGGGACTTAAATCCTGGAGTTTTATACGTGTGATAGAACACAGCAGCTCTTTCTTCTCTGTACTGATCATCTGGGTGTATGCCTGAAGAAGGAAGGAAAGATGGAAGACCATGAACATTGCTTTCATATTCCTATTGAACTGCCGTGCATCTGAATATCCCATGGTATTTTTTGTAATTCATTTGAATCCTCTTTTTGGGTTAAGATCTGAAATATTTCTGAGAGTAGTGATTGGGTACTTCTCGACCCCACACAGTTAGTTCTGGTTTAAAAAAAAAAAAAAAGGGTGGAGGGCAGAGTAAACCTTTTTAACTTTCATGAGAAGGGGATGTTTCATTTCACAGCTTAATTACCTCATCTTATCCACAAAATGCTCATTTTTCACAAATTTCCAATTATATATATATATATATATATATATATATATATATATATATATATATATATATATATATACATATATACAAACACACTTTTTTAAACTAAAGTTTTTTAAAACTTGTTTGTATGTGTGTGTATTCATGTCTATACATTTGTGTGTGTATGTTTTGTGAATATACATTGTTTATATTCAGATTTGAATTGCATTGTTACCGAGCTGTAAGCCCAATGGTAGCAGAACAATTCCTTCTGATCTATGTCTGGGAGAATTTTATTGGTCTACTTTGTAATCCTTTGGGTGTCAGGCAGAAAGGCCAGAGAAATGTTTATGGCACATTAGGAAATGCAGCACTTAAAGGAATGAATCATGGTGGGACTCCGCCTGTATCATGTACATTCATATCAGTATTTTAGTCATGTTTATTCAAAGTAAATCATTATAAAATAATCATTTTTTTTTAAATATATGTACAACATTTAAAATAATACTCTATAAGGGAAAATGACAACTGCTAATGGGAGATTAGCATTAAATAAATGTTCTGGAGTATAAAATGTGACTAAAAGAAGTGCCTTTTCCTTTCTTATATATTTGTTTATTATTTATTAAATATATATGGCTGGCTCTAATCCTTACAATTTAAATAACTAATCACATAAAAGTTAGTCCGGTACCATATGTCTCCAAGCTATGCAATTAGCTGCAAAGTGAACCTGAACTGCAGCTCACCCGATAAGAAGAGTGACTTTGATGTGAAACCCCAGGTCCGTGGCCTTTGGGAACAATTAATGCAAATTCTGTAGTGGATTATTAATACCAGTTTATGACACACTCACCAAGGATGGCAGTTGGACCATGTGCTGCACCCGAACCAGTAGCTTGAGGTGAGGATGCAACCCCATAAAACGAGCACGCACTCCAGGAGGCAATCTTAGAAGTAAAAACGTAGTATTCCTCATTACCTACGTAATCATAGGCACCATATGATACAAAACGCGTTGGGTTGTGTAATTTTTAGTGATATAAACTACATTTTTACTTCAAAGATTGGCTCCTGGAGTGCAAGCTCCTCTCATTTGATTTTATTATTTATTAACATGTATTAACTTGTATGTATATAGTGTCAACCTATTGTGCAGCACTGTAAAGTAAATCTGTTTATACATCTTCATCACATGAATTATATACATAAAAAAAAATATAGAGTTGCATATATCAGGACCAATACCTGTACAAAAGGTGGGGAAGGCCCTGTGCAAAAGAGCTTACAATCTAAAGGGAAGAGAATAAGACACAAGGTGTGGGAGTGGGCAAGATCAGAATTAAGTAGGTGAGAGATGTAGTATTTGGTATTGCATTTGCAGAGTGAGGGTAGGCTTCTCTAAATAAGTGCATTTTAAGAGATTTTTGAAAGTTGGGCGAAAGTCAGACAGATTGTTGGAGAGAATTCTAGAGGAGGGGTGCAGCTCTTGCAAAATCTTGAATGTGAGGAGGTAATGAGAGAAGAGTTGAGTAGCATAATAAGCATTCAGGTGAGTACCTAGAGATGAGTTCAGAGATGTAGACTGGGACAGAGTTATGAAGGTCTTTGTATGTCAGGGTCATTCATTTGAATTTTATTCTGAGAGGTAGTAGCAGCCAGTGCAGGGATTGGCAGAGTGGAATGGCAGAGGAGGAGCGGTTGCTGAGGTTTATGAGCCTTGCAGCAGTGTTCATTATGTACTTATACTATACTGCCGGAAAGCTGCTGAAAATAACTGCTGTATTCCCCTGTTCAGGCTGTTGGTGTTGTCTGTGTGCACCAGAGAATGTTAAAGGAACAGTTCAGTGTACAAATAAAAACTAGGTAAATAGGCTGTGCTAAATAAAAATAGTTTCTAATAAAGTTAGCCAAAAATTTAATGTATAAAGGCTGCAGTGTCTGGATGTCTAACATAATAGCCAGAACACTACTTCCTGCTTTGCAGCACTCTAACTAATGAAACGGGATTTAGATCTAAAGTCATTGTTGGACACTTCAGAACAATTCAGCATTTTGTTTTTAACCATTTCCGTGTACTGTTGTGCTTCAGGTCATTGTCCTACTGGAAGACCCATCATTTGCAACTGACACCCACTTCTCTAACACTGGGTTCAACGTTGCCCTCTACATTCCCTTTGCAATCATGATGCCATGCATGAATTGGACGGAAGTGATGGAGTGGTTTTTTTAAGGCTTTGTTCCCCCTCTCAAAACAAAGAAATATGCTTTATCAAAAAGTTTATTACATCTCCCCATAGCAAATTCTCCCAAAAGGAATTTGAATTGTTCTGTTTGATCTTGTTTTTATATTTCTGTCCCCAGTGGGGAGTTGGCATTGGATAATGCAAGTTGAAACTGTTGTATCTCTTACCAGGTCCACTTGAATTTGTCTGGCAGTTGATCACTCCTTGCAGTGTAAGCTTTCTTTTGTGTCCATGTCCAGGCTACAATGCCCAGAGCCTCAGATTTCTAGAGAACATTCTGCAAAATGGGATACAAGGACATCAAAGTCTCTGGAGATGGAGCCTTAAAGGAATTGTTCAGTATCAAAATAAAACCTGGTTAAATAGATAGACTGTGCAAAATAAAAAAAATATTTTTAAAATTGTAATGTATATAGGCTGGAGCGACTAGATGTCTTACATAATAGACAGAATACGACTTCCTGCTTTGCAACTCTCTTGGTTTAATGCAGCATCCTTGCAACATGATCTTGACAAACTGGCAATCTGGGCAGCTAAGTGGCAAATGACATTCATTGTTGATAAATGTAAAGTCTTGCACCTGGGATGTTAAAATATGCAAGCCACTTATACTCTTAATGGGACTGCACTGGGCCAATCCAATGAAAAAGGACCTTGCAGATGATAAACTTGGCTGTAGCAAGCAATGCCAGTCAGCAGCATCAAGGGCCAATAAGGTCTTGAGCTGTATTAAAAGGGGCATAGAGTCACGGGAGGAGGGGGTCATTCTTCCACTTTACAGAGCACTTGTAAGGCCACATCTAGAATATGCCGTACAGTTTTGGTCTCCCTCACTCAAACAGGACATTATTGTATTAGAGAGGGTACAGAGAAGGGCAACTAAGCTGGTAAAAGGTATGGAAAATCTTAGCTATGAGGAAAGACTGGCCAAATTGGGGATGTTCACGCTGGAGAAGAGGCGCTTAAGGGGTGATATGATAACTATGTATAAATATAAGGGGGTCATATAATAATCTCTCTAATGCTTTATTCACCAGTAGGTCTTTCCAGCTGACACAAGGTCACCCATTCCGATTAGAAGAAAAGAAGTTCCACCTAAATATACGGAAGGGGTTTTTTACAGAGAGATGTGAAGATGTGGAATTCTCTCCCTGAATCAGTGGTACAGGCTGATACATTAGATAGCTTTAAGAAGGGTTTGGATGGCTTTTTAGCAAGTGAGGGAATACAGGGTTATGGGGGATAGCTCATAGTACAAGTTGATCCAGGGACTAGTCAGATTGCCATTTTGGAGTCGGGAAGGATTTTTTTTCCCCCTCTGAGGCAAATTGGAGAGGCTTCAGATGGGTTTTTTTTGCCTTCCTCTGGATCAACTAGGCAGGTTAAAAAAAAAAAAAAAGTTAAAAGGTTGAACTTCACCCAATCACAGGGGCTGCTCATACTGATGGTTTCAGTTTTCTTCTAGTTTAAATAGTAAGTCTACTACAAGTACAGAGAGTTTCCGGGGAGTTTATATCAGCTTGACTACACACGATCTACCCAGTCATAAATGCAGGTTCATTCTCTACAATGACTCTATGGGGCAGATTCACTAGGGCGAAGTGACTAACGCTAGCAAAGATTATTTGCTGAATTACTAACGAAAGCAAGCGCCCTTTTGCTAGCGAAAGAGATGTAGGCTAGCATTGTTTCGCACTCTAACGCCAATTCTAATGAATTTTCGCTCTGGTGAATGGACGTAAGTCTGCAAATTCACTAAGATGCGGATTTTACTGAACGTTACCTCTTTTGCCAGACTTGTCTTCGCCAGCTCTGACCAGTGCACTGGAGTGCATAGAACATCCTCAATCTTCAGTTACTTACATCATTATTTTTGAGTGTATTATCTTATAAGTACAAAAAACGCTAGCGTGTTTTCAATTGTTCAGGCTGTTAGGCTGCAAAAGGCATATAAATGTTTTTCGGGGCACTCGGTTTCCCCCCATACATTTTTCTACCATATGGCACATTATTTAAGTTTAGGCTTATTTGTAGGGCATTAAAATAATTCTATTGACTTTATTAAGGTTCCCTTGGCACGTCTAGTTATCAGTGTAAATGTATTAGATGCACCATGTAATATAAATAGCTCCATTACACTTTAAATTGCCCGCCATATGCAAATCAGCCTGAGTGCAAGACTTCTAGCGAAGTTGAGCTAGGCAGAATTCGAACTCTGGCGCAGCTGCACTTTGATTTGCTTGCTCTGGCGAAGTAAAGCTAGAGACCGTTTGCCAGTGTTCGGAGCCCTGGACAGAACTTTGCACTTTAGTGAATTAGTGTTGTCTGAGCGAATTTTCACCTGCCGAAGTGTTGCCATGGCTGCAAAGCGGTCGCTGGCGAAATTGCACTCTTTAGTGAATTTGCCCCCTAGATGGTTGTTAATTTTAGCAAGTAGATTCCTCATCCGCCACAAGAGGGTGCTGCACTACAGCCTTTTTCTCATAGTTGTGTGTTCTATAATGGCAAAAAAAACCCAGCTTGAAACATATTTTTACCAATAATAATTTAATATAAGATATTAATAAACCCCCCAAACAAAATTTTAAGGCTAATGTTCAGCAAAGTTCATAGGGGTGATGGAGGTGCGCTGGAGATACACGGGGAAATCCTATAGGAACAAGATAGACAGAGCCTCTATGGTGTAATATCCTTTGTATGCAAAGCTACTTGTTACATAGCAAATCTACTCACACTTGGGAAGAGATCATATCGCAGGAAATAAAGGTTCGTCGGATCTGTTACCGGTCGTTCATGTGCCTGTTAGGTTAAGAGGGCAGAATAGTGTAGTACCTCACAATACGTTTGGGAATTTCGCCGATAATGCGCTTACCTGGTGTCGTTATGAACTTAGCGTATAATTCAATGTCAGTGTGGATGCGGCTGGTAGCGGTTCCCTTCGAGCCGGCTGCTTTAAAGTTGATACTCTTATGCTGACATGAAAGGTTAGTTTTTTTTCAGGTAGCGATCAGGCTTTTCTCCCAAAATGTCGGCGTTCTCTAACACGTGGCTTAGCGATCCGGTTGTAGTGTGGTTTGGTGATGTCCGCAATTATCTCTATACTTCATCAGGGGGAAATTAGCCCCTGATGAAGTATCATTGGATACGAAACGCGTTTGGCCTGTAACTGTTTTATGTGAATAAATTGAATTTCTAAAAAGGCAAATACGTGCCCTGAATTCTATTTCCTAAGTATTGTACTTGGACAAACGAATCCTTTAGAGATAATTCACCATCACCATACCACACCACAGAAAAGCCTGATCGCTACCTGAAAAAAACGAACCTTTCATGTCAGCATAAGAGTATCGACTTTAAAGCAGCCGACTCGAAGGGAACCGCTACCAGCCGCATCCACACTGACATTGAATTATACAACACCAGGTAAGCGCATTATCGGCGAAATTCCCAAACGTTATTGTGAGGTACTACACTATTCTGCCCTCTTAACCTAACAGGCACATTAACGACCGGTAACAGATCCGACGAACCTTTATTTCCTGCGATATGATCTCTTCCCAAGTGTGAGTAGATTTGCTATGTAACAAGTAGCTTTGCATACAAAGGATATTACACCATAGAGGCTCTGTCTATCTTGTTCCTATAGGATTTCCCCGTGTATCTCCAGCGCACCTCCATCACCCCTATGAACTTTCTTGAAACGTGGATAAGCGGATCCATTAACTGAATATTGGTGCAGCTCGTTTACCTTGCTACATTTGGACTAAGTGCAGTTTTTAGCTCATTATTAATGTTCAGCAAAGGTATACTGTTTGTAGCAAGGCCATTTTTATCAAGGGTAGCAAGGACAATTCTCAACAGTTTCCCAAACATTCTCATACAACATTCTCATTTAACAAAACATTTCCCATCCATGACTTCTGTATCTGTGTAACATTTAATCAGACCTGTCTGGGTGTTCTGCTTTTTTTTTTTTTTCATTTGGTGCCCCCGCAGAGCTGAAGAGTACCACCATGTACATATAAGCTACAGATAATACTGAGGAGAGTGTTTGTTTTTTTTAAAGTGTACCCGTCACCCCAAAAAAATATTCAAAATCATATTTTATCACATTAGTCAAGCAAAATGAACATTAATTACACTATATAAATTATTTTAATCTTGTTTTCTTCAGTCTGGGAATACATAATTATAACAAGCAGGCAGGAGCCATTTTGTGGACACTGTTATTAAGGCAAGCCTTGTATCATCTCAGAATCTTGTTTGTGCACCAGAATGGGGGACCCGATGTCTATCCCCATGTCCTGGCTACACAATTAAATGGTTAAGAGAACTGGGGGAATGTGTGGGGAGCAGTGGCATCTAGGAAGTGCTGAATGGAAAGTGAAAGTAATTGTCTGCCTAAGGCATAGAGGAGTGGCAGAAAATATTTGATTGACAGCTGATATTTTTAAATGAGCTTAAAACAGCTATGTATGCTTTAATAAAAATTTGAAATTGGATTTCATATTTAATTTGAAAAGGACTTTTACTATACAGATTTTTGTGTCTGGGTGACGGGTCCACTTTAACCAGTAAGATGGAGCACAGGCACAGTTGTATTAAATATAACAGAATAGATTTCTAATCTATTTCATAATTCTGTTATTCAAACTATTTTGTTCATAATTTGGCCCGGTGCTCAGGATGAGTATAGATCGACTAAAGTGTTCTCCTTTTTATTACATTTTGAATGGTCATGTAGATCTACACCCCCCAACTAAGAATGAATGTAAATTCACTCCGCCATTTACTTTTGCAAGTGGTACCTTTATAATTCTAGGGTCACTGACACAACAGCTCTGGTAGAAAGCTGCTGAATCCAAAGCCTTGTGTTAGTAGGTAAAACATTAATAGACCACTGCCAGCTAAGCCTTTGTATTATATGGCAAAGGCCCTACAAGGACCTATCAAGCAATGAGTACAATGTAGTCCTTGTGCAACTGGATTTCAAACTAACCCAACAGATATTTGGCTGAGTTTTTCCAGATATTAGGTAGGGTAACATATTGCTAGATCCCATACAAGTAGCATTACATTTCCAACTTGGTCTAGAGGGGCTGAGCTGTTTTTATGTAGGACCAGCTTTACTTACCTAGTTAGTTGTAAACTCCATGGAACAGGGAGTTAGAGTTTAGCGCTACATTTAAACACGTCTCTCTGGTAAAAGTACAGCTAACTGCGGCAATGACCAAACAGAATGGGGTCGCCACCCTTTTTTTTGGCCATTAACAACTATGATCTTTAGCACCATATACAGTATATACTATTGACAATGGCTTTTAAAGCCTAGCTTGCGCTCATGGGCTCTTGCTTTACCTTCCTATCATATATAACTCTTATCTTTCTTGAAGCCAATCTTTGGTACCTTCCTCTGTTCTGAGCAAGGGATAGACCATTAATGATTAAACTGTGCTTTGTATTTTTTTTTCTTATTCAGTTACAATGCTGCCATTCCATATATTTTTATAAGCAATAAAGTTATCATTTCTGTAGTGCCTGGGCAGAAGTGTTCTGTGCATGAGCATATGTTGATGGAAGATTGTGGCCCCTGGAGGTGCCAAATGATAGGCAACCACTGATACCTGGGCCAGTGCTCCTGTTTGCTTTTTGGGGTACTTCACATTGCAATCTTCTTCCTGTCCTCCTCCTAATCACAAGGCAGACACATGCACAGAAAAGTTAAAAGCCAAAGTTAAAGGTGGAGGCAGACCGGGGAGATTAGTTGCCCAGCAACAAATCTTCTCTTCTACCTCATGAGGCAACTTTGGGCGACTTCAGAAATCTGAAGCGTTTCGTATTTCATCACACCAGCAATTCAGTTACCTGCTGTCGGAGATTAGTCGCCCGCAGTAGAGAAGATTTGTTGCTAGGTGAATAATCTCCCCATCTGCCACCACCCTAAAGTGAAAAGCCACAGAAGAGAAGAAGGATGAGATTGTGACATGGTGCTCATACAAAAGTTCCCTGGTCGGTGCAGTTCCAGCTGCCAAAGGAGGATTGGCTGTGTTTGGCTGACTAACTTCTGTTTGCTGGCACTGATTGCAAAACAAGAATATTCACACTAAAAATACAATCTGCCCCTGGTTTCCTTGATTGCTACCTTTTCTGGAAAAAAATACTGGCCTTCCTATACAGTTGTGCTCATAAGTTTACATACCCTGACAGAATTTATGATTTTAGTTGTTGGCTGAAGCCATTTATTGTCAGACAACTGTGTTTACTCTTTTTAAATCATAATCACTACCCAAATGACCCTGATCAAAAGTTTACACACCCCAGTTCTGAATACCGTGTATTGCCCCCTTTAACATCAATGACAGCTTGAAGTCTTTTGTGGTAGTTGTGGATGAGGCTCTTTATCTTCTCAGACAAAGGTAAAGCTGCCCATTCTTCCTGACAAAATGCCTCCAGTTCCCATAAATTCTTGAGCTGTCTTGCATGAACTGCAGGTTTGAGGTCTCAATGATATTGAGGTCAGGAGACTGAGATGGATACTCTAGAACCTTCACTTTATTTTGCTGTAGCCAATGGCAGGTCCTTCTGTTTTGGATCATTGTCATGTTGGAATGTCCAAGTACGTCCCGTGCGCAGCTTCTGGGCTGATGAGTCCAAATTTTCCTCCAGTATTTTTTGTATTTCACCTGAAGTAATTTTTGGGTTTTTCCTTGCATATCGAACAATTTATCCTTTTTCCTTATTTATAACATTGGGATCAACCATCAATTTTACCCGCCAGGCCAGTAAAATACCGGCCAGATGGCGACCCTAGTTGATTACCATCAGAGAGCTGGTCATAGGAAGTGATATGGACAAACATGGTGATGGCCAACCCCCCTTCATTCTTAGTTCATGTACAGAGGAGCAGGGCCGTTTTGTTACCAACCCCCCTTCATTCTTAGTTCACTTACAGAGGAACAGGGCAGTTTTGGGGATTCTGGTTGCCATTTGAGGTGTGGTGGATGGCTGTGCAGGGATCCTATT
This sequence comes from Xenopus borealis, assembly GCA_024363595.1. NCBI lineage: Eukaryota > Metazoa > Chordata > Amphibia > Anura > Pipidae > Xenopus > Xenopus borealis. The sequence continues at coordinate 133,458,047 of CM044434.1, forward strand.
ATCAATTTCCTTACCTGATTCAGTTCAGAACACGGTGGTATGCAAAAAGATTTTTTTACTTTATATAAGAAATTTTAATCATCATCTACATCAATTTTCAAGCATTGTTTACAGTCAATGTACAAGTATATAAGCATTATAAGCAGCAAATACATACCACAGAATGTGTATATTCAAGTAGAAAAAGAAGCTACAAGCAGCGGATACACTTGCCAAAGATGAGAATTAACCCCAATGTTTCGGCGTGAAAGCCTTTGTCAAGGGGAATTCTGTTCTGTTCTTCAGTTATTATGGAACAGGGCCAGACTTCAAACTAGTGCACCCCTAGGCCACTTGCCCCTAACACTTGCACACTATACCCCACTACTTGTCCAGTGCTCCCTTACACTGCCACTGCTTGCACAATATCCCCCCACTGTTCACAGAGTACCCCTTATCTATTGTATTTGAACTTCACCAGGTCTGACCAGGCAAAGTAACGTCTACCGTAAGAGGTAACGTTCACAAACATTTTTATCTTAGTGAATTAGCATAGTTGCGCAAGTCTATCTACTTTGCTAGCGAATTTTCAACAGGGACACTTAGTGAATGGGAGAAGTTGCAAATTGTCGTCACGCTGGCAAATTAGCGCTAGAGTTAGACGCCTGTTCTTTAGTGAATTTGCCCCTAAGTGTGTCATGCACCCAAGGAAGGGGTTGTCCCTGGAATCTTATGCCACATTTCTGCTGCAATAAATACTTTAAAGGCAGGAGCTGAAGTATGGTGTGCTTCTTTTTCCCTTTTTCTAACATAAGCCTCTGGATTAAATTACCCACAGAGCTTTGGCACTATGTCATCTTTGTGGGAAAATAAAGACGGAAGATCAACAAGTCTCTCCTGGGACACCCACAACCCCCTCACTGTGTGCCAACATTCCCAGGGCAATCCCATGGAAACATGCATGTTGGGAGTATTGGCCTGAAGTATAAATAGAATGACTGACCATAACTCATTTGATTGTTCCCTCTGCCCTGACGGCCTTATGTTTTATAACCATTTACTGCAAAGCAGAAAAAGAAAAATTATATTGTTCTATCGTGACTGGTATATAGAGATGCGCTTCTGATCCTCACAAACAACCCCTTCATTAGAGAACATAATCAGCATCATATAAGGAAAAGGCCAAATCTTCATCACGTGTATATATTATTATTGTATATATTATTCAATCGCTGTGGGAATCTCGCCCCTGGCATCAACAGTAGGAAGCATTGGGAACTGCTCCCAGTGCATAATTATTTCTTCTTAGTGGGAATAGCTAAAATATCTTACATTGGGGATCAGGAGACATAGCAATGATGAGACCTGCGCAAGAGCACATTTTGTATTGAAAAGGAGAGTGCTTGCTTAGGGACATAATTCACTTTTAGGGCTCTGGCATTCCATGTGCATTCTTGGAACTTTATCAGTACTTGGAGAATGCAATTCATTCACGTACCCCTTCCCCTTACATATAAGTTATGTGCTGACTATAACAGTACAAAGTGCCTTCAGGCCTTGGTAAGACTTCTTTTTTTATGTTATATGTCAGGGGCTGAAAAAATTTAATTTCTGTTCTGTGTGTGTGAACTTATTGCACAAGCTTTAAGCTTCAGTTTCTCAATAGCAGCAATGGCCCAGGACTTCAAACTTGTCACAGGGAGTCACCATCTTGGAAAGTGTCTGTGACACTCACATTCTCAGTGGGCTCTGAGCAGCTGTTGAGCTGAGCTTAGGGGTTGTCACTAATTATCCAACAGTAATTAGGTAAGCCTGTAATATAAGCTGATGCTACATGTCTAATTCTTAAATTCTGATGTTAATTGCACTGGTTTCTGTGCTGCCATGTAGTAATTATCTGTATTAAAGGGGTTGTACACCTTTGAGTTAACTTTTAGTATGATGTAGAGAGTGATATTCTGAGACAATTTGCTATTGGTTTTCATTTTTTATTGTTTGTGGTTTTTGAGTTATTTAGCTTTTTATTCAGCAGCTCTCTAGTTTGCAGTGTCAGCAATTTGGTTTCTAGGGTACAAATTACCCTAGCAACCCTGCATTGATTTGAATAAGAGACTGGAATATGAATAGGAGATGGACTGAATAGAATGATAAGTAATAAAAAGTAACAATAACAATACATTTGTAGCCTTACAGAGCATTTGTTTTAAGATGGTGTCAGTGACCCCCATTTGAAAGCTGCAAAGAAACAGAAGAAAACTGCAAATCATTAAAAAAACTATGAAAAATAAATAATAAGATAAATAATAAGCTAATAAGCTGCCGACTTGGTCTGCTTTTATCGGCCTGTGTATGGAGGGCTTTACTGGAGACAAAACAATACTATTGGGTTTATTTAATGATTTAATTATTTTATAAAAGACTTTAGGTATGGAGATCCAAATTGCGGAAAGACCCCTATCCAAAAAAACCCAGGTCCCGAGGCGAGATAGGCGATTGACTGATCACTACATCATTCAAGGAGAGGCCTGTCCAAATGTGGAAAAGCAGACAGGCAGTTTTGACCTGGGGAGCCATTACTAAGACCTGAATGTTCAGGTTTAAACTAGACAGATGCCAACCCAACATCTAGCCAGTCTTAAAAAAGTTATTGGATGATGACATTTGTGGACAGAGGTCACATTGGTGAAGAGCAGTAAGGTTGTAGGAAGGTTGGGGAGAGTTGCCTTATTTTGAGTGACCTATGGGGAAAATTAGGGACTGACCATGGGCAAATTTGGGGTTGAAGAAGGGTAATTACATTTTACCAGCCAACACATTTCCAGTAAGTCTGTAATACCAGCCTTGGACTCAGCTGGTGAATTACATGCTGGGTGGCAAATCAATTAATGCATTGCAATAAACACCACTACGGGGATGGATGTATTGGTACCAGCCTCTTCCTTTGCCAGTAGTAAATACAAATTATTAAAGAATGATACCAATACCTGCAGTTCAAAAGTGGTGTGTTCTCAGTTTTATTGTGGTGCTCTGGAAACACAGGATAGGATAAAACGTTTCAGGACAACAATATGCCCTTCCCCAAGTGATAACCCATTATAGAGATTCACATTGCTTGTTTAGCCTTAATTAGGGAGACACCTAGTGTAAAAATCATACAGTGCATACAGTGATTACAAGTATGCAGTAGTTGGTAATAATAGTCCAATTAATAATAACCGCAAAGTCATGGAAAACAGTTTTTAAGGAAATTTCCAAAAAAGTCAGTCCAAAAAAGTCATTTAAGGGAAAATATAATCTTAACTAAAACAGCATTAGCAGTCTTTTGAGCAAGTGCCATTTTTAGGGACGCTACATGCAGCAGAAGTCAAAATGCCACGTCAGTAGTTCTCAATGATAAGTGTTACTGGATACAACACTTTCCACTGAAAGCTATTCACAACAAAAAGCAGACATTTTTTGTCAAATACTTTAGTTTTGATATTTTCAACTAAATCACCTTGTCAAATTTAAGTGATAATTTAAATGATCTTACATGTAATTGTAAATTCATGTATGGGAGAATTGGATAACTAAATGGTTTTACTAGGGAAGGGGAGATAAACAGATATCTTATTGCACTACATACATAGTGGGGGCTGCTGAAAAACAGATACATTGAGCTGCCCCTGCTTCTAAAACAAAATGATACCTGGGCAAAAATCTGATTGGCTGCTGGGGTTCTGACCAAATGGGTTATTTTCAGTTTGAGGCTGTGAATAAATGTCTCCTTTCTCTTCCCTAAACTGGTCTCATCTTCTAGGCTCATCTGTTATTGACAAAAGAACAATTCCTATGAAATTCATATTGTTAACTGTGCTTTTTCCTCCTTAGCGCATGATTGCAAAGACAGTGCAGATGTTCCACAGCTGCCGCAGCCAGGCCTACAGTGAGTCCATTTACCATGACTTAAATAAATATAAAAGGAGCCATCTATAATCTGTAAGAGTTGGTTGCCTTATTCTGACCTGAATAAAGGGGCTTGTCTTATTGTGTGCACAGAGCATTTTGTGTTTTCCACAGTTTTTATGTTCAGTTGTGTTCAGAATAATAGCAGTCCGACAACACTAACATGATCATTAACAGTTTTTGGTAGAATTTTTATTTCTACATGGCAAATAATTTTCTAGTACGTGCAGTAGAGTAATAGCAACCCAACAGCTGCTGGATCTGTGCAACTGAATCATTAACGGAGGCTTGTTTGAAATAATAATAGCTTGTTCCAAATAAAACCAGTGTGGAGTTCAATTAGTGGGGTCATTCATTCTGTGAAAAAACAGGTGTCAATTACTTAGTTAAGGAAGGAAGGCAGCAAATGTTGTGCATGCTGGTTATAGTGCATTTCTTTCTATAATTTCAACCAAAAACAGTGATTGATCAGGTTAGTGATGTTGAATGCTATTATTCTGAACACAACTGTAATAAAAGATAAATTGAGCGGTGTGGTTTTTCTTGTTATCTACAACAGGTTGCGTTATAAGTGATGGTAAATGCTGTTAATAATCTTTCCCAGTTGAGCTGAGAACAGTTATTAATGACATATTGCTTTTTCCCAGTTCCTCTATCACCTTTAAGAACTCGACCTGTGCACATCCTTGAGGATCCTAGTGCTGCCCGGATATCTGCATGTAAGTGCAACCGGTTTCTACTTGCTTTTGTCAAAACATTTAATTACACGGTTGACTTTTAGGGGATTTTGTGGACCTTTTATAGCTGATTCAGTTAAAAAAAAGTTCCCAAAAGAGAAAATAGTCCATGGATTAACATGAAGTAGTAGTATTAAAAGTAGTATATTATACTGTATATTGTGATACTCTCCTTCAGGAAGTGCCTTTTCTCCAGTAAACAATGCCTTGTCAACCAGCCTTTCTTCATGTCCTCGATCTTCAATGTCTTTTGTTAACTTTAGTCACTCATCTCATGTTATATGTGATATATATATATATATATATATATATATACACAAAGGCTTAGGCACACACTTAGAAAACAATTACCTGGGTGCTGTTCAGAAATTCAATATATCTGTGTAAAAATGCTGAAGCACACCAGGATTTCAAAAAAAGACTTCTTTATTGGATCATATAGATAGTGTGCTTCAGCATTTTTACATATATATATATATATATATATATATATATATATATGTACAGTATATACATTTTTTGGATGCTTGTACTCAGCACCATTCATTTTCCTCCATTTATTTACTATGTATCTACTATTGCAGATTCTTCTCTTTAATGTGACTGTATATGTAGGTTATGGGAAGCCCGTCATAAATTGATTTCATTATGAATAGGCCTGTTACAGTATGTTACAGTGCATGTGAAGATCATGAATGATTTCTTGAACCTAAGAAAACAAACTAGGCCAGCAAGAACATAAACAGGGCCATCAATCAGCTTTGATTTGGTCTGCAGGTATATAGGCTGGTCTTCTGGAGGTGTGCACATAATCCATCACAAAATGTGGTCATGTTGATTTTTTTCATATAAAAGCAAAGCAATGTATCTTACTTTGATGTGCTTTTCATGGTTTTAACAGGTTCAGAACACTCGATGACGATAAGAAGCCCAGCTACAACATGGGCTTACATTCACCATATGAAGGTGATTGATAATCAGAAGAAATTGATGGAATTGTCCCGTAGCCTGGAGCCTGCTTCTTCTGCATGATCATTATGATCAAGACAAATTTGAAGTAAGATAGACTGCAACAGAGTCCCTGTATCAGGGTCAAGATTAGCAGAACACTTTTTTATTGGCACGCCAGCAATTGGATTGTGATATCTACATTTTTCCCAGCAGTATTTTTTATGGTTTTTCACATTGGGAATTTCTATTCTGTGGAATACAGACTGCCAACAAAACATTAACATAAGGCTACTAATGAACTGAAATGTTTATTGCTACTACTGGTAGAACCTGAGCAATGTCTTTAATTATCTGATGCAAAGAAGGTTTCTTCAGCTAAGGGATATCAGCACTTACCATTAATGTACATAAATATTTTTTAATGTGTGCCAGACATTTAATAAAGTATAATAGTTGGTTGGACTTAATTTTCAAGGCTGATCAACTGAATTCAGTTTCTAAAGAATTTTAGTTAGTTATGTGAGAGGTTCATTTCAAGAAATTATGGTGTGGCAGTGAACATTGCCTATAACTACATGAAGTAATTCAGATCTTTCAAGGAGGATTTTCCTAAGGAACAACTTGAACAGTGAGACAGTTGAAGATATGCAGAACAGCCAATGAATGTGCCCGAATTTTAAAAACATGATACCACACTTGTTTAATGGGTGGACAAAAACTTCATAAACAAGAATTACCTTTTGCCCTGTTAACACATGAACTGCTATGTAGAATATATATTTTGTGTAAAGAAGGTATATATATATTTTTTTTAAATGGGCAGTTGTCATGAAAAACGCCACTCACAGGCTCACGTGACAAAGCATGCAACTGGTAAAGGCCTACGCAGTTCCTTACTAACCTGTACAGAACTCACACGCAGTCACAAACAGTCCCAACATGCAAAACTTACACGCTGCCACCACCGCGCTTAAGGGCCGCAAGCACCCAGCTCCTGACACTCTGACTTACTAGAGACTTATCCCACTATGCTTTCTAGCTAAACACTATGACATTCACTCTAGCAGACAGGTCAAGGCAATTAACAGACAACACAAAATTCCCACACCAGCAGACAAAGGATCAAACATGCACAACTTTCCTTCTAACTGGCCAGAGGGGTTCACATACATTTAACATACACACTTTTCCTCAGGTAAAAGGTTCATTTTAGAGCAACAAAGACAAACTCCTTAAATTGCAGATTTAATGGCCCAAAGGGGACAGTGCATAAAATATATATAAAAAAATACAGTTACAAATAACATACACAGCAGCAAACAGTTATAAAATAAAAAGGGATAAAAATTCAGAAACCTACATACATCACCTAAAGAAGGATATTATGTGAGTTCTGTTCCGGGGGAACGGAGGAAATAACGACATATACCTCCCAAGCAGCTTGGTCCCCAAATTCATATATCTTCCCAGTTACCTGGACCCTTGATATCCAGATTGGGAATGGATAGGTCACGCCCCCATCCATTGAGAAAGGTGGGGGCGGGTCACCAATTTACAATAGGCTGTTCTGGAGATAAAGATTTTCCATTCAGCCTAAATTATTTGGGGGTATATAGCAATATCATGAAATGATAAATATTAGCTATGAAATGTAATTCTCTATCCATAGAGACCAAACACCCCAGGACTAACATATATTATTCTGTCCTTATCAGAATATCTGTTAACACTGACAGGGATCATCCTAATGTGGGAGTGTTTGGACTCCTTGTGAAGTCCTAGCTGTAAGGTAACTAATGGCTGTGGTGATTCCTGTCTATATTTAGAGGATATTGGAGTTATGAGCATAAAACAATATTACCTCTAAATCTGCCCTGAGACAGACCACTCCACTATAGCACAGGTATGATAATTGGGTTTTCATTCACCTAGCCAGACAGTCTGTCCTTGTGTCATTTAGTGGGTATTTGTGAATTACCTCCTGCTGTGAGGTTTCCTCAGAATGTGGATTCTAGAGGGCTTATTGAATTGGATATAGTGGAAACCCTAACCCTTTCTATGCTGGAACTTATTGTTCCATCATGACAGGCAGTTATTGTTAACTTCATGTTTACCAAGGAAGACATTTGGGCCCATGCAAGAGATATAATCTACCTGGATAAAGCCATTATTTTATATTCTTGTATTTTGTACTCTGTAAAAGATGAGTGCTTCCTTTAGACTTTATAGAAGTACAGCAGTATCTCTTGCAAGCTGGCATGCTTGAGAGGTCCCTATCAACTAAAGTTCCTAATAAAGCTATAGTGGGTCTTTTAGGGCTAAACTAGTGCCGGATAGTGATGGGCAAATCTCACCCGTTTCGCTTCGCCAAAAATTTGCAAATTTCTGGCGAAATTCGCGAATTGGCGAAAAAATTAGTGAAATGAGTCGCGCGTTGTTTTTGACGCACGTCGCGTAAATCGCGTTGCGTCGTTTCAGTCGCGCGTCGCGTCAAAAACGACACGCGACTCGTTTTTTTGGGCGAATTTTCACTGGCGAATTTTTGCTGGTGTTTAAATTTGCCCATCACTAGTGGCGGATAATGGGAGGTGGCAGTTTTAGGTGCATTTCAGCAAGCTGAAAAGACACTTTTATGCCATCAGCCTAAGGATCTGAATCTCTGATTGACAGACATTGATATGCAATGCAATATAACTACTTTTAGGAACCACGTTGATTACTTTGAACGTATTTACAAATATACAGATGCAGCCACTTTTATTTGTGTGTTAAATGTGTCATGACTCAGGGTTAATTGAATAAACTGTGTTATCTAAAGTTATCTTAACTCATTTAATGCATTTAACCTTTTCATTAGCATACCAAAGCACCATTGTTTTCAATGGTGAACTCTTTAATTGGATGGGATGCTGTGACACAATATTCTGTGCTAAGTGGGATAAATGAGATAGATGAGTTAAGTAATTCTGTGTCAAATGCACAATCCAAAGTGACTTCATCTGTAATCCTCATTTCCAAAATGGAATTAAAGGACAAGGAAAGGCAAAAAAATAAAACCCCATTTTTACTTTCTTCAATGAAAAAGAAACCTATCTCCAATATACTTTAATTAACAAATGTGTACCATTTTTATAAGAAACCTGATTGTATACAGTGAAATTCTCCCTTTATTTACTTCTGTGGATTGGAATTATCAGACGGTCGCTAACTGCTGTGCAGGAAAACAATCATACTTATGAACAGCAGGGGGAGCCCCCACCTTACTTCTCAGCCAAGCAGAACTCCAGTAGCTTTATTTTTGCCTTTAAATCCCCTTTACTGTTTCCAGCTCCAGCTGCAGAGACAAAGATCATGGAACCAGATAAACTGGGATTCCATTTGGAGGATATTGTGCTGCAGCCACTGGTTTCGGAAGGATTAGAGAAAGTTTGTATTAAACAATACAAAACCTATAAAATCCACATTACATGACAACACAGGTCCCAGTGCAGTCTGTATACTCTGATTATTAATCAGTCTTGCTGTATCGGCTTCTGGCAGATATTATTTGACTTGTGCTGTATTTGATGATCCCTAAGCTTAGCCCAGATCACACTGAGCATGTGCACAGTCTTGGTCTTGCAAAGATGTTTAATAAAGTTAGAAGATAACAGCCCCCTGTGGATAACTTTGAAAGCATAAATACAGTATTTCCAGCCTTATTCTATTTTAGACTTTCCTTGTCCTTTAAATGCTGTAGTAGCGATCCTCTTTATCCAGTTACATCCATAATGGTGAACAATTTTTTGCCTTTGTGCTGATGATTTTTGTGAATTGTGTTCAGCTGTGAATTTCCTCGTTAGGGTTTGTATTTGGTTTAATTTTCAGCTGAATCTTCATAGTTGGACGCTGCATTAAGTAGAATCCAAAATGTCTGGATTCTTTAAATAGCTATGCCATACCAAAATCAGGATTATCATACTGGCTCATTGCCCATAAGAAAAAGGTGGGCCAGACTGCTTTCTCTATAGCCAACAAAACCCCCCCTTCTTCCCCAGCCACTCATTCCTGTGGCAGGGAAGCAGAGCGTGTCTGCACAGGGTGTTTAACGGGTGGGTGGAGTTGGGGAGAGGATGGGGATCGGAGTGCTCTGGGCCCCTCTGAAGATTTTTTTTGCAGGGGTTCCCGGCACACTCTAGTTACGCCACTGTACATACACCTATGATGCATAATCTACAGAAGTTAAAAAAGTGCAGCTTTAGCTATAGGTTTGAGCAACAATTTATCATGAAAGCCTTACTTGCATTTAATAATTCATCCTCCTAAAAGCAGTAATTCCAAAACCCTATTCATCTCCACCACTGCTTGGTGCTTGGGTTACTATTTATTCTATAACGATTATACGGTATCTATTTGCCAAGGTGTATGACTATACATTTTTGGAAACTATTCTAAGGGGGGGGCAGTTATGCTTACCTGTTTGTTTTTATGCATATTTTTTAAGTGTGAAATGCGTTTGCAACACTCACTTAATTTAATGTGGCATACTCTGCCTGTGTGTGGCCTACTCTGCCTGTGTGTGGCCTACTCTGCCTGTGTGTGGCCTACTCTGCCTGTGTGTGACATACTCTGCCTGTGTGTGACATACTCTGCCTGTGTGTGACATACTCTGCCTGTGGAAAATAAGCCTGGCATTTGTTCTGGGGGTTTGTTAGCATTTGAAAATAAATTATTGTTAGGGGCCCCTAATGTGTTTAATCATGTGCTGGGGGTGCTGTGTTATCCAGTGCCACTTTAAAGCCTTGGGGGGCCCTGGGCAAAGAACTAGCTGGTGGGCCCCTATAACAGTGGTGCGCACAGCACACCAAATTTTTTGTAATCACGCCCACTTTTGGCCACACCCCCAAACACCACATCCATTTAGCAAAACATAATTCAGTCATGCCAGTATTAAATGGATAATCAGAATATTAAATGCAGATCTGACAGTATACTGCATAAACTACATAAAAAAGGGATAATTAGCATATGAACCGTAGCTGTTCTATTAGAATTACCGTAGAAATGGCCAATGAGCCCTCCATTGATCCTAGACAAGCAAGTAAAATCACTAAAACACGGACAATGAACAGAAAGTCTCAGTGGCCTTGTCTGTGCTTGTGATTGGCAGTAATTGTATATTTAAGTCAGCTGAAATCCCCCAATATAAATGCAATAATAGGTGCATCCTCCACCATTGGTCCAAGAAAAAGTTTATCTTACAGCACCAGTAGGTTAAAAATGACTTTATTATTCATTTACATGGCAAACATCCTTGTTTGCAACATTTCAGGCTCTATAATCACAATTTTAACACACCCCTTATATTCAAGGAAATTTTGGCCATCTACTGGTTGTCTTTTAGTAATAGCAACAAATTACATGCAAATTGTTGCAAAATGTATCCCTTAAACGCCATCTATTGGCTACACTTAAATATTATGAAACGTTGCATACATACTGTTGCTAATCAGTTCAAATCAATAAGTTTCCTGGTTATCTCTGTGTTGGTTACAGACCAATCAATTCTGAAAATTATCTGTAAAACAGAATGTTAAAAACAAAAGATTAAAACATAATAAAGATTCAAATATAATATAATAGATCGTGTTCCCTATTTAATCCATATGTGGAAAGTTTCCCAAGTCTCCTAATACACTGTGCTTCTTTTTTCAGTAGAAATTTTATACAATCCCCACCGCGTCTAGGAATGGGTATATGATCCAATATCTGAAATTTCAATTGATGTATCCCATGTCCTGCCTCCAAAAAATGGTCTGCAACAGCTTTTTCCATTTTTTTTTGTTCTAATAGCAATAGCTGATTTATGTTCCCTAATTCTTTCTCAAATGGGGCGTGAGGTTTGCAGGGGCATTTAATACTATACGCCACATAACTTATGGCACATGTAAAATAACCTCTTATTTTAAAGGCAAAGAGTAGCTCGCACTCTTATTTTAAATGGCATATACCTTGTCGGGAATGATGGACTACTTTACCTTTTTGGTGCCATTTTTCATTGGCCGCAATGTACTTTGTTTAATTTTTTGACCATGTCAGATTTTACAAGTACAGAGGCTATAGTTTTACCTTTCTTGTAGGACATAAATTTTGGAAACTAGGTACATTGGGGAGCCCTTCCATCAAAATTTTCCAAAGTTTTTTTAACAATGTCAGAGATATTATGGGATAAGGTATTAAACTTCGAGACAAAGGGAATATGATCTTGCTGTTGAGTTATCTGGCACAATTTTTTACTTTTAGTGGTTTCATTAAGAAACAGGAGTAAGAGTAGGAAAGACCTAAGTAGAATATTAGTAATGAATACCAATAACAACAAAATATAGTTGTTATCGACTAGCAGTTAGGCAGGTTATATACAGTATACAGTTAAAAGCTTGAACTTGATGGGAGTGCATTTTTTTTTAACCTAACATTATGTTACTAGAGATAAATTTCCCTTAAAGTTAAACAAGGTTGCTCCTTTTGAAGTAGGGCAAGATTAATAGTTAATAGAAAGCATTGTATAAACCTTTTCTTAGCTTTGCCACATGGCTTTGCCTCCCAAAATACAGGTGCGAAACACAAGCCTTTTCCCTAACAACTGTATATATAGCAGAGTCAGGGAATCACTTACATTCCAAATGCAGAAGTCTTGTTGGTTCTGGCTGGTCCTTCATGGAGCCAGTACTGTACATAGATCAGTTGCATAGTTCTGCTCATCAGGATGCGCTCACACAACTGAGACACACACTCTTCTGTTTGATACTGTGCATCAATGAACTGGACCTTCTTCACCCAGGACAGTAAATGTACTAGATAAAAGAAGGTCTCCAAGTCAAGTGGCTTGTGCTCATTTAGTCCCACAGGAAATGAGGAATGGGAGTAAAGACCATAATTCCCAGGGGCTTCCCATTGCTCCAGATGGCTCATATGAAGGCCAGGTTTCCCTACTTCTGCCCATATAATATTGTTAAAAGAAGGTCTGATGACTTGTACATGATAATCTCAGCACAGACTGCAAGGTACAGTAATTGAGTGCTATGAAAACTGACACCAGCCCACAACGAACAGCTTGGGTAATAGAGTATGTGCTGCTCCTATGTTAGAGCTGATATTCTATCATCAGGTATAGGGCAAATTCACTAAGCAGTGAAAATGCGCTAGCGACGCCTTTGCTGCAATTTGCCACACTTCACCAGGCCAGTCTGCTGCTAATCCACTAAAATGCAAATTTGCCCTCAGGGAGGCGAAAAGTAGCTAAGTTGCTCTACCATTACTTCGTTTATGCTAAAAGATGCCTCATTTGCATACGGGGCGAAGTTAGAAGTATAATAGAGGTGTATGTTACAGCCACTACATTACACTACACAAGTCCAGGAAACCTTTAATAAATAATATAAAGTTGTTCTATTGCCCTACATGTGCCCCCTGTATAGTTGTGTTGCCATATGTTAGGAAATGTAGGGGGGAAGGAGGGTACGCTATTTTTCAGACTATCACCCTAAAAAAAAGTAAAAGACGCCAGGGTTTTTTTGGGACCCATTTTTTTTTCAAACTCTATTGTATTGAACTTCACCAGGTCTGACCTGGCAAAGTAAAGTGTAGTACAAGAGGTAACATTCAGTAAAATGGGAATCTTAGTGAATTAGCGTGGATATGTCCTTTTGTCAGTGCACAACTTCACCTGGCGTAAGGGTGCAAAGTTACGCCAGTCTATCTACTTCGCTAGCGAATTTTTGCCAGGGACACTGTTGGCAAATTGGTAAAGTTGCGAAATGACGTCACGCTGGGGAATTAGCGCTAGTGTTAGACGCTTCACGCTTTAGTGAATTTGCCCCATTAATTAATAATAACTAATTAATAACATGTGGGGATCCTAGGCTACATTCACACATACTCCCCCTTCTAGAGGAGATCCAGTCATGCGTGCACCCAAGTTCTCTACATCAGGTTGGGTTCGGCACAAGTCAGTGAAGCCACTGGATCTGCACACATCCAGGCACGTCTTACTTGTCTTCTTTTCCCAGCAAATGCACACGACTATACCCCGCAGCGGAAATAAAAATAAATATATGTAGACTCTAGGGCAGGTGACACCACCCTTTTTTTTACCTGTTTGCCACATTCAAATGTAAAAGAAGTTGGAGAGCAACATAACCATCCAAGTTCCTAGGGTTCCAAATATGGGCTGTGGTTGGTCATTTGGTAGCCGCTGTGTGGACTGGCAGCCTACAGGAGGCTCTGACTGGCAGTACAAATGGTTTTTAGGCAACTAAAACTTGCCTACACCCCAGTAATTAAAAATTAAAGTGGACCCGTCACCCAGACACAAAAATCTGCGTACTTTTCAAATTAAACATGAAAACCAATTTCTCTATGCCTTAGGCAGATAATTACTTTCACTTTCCATTCAGCACTTCCTAGATGTCACTGCTCCCCACACATTCCCCCAGTTCTCTTATCCATTTTAGGGCTCCTACACACGGGCGTTTTTGACCTGCGCTCCCCTGCGTTGCGTTTGGCTGCGTTCAGCCGCAGGGGATCGCAGGTCTAGACGCACCTCATTTTGTTCAATGAGGTTGTACTCACGAGACGCGTGTAAGCGCCGAACGCAGATTCAGATGCAACATGCTGCATTTTTCCTGCGTTCGGCGCTTACATGCGTTCGTGTGAGTACAGCCCCATTGAAAATAATTGAGTGCGTCTATACCTGCGCTCCCCTGCGTTTGAACGCAGCAAAACGCAACGCAGGGGAGCGCAGGTAAAAACGCCCGTGTGTAGGAGCCCTAATTGTGTAGCCAGGACATGGGGATAGACATCAGGTCCCCCATTCTGGTGCACAAACAAGATTCTGAGATGATACAAGGCTTGTCTTAATAACAGTGTCCACAAAATGGCTCCTGCCTGCTTGTTATAATTATGAATTCCCAGACTGAAGAAAACAAGACTAAAATAATTTATATAGTGTAATTAATGTTCATTTGGCTTGACTAATGTGATAAAATATGATTTTTAATATTTTTTGGGGTGACAGGTCCACTTTAAGCACCTGGTTTGAGGCCACTTGGAGCAGCACCCAAAGGGTCAGAGAGCAACATGTCACTCAGGAGCCACTGGTTGGGAATCACTGCTCTAGGGGTTCATTATTTTGTGCCAATTTAAAAAAAAAAATATATAGAATAATTTCCAATTTGATACTGGACAGGTGCATCACGTATCTGTCATATTCCAGTCTCTTATTCAAATCATTGTATGGTTGCTAGGGTAATTTAGACTCCAGCAACTAGATTGAGGAAACTGCAAACTGGAATGCCACTGAAACAGCGAAATAACCACAGATAAAAATATCACTCTCTACCTTATAGTTAAAGTTCATTTAAAATTGAAACACTCCCCATGAAAGGAGTTACTGCAGTCTGTTATTCAAAGGCATCATTTCAATTTGTTTATTCCTAAATTTTTTGTAAAATTATTTTTCTGTGAACATATACTGAAATCAGATATAACCTTCTTTATCACCCCCAGTGTTAGGATAATTAATAACGTTGTCTCTTCATTATGAGACTGTCTGGCTCAAGCTCAGACCTGCCATAAATCATTGTACAAGGAGTTGGCATGACATTAAGAGCTTTATCAAGACTAGACACGTATATTAAATCATCTGTCTTTTATTGCCAGTGCTTGCTTACAGAACACACATCTTGCAGATAAACGATTGCCTGATAATTGGGGACCTAAATACAATTGAGGAGATCAGGGCCAGGTACAGCGCCAAACTGTCTGATCCAGCACCTGCCATCTAGCTATGAATGGGGAGCACTTTAATTATTAAACTGTGACAAAGTAAAACTGAGAGTTACATGTAATTAGGTCCTTAAAATAAATAAACAGAATTGTATTACTCCTGACAGTATTAAGGGCTCTTACCGACGAGCGTCTAAAGCTGTGCTCCCCTGCGTTCCGGTTTTATGCGTTCAGCCAGTTTTTTTCAGTGGGGCTGTACTCACACAGCTGCATGTAGGCGACACACGCAGGAAAAATGCAGCATGTTGCGTCTCCACCTGCGTTCGGTGCCTACATTCACCTGGGTGAGTACAACCCCATTAAAAAAAAAAATTAAAAGCGTCTGCTCCCTCGCTCCCCTGTGGCTGAACGCATAAAACTGGAACACAGCTTCAGACGCTCGTCTGTAAGAGCTCTAATAAACATGATCAATGGCAAACACCTGGGGGTTTCACAGAATTGAATCTAGGGATGCACCGAATCCACCATTTTGGATTCAGCCGAACCCCCGAATCCTTCCCGAAAGATTCAGCTGATTACCGAACCGAATCTGAACCCTAATTTACATATGCATATTATGGGTGGGAAAGGGAAAATTTTTTTACCTTGTTTTGTGCCAAAAAGGCACGTGATTTCCCTCCCTGGTCCTAATTTGCATATGCAAATTAGGATTCGGTTCGGCCAGGCAGATGGATTCGGCCGAATCTGAATCCTACTGAAAAAGGCTGACTCCCGAACCGAATCCTGGATTCAGTGTGTCCCTAATTGAATCAGCACAATCCCATGAGAAGAATCAGAAGAGGAAAGCAAATAAACAAAAAAACGAATGAAGGCCAACTGAAAAGTTGTTAATAACTGTCCTTTCTAAACATACTAAAGGTAAACTTGAAGGTGAATCATCCCTTTAACTTCCATTTTCCCATGTTGTCATTTCCAGACTGAGAATTAAAATAGGCCCTGGCATTTCAGGTACACAGAGGCCCAAACAGCCCACTAAATACTGACTTTCTATGGCACCTTATAGCAGCCCCTCTGGCATTTGCCAGAACCCACAGATTGCCAGTCCGGGCCTGCGTGTAGTACATACATAAAAAAGAGCTGACATGTCACATGTATCACTGTAGTCAAGCATATTGGGGGGTGTTTCCTAAAAGTGGCATTAAGGGCTCTTACACATGGGCACATTTTTACCTGCACTCCCCTGAGTTCTCTTTTGTTCTATTCAGCTGCAGGAGAGCCAAACGCAGGTAAAATGCAGCATGTTGCATCTCAACCTTGTACAAGGGCAAATTATAAGTGTGTTCTCTAAAGGGTGTGAGATCCCTAATGACTGCAGTGAGTTGATCACAGCCCATCACAGCCCATCACAGCCCATCACAGCCCATCACAGCCCATCACAGCCCATCACAGCCCATCACAGCCCATCACAGCCCATCACAGCCCATCACAGCCCATCACAGCCCATCACAGCCCATCACAGCCCATCACAGCCCATCACAGCCCATCACAGCCCATCACAGCCCATTTTCCATGTGTTCTAATTTAAAGGGGAATGCTGCTATATACTCTCCCACAGCCCAGAAATATACATATAGCCACAGTTTGAGGGGAAGGGGTTAATGCAGCAGAAGTGATTTAGGTGCGGCTAGTTAACATCTTCTCTCTTCTGTAGCTGCAGCAAGGGGAGCTGTGCATTCTCCGGTGGGTGATTAAAAAATATATATTGAAAAGAAATGTATTCTGCCAAGAACAGGTTTGTGCAAGCAGTGCAACGCCTGCAGGATTTTAAGAATATGTATGAGTATGAAGCCCGCCTTGCAACATTCACAGACTGGCCCTTTACTGAAAACTGCAAGTGCACCCCAGAAAGTGTAAGTAGAAACTATTCAACAAACTGCAACATTTCTGCCTCTAAGTGGAGCTCTCCCTGGCATGTGTCTAAACTCCTCGCTTGTCTCCCTATTGCCCCCCTAGATGGCTAAGGCTGGCTTTGTACACTGCCCCACTGAGAATGAACCCGATGTTGCTTGCTGTTTTTTCTGCTTGAAGGAGCTGGAGGGCTGGGAGCCAGATGATAACCCTTGGTGAGTAAATCTTACAAGTGAAGCCAAGACCCATTTAGGAGTAGAGGAGTTCAGTGATCCATAGAAAGTTGTATAAGGCAAATACAGGGCCTTCCTCATCTTTGTACTGAATATGTAAACTGAGACTTCAGGGCATTTCTATGGCAAATGCCCCTATGCCCCCTCCAGTTGTCTGTAAAATCCCCTAAGCAATCGTATTCCTGATTTGTTGCCTGCACCCCAAAGAAAAATAATAAGAAAGCTGCTTAGAATGATCCTTCCTTTTATTATGCACGGCTCCTTTTAATCCTTTTTGTAAATGGCTAAAATGCTCACAGATGTGGCACCTAATCCCTCTCAACTGACCTCTTTGAGAATCCATGACGCTTTACAAAGTATTTCTTTACTTGATTTTATTGGGGAGGATACAATAACTGATTTCCTAAGAGCAGGATCACCGCTTTAGGGCTCCTACACACGGGCGTTTTTAACCTGCGCTCCCCTGCGTTGCGTTTGGCTGCGTTCAGCCGCAGGGGAGCGCAGGTCTAGACGCACCTCATTTTGTTCAATGAGGTTGTACCCACGAGACGCGTGTAAGCGCCGAACGCAGATTCAGACGCAACATGCTGCATTTTTCCTTGCATGCGTTTGTGTGAGTACAGCCCCATTGAAAATAATTGGGTGCGTCTATACCTGCGCTCCCCTGCGTTTGAACGTAGCAAAACGCAACGCAGGGGAGCGCAGGTAAAAACTCCCGTGTGTAGGAGCCCTTAAACTCTGTCGTGGGCAAACTGGGGCTGGCAAATGCAGAATCTGGAGCATGGGGCATGTAAAAGGGTGAAGAATAAGTCGTGGGGCTTGTGTTTCCATACACCGTTTTTGAAGTTTGTCCGTTTTGTTTCCTTAAAGGACTGAACATTCCAAGCGTTCTGCCAGCTGTGGTTTCCTTTCCCTGACAAAGTGCGTCAATGACCTCACAATGGAAGGTTTTCTGCGGCTGGAAGGTGATAGGATCAAAAGTTTCTATGTAAGTTATATTCACTGTGAACTATAGGACCAATAAAATATGTAGCAGAAGCCAGATCATGGCAGACCTTTATAGAGAGTTGTGCAAGCTATTATTGCCGTTGGTCTTGGCTGGAACAAAGCTGGTTTCTGCTACTGTTTCACGAGTCAGAACCAACAGTACAGAAAATAATCTGGGATGACACAAGATATTTGAATAGCATTTACACCAACAAAAAACTTTAACGTGAAATATTTGTAATTGGAGTGGCTTAGGTAAAGCTTTACTTCACGGTTTTACCCCCCTATATTTTCAGTGCTATTTTCAATGTATTAATTGCCCTATGGAATCATGACTCGCCATCCCAACAGCAGCTCTCAAAATACTGTCTAATGTTGTATGTTTTTATGTCCCAGGATTATGGGTACATTGACACAAATACCATACAAGTGACTTGGGCTATAGGTGACTTAGTGGAGATGGGGGCCAGGATAGTTATGGGGTCTCCTGTATGTATCACAAGTGGGAGAGGAGGATTGACTGAGGATCCCCCACCCGGGGGTGCAGGTTCATCTCTCTTCCCGCTAGCCCTGGGGCAAGGTTGTAGCTCTCCGGGTGTTGGTGCTGGGAGTTGTAGTTTAGTAACCTGTGTAGGGAGGCCAGTTGTACTACAACTTTCTATATCCCCTTAGTAGGGACTGCCATACAGCTCTCCCTGCCCATTTAAAATTTGTAAACTTAACATGGTAATTGGGGTGTGACCACAAACAATTTTTGCCGCACTACGCACGGAAAACAAACTTTTATGCAGCTACGTTGTCTCCTGTACTTTCCAAACAATCCGCTCTGGGCTGGCAACGAAAATATTTTAATATTCTATGGTTGGGGGTCACCACAACATGAGGAACTGTATTAAAGGGTCGCAGCATTAGGAAGGTTGAGAACCACTGGCCTAAGTGCTAGTGGATCCAGCAAGGTAAAATCCAAAGCTTCTCCATTTTGCCTCAGTGGAAAAAAAATTCCTTCATGACTCCCAAGATGGCAATTGGACTAGTACCTGGATTAACTTTTACTATGAGCTATCTTCCATAACCCTGTATTCCCTCACTTGCTAAAAATCCATCCAACCTCTTCTTAAAGCTATCTAATGTATCAGCCTGTACAACTGATTCAGGGAGAGAATTCCACATCTTCACAGCTCTCACTGCAAAAAACCCCTTCAGAATATTTAGGTGGAACCTCCTTTCTTCTAATTGGAATGGGTCCTATGTGTTGGCTGAAAAGACCTACTGGTTGAAAAAAAAAGTATTGGAGAAATTATTATATGATCCCCTTATATATTTATAAACCATTATCTTAAAGGGGTTGTTCACCTTTGAGTTAACTTTTAGTATAATGCAGAGTGATATTCTGAGACAATTTTGCAATTGGTTTTCATTTTTTATTGTTTGTGGTTTTATAGTTATTTAGCTTTTTATTCAGCAGCTCTCTAGTTTGCAGTGTCAGCAATCTGGTTGCTAGGGTACAAATTACCCTAGCAACCCTGCATTGATTTGAATAAGAGACTGGAATATATATATATATATATATATATATATATATATGTAATAAGTTGCAATAACAATACATTTTTAGCCTTACAGAGCATTTGTTTTTAGATGGTGTCAGTGACCCCCATTTGAAAGCTGCAAAGAAACAGAAGAAAAAAATAAATAATGAAGACCAATTGAAAAGTTTCTTAGAATTGGCCCTTCTACAATATACTAAAAGTTAACTTGAAGGTGAACCACCCCTTTAAGGGCCCCTTCTCCAGCGTGAACATCCCCAATTTGGCCAGTCTTTCCTCATAGCTAAGATTTCCCATACCTTTTACCAGCTTAGTTGCCCTTCTCTGTACCCTCTCTAATACAATAATGTCCTGTTTGAGTGAGGGAGACCAAAACTGTACGGCATATTCTAGATGTGGCCTTACAAGTGCTCTATAAAGTGGAAGAATGACCCCCTCCTCCTGCAAATCTATGCCCCTTGTAATACAGCAAGCCAGTGCTTGTCCCCCCCCCTCTCCAGTGTCGGTTATTGAGATTACACCCCAGCAACAGCAGAGGGATTATCTGGAATCTGTACACTATTTTAAAATGCTCTTTCCAAGATGGCTGTGGCCCATGGCAAATATCTTTCATCCTATCGTAAAACCATTTTATGGAAAATATAAATATACATATGACAAATAACAAACAGAAATCTACTTTTTTTTTCCTTTCAGCGCAAATTTTCTACGGTCGTTCTCCAGTACGTCGAGGAAGAAATGACTGCAGCTACAAAGCGCCTACTGGAATACTTCTCCAATCAACACCAGTGCTCCATAGATCTTGACCACTGAATTCAAGCAAAGACCAATAGCATGGGTGTGAGAGGCTTCTGAGGGGACAAACAAAATTAATTTTAGCAAAGCCTGATGCTTTGGGTGTCTGGTAAAAAGAATTTTAAAGTCCAATGTCTACCTATTTATTTTTAGAAATGTCTGAAGTGTGCTGCGGTTTTATATATTCTCATCATTTTAAATTGAATAAAATGTTATTATATGCATTTTGGTCCTTTTTATATTCTGCTGAAGGTATTCTCCCATGTCTGAGGCTCTCATAAGTTAGACTTGCAGGTAAAGTTGTTGTACTGTGTTGGCCAGTAAAAATGTTACAGGGCAACCCTTTTGAAATGAAAAAAAATAAAGTGGCATAAAGGTGATACCTTTATTGGCTAACTTAGATGATCATAGCAAGCTTTCAGAACATTTTGGTTCCTTTTTGTACTTCCCTTCTTTGAACAGTAGATGTCGCAGTTCGTTTACATACCATACTGAGTTGTGCTACATTATCCATTACTGCACTGCAACTTTAAGAATCCACGCCTCTATATATACATGGACCACCATAAAAAATGGTGAAAAATGTATATTATAATATATTATATTTCATATATGGATGAAAAGTTACTCTGTGCCATATATCCGTTAGTCTGAAGGGCATTATGATTATTAGAGCAGCAACACTATAACTGAGGTTGAACCCATATAGGGGGTTGCACCACACTTTGTGCTACTGACTGGTATTGAGTGATTCTAGAAATAAAATTACTTTTTTTTTTTTTTTTTTGTATGGATTTCAGTGCTATTTCAATTTATATAATTTGCCCTATGAAATCATGGCACACAATCCCAACAGCAGCCCTAAAATTCTCATGGTTACGGTGGCATTACTACCATAGAGCAGACCATGGGGTAGAAGGGTCTGAGGGAGCTCAAGGGTTCTACTGTATGTGTCCCCCGGCACAAATGGGAGAGGGTCAGCAGTGACTGATTATACTCCTCCTCTGGTCCTAATGTAGATTCCATGGTGACTACTTATAGCTGGACCCCTGCATTTGGGTCGTTCGTTTAATTCAACACAGATCTATTAATGAGTCTTCTGAATCATTAACCCACGTGGTAGAGAATCCTATATAATACCATAATGATTATATGGAAACTTGTATCTTCTAAATCAGTGGTTCTCAACCTTCCTAATGCTCCGACCCTTTAATTCAGTTTCTCATGTTGTGGTGACCCCCAACTATAAAATTATTTTTGTTGCAGAAAGTACAGGAGTGTGGATGCATAAAGGCTTGTTTCTGCGTGTAGTGCGGCAAAAGTTTTGTGGCCACACCCATTTTTTGTGGCTAAGCTAATTTTTGAATCCACACTCCCTGATTACCATGTTCATTCTACAAATATGCCTGCTTTAAATGGGCAAGGAGAGCTGTACGGCAGTCCCTACTAAGGGGATATAAAAACTGGCTTCCCTACACAGGTTACTGAACTACAACTCCCAGCACCAACACCCGGAGAGCTACAACCTTGGCCCAGGGCTAGTGGGGAGAGAGATGAAACTGATCCTGGAACCCCTTAAGTGACCCCTGTGAAAGGATAGTTCGACCCCCAGGTTGAGAACCACTGTATCTAAATGGAGCCTAGTGATTTAATCTGTGACATAACTCCCTTGAACATGCATAGTCACTTTTTAGCACTTTGTTCTATTTATTTGGCAGTTATTACACTGCTGATATAAAGAAGTCAAAACAGCGAAGCCTGTTGTTCATTTCAGCTTAGTGGACATACTCCACACACTAATTTAAATTAGTGAAAAAAGGCACAGCTGAAGCTCAGAAAATGTAGTTAGACCGTGCCAGCAAGCTGATATGGCCCATGCTCCAAAGCCTTCTGGCTGTTGTAATCCAATCATTGATCCTAAGGATCATGATCGTATTAAGCCCTATTTTTGCCCACCCAAGGTTGGCATATCAGGGAAATAGCAGCTTCTTTTTGGACCTTGCTAATCAAGTGGATTTTAGTGTGTGGCCAGCTTAGTGTTCCAGTAAGTCTGCTCTGCTGGTCAGACAAACAGGCTTGCTCTTTAAGGAATGTCTCAACTGTCTTTGAGCTGTCTGCCAGGTCAGTTGCAGGCTCTTGATGTTTGCATTGAGATTTTAACTCTCACCTTTCTGCCAGTGCAAGTGCCCTATGTAATTCTACAGCGTAGCAGCCCCCAACTCAGTCATGCATAGAATAAAATCACTGCCCCGTTTAGGAATTCAAAAAAGGTTCCTAGACACAAGAAAATATCTGGAACTCTTAACATCGCTCCTGCTCTGAAAAATGAATTAGGGCACGTGTGTTTGATTCTGCATTTTTCAAACGCATGCTGAGCATATATTGCATTTAAAGGGCAAGGAAAGTGTAAAATAGAATAAGGCTAGAAATGCTGTATTTTGTATACTAAACATAAACATGAACTTACTGCACCACAAGCCTAATCAAACAAATGATTTATGCTTTCAAAGTTGGCCACAGGGGGCTGTCATCTTGTAACTTTGTTATACATCTTTGCAAGACCAAGACTGTGCACATGCTCAGTGTGATCTGGGCTGCTTAGGGATCATCATAAATTATCAAAACAGGGGAAATAAACAAAGCTGCTTGAGCTCTGCATGGCTTTAAAGTAAGGTGGGGGCTCCCCTGAGGGACCGTCTGACAATTCCTATCCATGGCAGTAAATTAAGGGGAATTTCACTTCATACAGTTGGGTTTCTTATAAAAACGTTAGACTTTTTTTAAAAATTAAAGTACATTGGAGATAGATTTCTTTTTCATTGAAGAAAGTAAAAATGGGATTTTATTTTCTTGCCTTTCTTTGCCCTTTATTTGTCACTGCTACGCATGTTTTTTTTCCCATTAGAAAAGGAAGCCTCTATTCTAGTGATAGCTGAATAATTTGCAATTTTAAAACATATTTCCCTTTTCTCTGTAATAAACAAACAGTACCTTGTACATGATCCCAGCTAAGATAATTAATCCTTATTAGTGGGGAAAATAACTGTATTGGGTTATTTTAATATTTAAATGATTCTTAGCAGACTTAAAGTGTGCAGTTACAAATCATTCAGTTCACAGATGCAGAATGCATTTAAAAAAAAAACGTACATTTTAATACGCAAATTGGTCTTTGGATTTGGTCCACCATTTGGCTACATCCCATTGGCTGCATGAAAAAGGTGTGCGTTTCGCTTCTCCGAATTTTTCGTGAATTTCTAGAGATGTTTTTGGACGCAAGCATCTGTTTTTGGATGACGGCATCCATTGCAGGCGTCGGAAAAAAACGGATGCCGGTGAGATGCCGGCGAATTTTCACCAGGCGAAATTTTGCTGGCGTTTCGCTAATTTATTTGCCTATGGCGAATTGCAGAGATCTTCTGCGAATAAATTTGTCCATCACTAGCCCCAGCATGTTGCAGCTCATCCTGACACTGTCCGCATTATCCAGTGCAATTGCATAGTGTAAGGGCTCCTACACACGGGCGTTTTTACCTGCGCTCCCCTGCGTTGCGTTTTGCTGCGTTCAAACGCAGGGGAGCGCAGGTATAGACGCACTCAATTATTTTCAATGGGGCTGTACTCACACGAACGCATGTAAGCGCCGAACGCAGGAAAAATGCAGCATGTTGCGTCTGAATCTGCGTTCGGCGCTTACACGCGTCTCGTGGGTACAACCTCATTGAACAAAATGAGGTGCGTCTAGACCTGCGCTCCCCTGCGGCTGAACGCAGCCAAACGCAACGCAGGGGAGCGCAGGTCAAAAACGACCGTGTGTAGGAGCCCTAATCAGATCATCCAACTCTAATAGGTTTATTAGGCCTGGACTGTGCTCCATAATACTGGACTCTGATAAGGATGATCCCTCTTGCACTACATTCTGTTGTATTACATTTTTTGCTTTTTAAACTTTTTTTATGTAAACATGCAATTTCCAACATGATAAAATATATCTAAAGATACAGATTTTGTATGAATTAACAATTTTTTTTCTGTGTGAACCATTTCTGCATTTTGTATATTTTGTATATTTTACAATTCTTGCAATTCTAGGCTAGTCCTATATACAAAATAATATTTACAAATTCTCCGATCCCCTTTTCTCTTATCTTCCTTTGCATTCCCTCCATTGTGTTGCTGTTCATCCTCTTCTCATTCCACAAGTGTTCAGTGAACAGTTAATTATTACTGTGGCGGTTAAAGAGTTGGTTAACTTTTAGGGCTCTTACACCTGGGTGTTTTTACCTGCAGGGGAGCTCAGGAGTAGATGGGACTGTACTCACACAGACGCATGTAGGCGCTGGACGCAGGTTGAGACGCAACATGCTGCATTTTACCTGCATTCGGCGCTTACACACGTCTGTATGAGTACAGTCCTATTTTAATAAAATTAAGTGCGCTCCCCTGTGGTTGAATGGAACAAAACAGAACGCAGGGGAGCGCAGGTAAAAACGCTCATGTGTAGGAGCCCTAAGTAAGTCAGGGCTCGTACTGACGAGCATTCAAACCAGCGCTCTCCTGCATTATGTTTTAAAGCGCTCATCCATAGGGGAGTGCAGGAAGGAATGCATTTGATTCATTTAAAGGGGCCTTTACTGACAGAGGTGCATTTAAGCGCCGAATGTAGCACCTTGTGTTTGTTACTTACATGCACGCCACTTAAAAGAGCTGTGTGTGTTCCTTTATGCACTCCCCTGTGCTTGAGCCCTTTCAAAAGGAACATACGGGAGCGTGGGTTTTAATGCCCATCGGTACGAACCCTTACGACATCCTGAACTGATTGTTTTACCTTGGCCTTTACCTTTACTGATTTGTTTCCCTAAATCAGAGCCAACAAGGTCTATACGCGTGACTCCTTAATTCAGGAGAGGTCATGGGCACCCTACAATTAGCCAAAGAACATTCATTCTCCAACAAAATCAAGTGCTTGGGAGGTTTCTTTCATATTTTGAATCTTTTGACAATCACTATTATTCACACAGATGTCCTGCTGGGCGGCTCTTTGAATGGCGCAGTTTTATCTTTGAATGATTGTTTTTGTGCTCATTAATATGTGATTTGGAAGCAATTTAAAACCTTTGGGAGACGTCAGGGAGATTCCTACTGAATTATGTTCAAAGGGGTGCAAGTGGGATGAGTCCATTCTTTGTAAGGGAGCCACTGTATGTGAAGGAGTATAAAATCCACTGGACACCCCAGGTTTATGTGGGTTTAAGGGACTGTGACAGAATCACTTTATGTGCAGTTCTTATTATACACCGTCACTTTGCCCTGGTTATTAGGGGTTTCTTTGAGCTGTAGTTCAGTTTGGGAGCTGCACACAGAATATGTTGCCCTTGATTCTTATATGAGCAAGAATGCAAGCTGTTGGGGGGTCATTAGCAGGTTGCATTTAGCAATGACATTTCCATTCACATTGATTGTTGCTGCACAAAGCACTTATGTTGGGTGAATTATGCCATTTCAGTTTATGGGCTGTTCTCTGTAGGACTTGTCAGACCTATTTAGGATGCAAACAGAGAGACGGCCAACAAAGGGTCAACGGAGAAACCTTTTTTCCTCTGCAGAAATAAAATCAACTTCTGGCATTTGAACTAAAAGTCTCCTCTGCCTAAACCTAGCCCCCAGTCACCTGTACCTCCTCCCAGACAGATGGCAGAGATCCCAGCCCCCTCCTCTAACTGTTGCAGTCAGGCCATCTGTTCTGTTTGTCCCGTTAGGCCTGCCGGGCTATGTCATTGCAGGGGGGGGGGTTTGTTGGGCAGAAGGTGCACAAACTAATATTAAGCTTGGCCTCTCAGCCTGACACATGCAGATTCCGTTATTGCAGGCTCCTAAGGATCAATTCTGATTCAGCTGTCCAGTCTCAGATTGCATCTATAGGAAGCATGATCACTGAATAGGGAACATTTACCACTGCAGTAGTACAGTGACCCCTGCCATAGACAGCTCAGTTGGAGTTGGATTTAAAGCTGTGCGCTGGGGCACACCATGCCATGCCAAAACTGGGGAATTCTGTTAAAAGCTTTATTTATAGCGCAGTTTTGACCTTATTCAATTCAAACCCAAATGTGTCTATATTAAAAGGGTGGTTCACTTAGTATGTTTGTAATTCTAAGTTTTTAATTGGCCTACATTTTTTTTCTTCTTCTGCTTACTCTGTCCAGTTTTCAAATGGGGGTCACTGACCCCATCTAAAAAACAAATGCTCTGTAAATTGCTGCCTTGTTTAGTTCTGCTCTGTACTAATAACAAACAGTTATCTGCCAAAATAAAGTAATTGGGTACGCTGCAGACAAGGTCAGGGGCACTGCACCATTTAGACGAGTTGAGAAATTTGCCTCAGATGGAAGAAGCCCATAAGTTACCAAGGGCAGCTAAGAGCAAAAAATTCAGATTTTAAAATCAGACTTGTGGCTGTTCTACTACTCTCTGTGCTAGAGATGCCTACTCACTACAATGCAAAAACTTTAAGAGACGATGGGGGGAATGTAATTAAAGAGAAAAACATTGCGCACCAATTAGAGTTAAAATCCACATCTCGCAATGAAATATTGTTCCTTAAATGGTTATTGCATTGCGAATCGTTATTGCACATTGTGGATTGTAATTGCGCACTCTTAAGAAGTGCTTGAAGGTGTCGTAATCTTTTGGAGCAAACATTGAGACTTTTTCAATAAGAAGTTTTATTAAATTGACAGCACATTAGCGCAAAGTATAAAATTCGCAAACGGCTTTCTGCTGTTTCCATGTTCGCAAAAGCTATATTGTATTCACGTAAAGCAAAATTTTTTGCGCAAAGGTGCATTGTGAATAGTTTTTGCATTACCGACGGATATTACATTCCTCTAAATATAGGATCCTGAAATGCCACTGAGCAGGGCTTTATGCAGGTGCTGTTTCCCAGCATGCTTGGTGGTTTTCATGCCATCTCTTCCCCCAGAAAAGCCCTTTTTCAACCCAATTATTATAAAGCAGCAATCAAAAAGTGCAACTCTTGCCTTTAAGTGTATCGGTGTGTGTGTATTGCTCTCCTGTTAAAGAATATGGGTAACGATACCCTCATCTTTTCTTGCCGAAATGAATGTTCTACCATAGGATCTGTATGAGTAGGGCAAAAGAAAGCATGTTCATTTGTTCATTTTGAATGACAAATCCAGTTTGCTTTTTACTGTAATTGATTAAAAAAAAAAACACTATACAACAGAGTTGTGAACCAATATAGGCTGCACAATTACATGGATATTATCTGATCCATCAGCTCTTTATCCACAGAGCTTTTTACTAGGGATGTAGCGAACGTCAGAAAAAATGTTCGCGAACATGTTCGCGAACTTCCGGACAAAAATGCGAACGGTTCGCGAACAATGCGAACCCCATAGACTCCAACTTTAAAAGCTAGAAAAGACATTTCTGGCCAGAAAAATGATTTTAAAGTTGTTTAAAGGGTGCAACGACCTGGACAGTGGCATGCCAGAGGGGGATCAAGGGCAAAAATGTTTCTAAAAAATACATTTTTGACACAGCGCTGCGTTTTGTGCTGTAAAGGGCAGAAATCACACTACGTCACTCAGGTGATGTTTCTGGACACGGAATGTGAAAAAGCTCACACAGCTACGTGGCACTTGGTTAAAGACTGGGCAAACAATGCCTACAAGGTCAACGTATACACTACTACAGCAGTGGATACGGATTACGTAAAATATATTATTGCTGCTTGAAAAACGTCACTCAGGTGGTTGTGGAGACTGTAATATTATTGATATTTAGACAGAATGTGAACAAGCTCACAAAGCTAGATGGCAGTTGTTTGAAGAACAGTAGATTACTAGCCAGCAAACTTACTATCAACTGTCCCTGAAATCACTAACAGCTCTCTCCCTACACTAGCTCTTCCAAGCACACACAGGCAGAATGAAAAAACGCTGCAGGGCTTCAGTTTATATATGGAAGGGGAGTGGTCCAGGGGGTGTGGGGGTGGTCCAGGAGGGAGAGCTTCCTGATTGGCTGCCATGTATCTGCTGGTCTGGGGGAGAAATGGCAAAAAAAAAGCGCCAGCTAAGGCGAACCCAAATTGGCGAACGTCGCGCGACGTTCGCGAACTTCCGGCGAGCGCGAACAGCCGATGTTCGCGCGAACAAGTTCGCCGGCGAACAGTTCGCGCCATCCCTACTTTTTACACTATGCCCCAAATAAAGATTATTCATATCTTAGT
The DNA here is from genome assembly GCA_024363595.1 of Xenopus borealis. Lineage (NCBI taxonomy): Eukaryota > Metazoa > Chordata > Amphibia > Anura > Pipidae > Xenopus > Xenopus borealis. The sequence goes on from CM044434.1 coordinate 133,487,148, forward strand.
TGGTATCAAGTGCAGGGTACTGTTTTATTATTATTATTATTATTATAAAATATATTATACATTTTTTTTAAAATTCTGAATTATTTGGTTAGTCTATGGTGGATTGCCTTCCCATAATTCTAAACATCCTGGTTTCCACACTAGACACCCCATAATTATAATAAATGGCTACTAAGCTGCAAGAATCCATATATGTGCCACAACAGCTCTTTGGGGCTTATTTAATGTTAACATGATTTTAGTACACTTAAAGGGCAAGGAAAGGCAAATAAATTAATTCCCATTTTTAGTTTCTTTAATGAAAAAGAAATCTATCTCCAATATACTTTAATTAAAAAATGTGTACTGTTTCTATAAGAAACCTGACTGTATGCAGTGAAATTCTCCCTTCATTTAGTGCTGTGGATAGGAATTGTCAGACTGTCCCTAACTTCTGTCAGGGAAACAATCATACTTATGAACAGCAGGGGGAGCCCCTGCCTTACTTACCAGCCATGCGAAACTCAAGCAGCTTTGTTTTTTTATCATTGATGACGATCCCTAAGAAGCCCAGACCACACTGAGCATGTGTATGTAGTCTAGTCTTGCAAAGATGTATAACAAAGTTACAAGATGACAGTCCAACATTGAAAGCATAAATCATTTGTTTGAATAGGCTTGTGGTGCAGTAAGTTCATGTTTATGTTTAGTATACAAAATACAGCATTTCTAGCCTTATTCTATTTTACACTTTCCTTGCCCTTTAAGGCATGGTAATCCAAATTACTGAAAGATCCCTTACCTGAAAATGCACAGGAAGGTAGACAGAACTAAAATGTGATTGAAAGTTGGAGGAAAGGGTGTTTACTTTAGATAAGAACTAACCTTTAAAAATGAATAGGGCTACAAATACCATATTTTATATACTGAACTTATTGCACCAGCCTAAAGTGTCAGCTTGTCAATAGCAGCAATGATCCAGGACTTCAAACTTGTCACAGGGGGTCACCATCTTGGAAAGTATCTGTGACACTCACATGCGCTACGCAACAAGTTGGCGCTATAGAAATACATGTTAATAATAATGTTAATAATGCTCAGTGGGCTCTGAGCAGCTGTTGAGAAGCTAAGCTTAGGGGTCGTCACTAATTATCCAGCAGAAAATAGGGTTTGTCTGTAATATAACCTGTTGCTACAGGGCAGATATTAAATTCTAATGCTAATTGCACTGGTTTCTGTTCTGCCATGTAGTAATTATCTGTATTAATGACTAATCAGCCTTATACTGTGACTATATTTCTATTCTATGTGTACTGTATATTGTGAGTGGGTCCCTAAGCTCAGTAAGTGACAGCAGCACAGAGCATGTGAATCAGTGAATCAGCAGAAAAGAAGATGGGGAGCTACTGGGGCATCTACTGGGGAGACACATTTCTTTACTGCTAAAGGACTGTGGTTGCCTTGGGCTGGTACATAAACCCAAAACATAATGTACAACATTTCTAGCTACTTCTGCAGTTTAACTTTCCTTTTTCTTTAAAAGTAGTTTACAGTCCAGGAAGAGATAAAGGAGCCACAGAGCTATTGCAACTTCATTCGTTATTTAGTATATGGAGACTGAGCATCTGGGAATCAACATCTCTGGGACATAAATGGGAATACAGTGTATATATTGTGTTATTTATGTTTTACATCAAATCCATAATGCTATATTGTTTATTTCTGCTTAAAGTGACAAATATTTCAAAGTCTCTTTCAACTTCTGCATTTTCTTCTGTGTTTATATTGGACATGGGAATAAAGACTGGGCAAAGTACACCTTCTTACAGCTGTTTTCCGATTGTTCAACAGAGCTTTCCATCTTTTTCCCTCCAAAAATTAAAGTTTAATGTTCCTGTCTCTGGAGTTTCAGTCTGGCAGCTCAGTGCTCCAGTTGTAGATTCTGAACTCTTACATTAGCTACTATTATATCAACTCTAACAGTTGCCTTTAATAAAACTCAGAGATAACATTTGTATCAACTAAGTATCAGCTACTGTATCCATTTAGAAAAGTTGAAGAGTTGGAGGCTCCTGATAGAGTCCTGCGCGGGTCCATTTTTTGGGAACCGTACCTGACCCGTACCCGCAAACCGCAACCCGACCCGCGACCCACATTCTTACCCGTTTGGACTCGCGACCCGAACCGTACCCGCAACCCGTGATCCGCAACCCAGACCCGCGACCCACTGACAAGAATCAGGAAGTGCTGTCGTAAACCGGAAATGACATCATCGGAAGTAGCCGCGATAAAAAAAAAGGCGTAAAACAGGAAGTGCTGTCATTGTAAACTGGATGTGACATCATCAGTAGTAGAAATGCTCAGAAAAGGGAGTAAAAATCACTATAGCGAGGATCCGCGACCCGACCCTCAACCCGCCAACCTGCAGAACCACCGGCCCGCTTCTATACCCGCACCCAGAAATTCTACGAGCAACCTGCAGGGTACCGTGGGATTTTATGGGTACCCGACCCACTGCAGGACTCTAGCTCCTGACATAAGAAGGTGAAAAAATAAACTTTAAATATCAATATTAGAAAAATGATCACACAAATTTAATTTAAAAAGAAAAAATCTTTATTGTGAATTGCCTGAAAACAAGTGAATTGAAAACCCCTTTATTTAGGTGAACCTAACCGACTGGAGGAAACCCCACTAAACTAGAAAATTGTGAATTGTAATCTGGATAATGAGGGAAGGCAACTGACATCCTTTAAAGTGTATTATCGCCACCTTTCTGTAAGTAGTACTGCCGGCCTAGAGCATGAATGTGGCCTAGAGTAGATACTGTACGTGGAAAGTCCAGGTGTAGTACACAGTCTGAAAAATTAACCTACAATTGTTTCAGATTATTCACTAGAAATAAAGACTTTTGCAGTCGTGGCTGTGTTTCTATTATTGAAGTTAAAATTTTCACTTTTCACCTTATGTCTTTCTGAAGCATCTCCAAAGGGATGATGACATCTCCAGGTCACTGATTCTGTTCCAAATTGATGCATTAGTTACTACATTTCTTATCTTTGGCCCTGCTCAGCAGAATCCCTGAGTTTCATTAAAGGCAGCAATTGATAATTGCCAGACTTGATAGAGTTGATAATATTCCACAGGTGCTGCTGACAAATGTATCAACTAATTTTAGCAAATTGCAACTGTCCAGTTAATGTTCAATTTTGGAAAAAAATACAAAATACAAAATTACAAATGGTAACACAAATGAAATTAAAAAAGAATCTTTATTTCTGGTGAAGTGCCTGAAAACAAGTGAATTGAAAACCCCTTTATTTAGGAGAAGCTAACTGATTGGAGGAAACCCCACTAAACTAGGAAAGTTGTGAATTGTAATCTGGACAATTTGGGATGGCAGCCAACATACTTTAGGGTAGAGTCCTGCGCGGGTCCATTTTTTGGGACCCGAACCCGACCCGTACCCGCAACCCGCAACCCGAACCCGCGACCCGCATTTTTACCCGCTTGGACCCGCGACACGAACCGTACCCGCAACCCGTGATCCGCAACCCGGACCCGCGACCCGCTGACCATCAAGAATCAGGAAGTGCTGTCATCATAAACAGGAAGTGACATCATCGGAAGTAGCCAGGATCAGAAAAAAAAGGAGTAAAACAGGAAGTGCTGTCATTGTAAACCGGATGTGACATCATCAGTAGTGGAAATGCTCAGAAAAAGGAGTAAAAATCCCTATAGCGAGGATCCGCGACCCGACCCTCAACCCGCCAACCTGCAGGACCACCGGCCCGCTTCTATACCCGCACCCAGAAATTCAATGAGCAACCCGCAGGGTACCGCGGGATTTTGCGGGTAACCCGCGGGTACCCGACCCGCTGCAGGACTCTACTTTAGGGTAGAGAAGGGGTGTCCAAAGCTTTTGCAACGAGGGCCGGATTTGGGCTGAACTTCACAGACGTTTTGCGTGTGATCCACGGCGCTGAGCAAAAACAAATGCGTCCATGGAGTTCAGCCCTAAGGGCCCGTACACACGGGCGTTTTGGACCTGCGCTCCCCTGCGTTGCGTTTGGCTGCGTTCAGCCGCAGGGGAGCGCAGGTCTAGACGCACCTCATTCTTTTCAATGAGGTTGTACCCACGAGACGCGTGTAAGCGCCGAACGCAGGTTCAGACGCAACATGCTGCATTTTTCCTGCGTTCGGCGCCTACATGCGTTCGTGTGAGTACAGCCCCATTGAAAATAATTGAGTGCGTCTATACCTCCGCTCCCCTGCGGCTGAATGCATCAAAACGCAACGCAGGGGAGCGCAGGTAAAAACGCCCGTGTGTAAAGGCCCTAAGTCTGACATTCTTTGTACCATTATTATTTAATTGGCATGCTGCTGTTAATCAGCTGTGTGGGGCTATGGAGGGTACAATATACAGTATTTGCCCTTATCACCACGTGTGTTGCCCTTATTTGTAATTAATGAGGAAAAACCAATACTGAAGGCAAATTAATATATCTGAAGTCCTGGAATCTAGGTTGAGACAAATACAGTTTGAATCTGGCATTTTATCTAAAACTATTGAAAAAATCAGGCAAAATGTTCTTCAAAATGTCCCCTTTAAATAGACTTATTATTATATTATTATTACTAACTGAGCAATGGGCAGAGTCCCCCCTCCTCCTATATCCTTTGTGAAATGACGTTTCCTTGGGAACGGAGCATTTCAAGCTGGGCCACATTCATATCTATCATGGGCCACGGTTTGGAAACCCCTGGGGTAGAGGCACATGGGCAGATTCAGGGAGATTAGTCACCCCGGCGACATATCAAATCTTCTTTGGGGCGACAAATGAAAAATCTCCAAGTAGATGGCAATATAGTAAAATAAAAAGTATTTTCATGTTCGGTGTATAGTCTGACAACAACAGAAGTGAAAAAAGTGTGTGGAAGGTGAACAATAGCAATGGGCGAATTTATTAACCAGCAGGAAATTTGTGGCGAATTTCCATGTTTCACAGCAGGCAAAATAAATTCGCGAAATGGCTGCCAAAATTCCACAGCGAAATTTGATGCCGGCAACAATTTACCACGCACAAATTGACGAATGCAAAAGTGGTAAAGTATCGCCGGTGTCAATTTTCGCAGCCAGTGTGAAAAGTCCTGTTTCGCTAATTATTCTCAGTTTCATGAATTTCACAGGAAACCAGCAAAAATTTAGGCGAATCAAAATGGGACAAATTCGTCCATCACTAGTGAATAACCCTTTTATACCAGAGCTCTGGGCGCTTGTCAGTCATATAACTGAATTGCCATACCTTTGTGGGTTGGGGACTTGAGGAAGTATATAGGCATCCCACCCCCTACCTGTACCCTAACTTGTGTAACAGTCAGACATGCCAGTTAGGGAGCTCTGGCTCTTCACCTCATGGCAGTTTTTGTAACCAGGGCAAAAACTATACGGGACTAAAAAAGGAGCCTTGAGATACTTCAAAACAATGGAATAGCAAGGTACAAAGTAAGCATTTACCTCTTACCAGTTAACTGCACAAAACTCATAAGTAGTGATGGGCGAATTTTTTCACCTAACTCGAATTCACTGCCGGTGATTAAATTTTCAAAACGCCCGTGAAAATTCACCAGCATCAGTTTCCGATTTTCACTACGTTTTAGTGAAATCGTTCGAAATTCACGAATTTATAGTGAAAGCGTTCGAAATTCACAAATTTATAGTGAAAACATTTGAATTTCACGAATTTATAGTGAAAACATTTGAATTTCACGAATTTAGTGAAATAGTTCAAAATTCACAGATTTATAGTGAAGCCATTCGAAATTCACAATTTACAGTGAAATAGTTAGAAATTCACGAATTTATAGTGAAGTCAATAGGAATTCACAAATTTACAGTGAAATTGTTTGAATTTCACAATTTTTTGTGAAAACGTTTGAATTTCCCGATTTTCTCGTGAAAAGATTCAATTTTTTTGTGAAATTTCCAATTTTACTATTTTTTCACCATTTCGCGAATTTATCTGGAAGTTCGAGAAAAATTCAGCAAAACGAAACGCCACAGATTCACCCATCACTACTCATAAGCATTCTATCCTTTATAACTCATTATAAAATAAATCATATCTGAATACAGCAATTGGATTTATAAAGAAATTCCATTATAATTCCATATATTCTTACTCATCTAAAATGAGTGCTTTGCCATAATGTCGAAAGGCATTTGCAATGAATATTTCTAAAAATGAAAATGCAGCCTTGAGTGGCGTCTGTGTAGAACTGAGCAATGTGCGGTTGAGAGTCAAAGCATGTGCGATGAGGGAAAAGGGAGTAAAAGATGGGGTCAGGTGGAACCAAGCTGATTCTGTGCCATCTGTCTAGGGCTCTGAAACCCATTGGAGATCTGCAGACCTCTGGCTGCATTCACACGGGGGAGAGACTTAGAACTCACAGGGAATGTCCCGTTGCAGATGGCACCTGAGCACAGATTGGGACCCCCAGGAAAAAAAGAATGGGGTCTCTGGTTTCCTCTTCTAGATTTGGGACTTGAGCCATCACAGCAATTTGGGGATCATTATTGTTATTTCTTTTTCTTTTTTCCTTGTTACAGGGGTGGGGTCACATTAATCCTTGCATGGAGCTAATTATAGTTCCAATAATATCTAGAGAAGACATTTATATATATATTATATATTAACTTGCGTCAGTTTTGACACATTGGCTGCAGTTGCACCAGGCACAACTCACCTTGCCCACTGCAATTACATTGAAATTGTGGCGAATAATTCCCCTAAAGACGTATCCTCTTTTTCGCTATCCCAGGGATTAACCTGTTATTTCAGCAATGATCCATTCCAGACAAACATCCTTGCTGAGGACACCTGAAGAATCCTCAGTCTTGGTATGTAACCGCACTTGTGCCGTTCAGAGGGGCCCAGTACACAATTCAATCCCTACCATCCACTCCTGGCCTGCCTGCTTGTGTCCCCTGCTCCCTGCTGCTCACTTTCAGGGAGGAAAGACTTTGCTATAGGAGAAACAGAATCCATGGTCCAAACCCCCTTAATCCCTGGGACCCCTGCAAGCTGGGGTCTGCTTCCTCTATAGTTTCACTACTGCTCAGTCTCATTGACAGATCAGTCAATGCATAGAGTGTCTGCTTTGTCTTGTGATGTCATTCCACCCATGGAGTACAAACTGGAACACAGAACTAGTTCAATTCAACAGTGAATAGTGTGGGGCACATACAGTGTTCCATATTAGTGATGGGCGAATTTATTCGCCAGGGTCGAATTCGCGGCGAATTCCCGCGATTCGCCGCTGGCGAATAAATTTGCAAATCACCAGCGGAATTTCGGCAAGCGAAATTCCGCCGGAAAAACTAGTCGCGCGTCGTTTTATGACGCGACGTGCATCAAAAGCGTCCCGCGACTCGAATTTTTCGCCGATTCGCGAATTTCACTAGAAATTCACGAATTTTTCGGCGAAGCGAATCGCGGGAGATTCGCCCATCACTATTCCATATTCATAATTATTACATTCTGCATCACTGTACAGCATTGTTTTTTTATGTGCTACATAATTCTGGGTAATTCTGGGTAACTATGTAAGTTTAACACTGCTGCTCAGGGCCGCCATTAGAAATCACGGGGGGCCCCGTACAACAAATTTTCGGGCCCACTCTGGCCCCACCCCTGATCCCACCCACTCCACATCAAAGTTAAAAGACCACACAGACATCAGCGCTAAAAAAGTAACCCCCCCCCACACATACTGATGGTCAGGGCTCCCTTATAAGTAAAAAAAAAACTTGGCGCCAGGGCCTCCCTTACAAGTCAAAAAAAAATTGGGGCCCCAAAAAATATTTTAAAAAATTGGTGGCAGGGGCCTATAGAGTATTAAAATAAAAGATTGGTGGCCAGGGGATTAAAAAAAAAACCCCACATTGGTGTCGCTGCTTCAGGACTTCAGTGTTGGCTCCTTCGTGACTTTGTGTCTTTCCACCGCTCCAGGACTTCGACTGTTTGGCAAATCCGCATTAATTTTCCCTGCTGGAAAATGCAGCAACCCCCATCAGGGCCAGGGACGCTTGTCCCCCCTGTCAGGTCCGGACTGAGAATTAAAATAGGCCCTGGAATTTCAGGTACACAGAGGCCCAATCATCCCACACAGAGGCCCAAACAGCCCCCACCAGCCCACTAAATACTGACTTTCTATGGCACCTTATAGCAGCCCCTCTGGCATTTGCCAGAACCTACAGATTGCCAGTCCGGTCCTTCCCCCTGTCCCCCCCCGATGTCGGGCTGCTGCTGCTCACCAGCCAGTTACTCACCTGAATGTACAGAGACATTCTACTAATTGTTAGCTCTGTGCTCTGTGAACTGTGTTTATAGCAGTGCATGGAAATGATGAATGAATTACCTGTGTGCATGTAAAATTTTCTGGCCCTGCCACAATTTGCTGTGTTCACTAGCGATGGGCGTGAATTTGCCATGAACTCCCGCGATTCGCTGCTGGCGAATTAATTTGCAAAATGCCAGGAAATATTTGCCTGGCGAAAATTCACTGGCATCTCCTTTTGGATGCGGGTGTCCGTTGTTTCGACGCCGGCGTCCAAAAACGGACACCCGTGTCCAAAATGAGATGCCGCCGTCATTTTGCTAATTTTTTGTCGAAATGAAACACCCCAGATTCGTCCATCACTAATGTTCACTGCTGTCATAAGATGGAGCAACTCAATGGGATGAAAAGTTTTATATTAGGGATGGGATCTGTTATCTGGAAACTCATTATGCAGAAAGCTCCCATAGACTCCATTTTATCCAAATAATCCACATTTTTTTAAAAGATTTCCTTTTTCTATGCAATAATAAAACAATACCTTGTACTTGAGCCAAACTGAAATATAATTAATCCTCATTGGAAGCAAAACCAGACTATTGGATTAATTTAATGTTCAAATGATTTTGTCTTTTTAGATTTAAAAATAAAAAATGTCTCTTCATCAAGCAGTATAAGGATAATTTCTGAACACAGATTACAATTTTCAGTTGCAATGTTTTTTACCAACAATTCAGCATTCTCTCCTGGATTTCCAGCATAATTGTGTCCAGGGTTGGACTGGACCAGCAGGGCCCCTGCTTCTTGTTGGCCCCACCGACCCAGACCTGGTCTTCTTTTAAAATCTTGTGTGGCGCTGCTCTCTGAACTCCCACGCGGCCCCCAGAAGAGGAATTAAGGAATGTATTGGTGGGAGATGGAGGGGGTTGCAGTTGCTTCTTGGGTGGTGGAATGGGTTGTTGTTGGGCCAGGGTGAAGTTTGTACCCAGGGGTTTTGGCTTGGGTGGTTCCCGGAAGTTGTGTGAGTTCCTGAAATGACTGCCCAGGTGGACTCAGGACTGACACAGTCCAACGCTGATCGTAGCCATAAATTGTGCCTGAAGCAATTGCAGCTGATGGGTCAAAATGAACACCAATGAACATGCCCTTCAGTGGCATAACCAGGGCGGCTATGAGGTGATAATGTTGCCTCTGGTGGCACGGAGCGGCCAGTTACCAGGGGCAGCAAAAAACCACCTCTGGTAACTTTAAGAGCCAAATTTCCATTTTTTAACACGGAAATTCGCTCTTCTAACGCAGCGAGCGTAATAGACCTCACTGCACTAACGATGTGGCCCCTCCTCAACCAGATCCAACACTAAAAGTTAGAGGCGCGGAGCGGCAGTGGGGGCGGCATCAGCCCCTGTAACGGCCTTGGGTATAACCAAATATTATTGGGCTCCACAGCAAATTAATTTTAGGGCTCTAAATATGCAGAGTTTGGCCTGTTTTTCCAATATATACATTGAAATTGCTCATTAATTAGGGCCTCATGGGCCCAATTATAAGTCCTTGCCCCCCTGCAGCTGCAGGTACTGCATCCTCTGTAGTTCCACCTCTGATTTGAGAAGGAGACGCGCAAGGGGAATATTATGATGCAAGTACCTTTAATGAATGGCGTCAATAAGTAACATCTGCATACATTTTAGCTGTACCTGTGATTACAGCTCCATTTGTCCCCTTGTATATATTTAGGGTGCAGCAGAGACATGCAGAAGAAAAATTATTTTATCTAATTTGAATGCTGATAAATACAACCAATACAAAAGAGCATTGGTATCAGTAAAAGAATGGCAGTATCAGGCAAGAATTAGATTTACAACTATAACCTGGGATTTTAATACCTCTGAAAGCTGAGAAAACAAAATAACGTGGCACTTGTCTCTGCATACAATGAACACGGCTATTTATGGCTGACATTAGTAACTCCCAGGCTTTATGTTAACCCTTTCTATACAGAACACTTTCCCTTCACATGATCACCTTTTACTTCCATATGAGAAAAGGTCCCATCTCACATTTCTCCTCCCTTATTTGTTATTAATTGAAGTAAGTGGCACAGATTGTTTGTTTTGTAAGAGGCTGGTGGGAACCATTTCTTCCTCCCCTACTGTTCAGTGTAATGGCTCTTTAATTGGTGCCCACAGGCTGTGGTTGTGTCCCAGAGGGAGGGGGTGTGATTTAGGAGCTGGGCTTTCATGTACAGTCTAAGATTCAAACAGCCCATCCCCATAATCAAACAAATGCCCTGCGACTTGCACCTGCGCTGCATGAAATTCTAGTACAGGGCTGAAATCTGGAATCAAAAGACCAAAAGAAAGTAAGGAAACCTCTTTAGAATAAGGGGGGGGGGGGGTGATAAGATTCTAATTCCTCTTTCCCTTCTTTCTTATTTTCTTCCTGTCTGCGCCTTGATGCCTTTCCTGTTGGTGCAGATGCCACACATTAGACGTGCAACTGGCCTCTGCTCCCTCCTGTGTCTGCGCTGAAAGTAGGGGGTTACTACGTGTTGGCGTTCAATTGGACAGTTTGGTTTTAGGAAGGCTGTCCAGGTGAAAATTGCTTGTCCAGACTTCCAAATTAAGAAATCCGAACAGGACTTAAAGTGAATGATGCAGTACTAGCCAATAAACAATTGCAGTGTCATAGCCCAACCCCAGGTGGCAGTGAACTGCCCTTAGATTGCCACTTGCCCCGTCCCCTGGCACCACATATTCATCTCTGATGAAGTGCCCAGACTAGGGGCATGAAACGCGTTAGAGGTGTCCCCCCCATGTAATCCCTGTAAGCATTCAAATAAAGCCGAACAATTTTTGATGATTTAAACATCGGCCTCCTGAAGTTTCTGAATATGCGCACGATCGTGTGAAGGTATCGCTGAATGTTGGCCAGTAGGGAGAGACTGGAGTGCCACGAGGAGCTGCTGTCAGAAGGAGGTTGCGGTGTTGTTCCGATTGAGCTCCGCCATTACCGCGACCAAACATAGCACCACATAGTCATCCCCCTGATTTTAGTGACCCCTGTCTGGACTTCAAGAAGCCAGAAGATGGCAACCCTAATGGAGATGCACTGTGCTAGCCTGGTGCAGACACCTGGAGTGGATTTCAGCATGGAAATACATACTAAATCACGTTTCCATGACAAAATCTGTTTCATGTGCAGATTATGGAGTTGACTGACAAGAGTGGATCGGCGCTTTGTTTCTTCCCAGTGTGGCTGTAGCCCTATATACTAAGCAGCGAGGTCAATCAGGGTGGTCTCATCTTCATAGGGTTATGGTAGACAGATAAAAGGCTGCATTAGATCACCACAAATAGCTTGCTCTGCTAAGTAATTGTAACTCCTGTTAGTTCTCAACTGTTAACTGTCCACTTTGCCCATGGGTCAGATCACTGTAGACTCCTCTTATATATTGAATATAGAGGCGCTGGCTCATATAAGAGATAAAGCTTCAGTAAATGCACAAGTATATATGCAGGTGCATCTAACTGTGCTTATCTGCCATAGCTCTCTTCAGACCGTTATGCAGGTATATATATATATATATATATATATATATATATATATATATATATACATATTGCAGTTCAGACTAAGGGGCTGATTTATCAAAGGTTGAGATGAAAAATGTATTTATTCTTGACAAAAAAAACAGATTTGTGTCAGTATGTATTGTGTGTTTTCAGCTTTTTTTCCATCTAAAACCTGGCAAGTTGCAGGTCCCATATCTGTACATTAATATCTATGTTGACCCCATATATGCGAAATATGACTAAGGGCATAGACACACGTGGAATTGCCTCTTCTTCTTGTGACTAATCTCCCGAACTGCCTTTCCGCTGTCTAGAATCTAAATCGCCGGTGGGATTGGCACTCAGAGCACTTCGTTTTCCAAAGTCGCCTGAAGTTGCTTCAGAAGGAAACTTTGGGAGATTTCGGAAATCGAATCAATCCAAGTCCAAGAGGCGATTTGTTGCCGGGTGATTAATCCCCCGGGTAATCGTCATGTGTGTCTCTGGCCTTAAACAGTGTGTCTTTTTGTCTCTCCAAACCACAAATATCAGTCTTCAATCGCTCCATTTCCTTTTATTTTTACACCATGTGTCAGATTTCTCTCCTATTCTATGCAGCTGAAGAAATTGTATCAATGCTCGGTACCACATCAAGCTCAGTATCTCATCTCATGTTATGGAATGGCCCAGATGCTTTTACCATGGCCTTGAATTCCCTTGAATTCCTGGTTTGGGTTAGTGCCAGGGGGGTGTTTCATTCCCCTTTAAGCGCCTCTTCTCCAGTGTGAACAACCTCAGCTTGGCCAGTTTTGGTTCACAAACTTCCATACATCCATACTGAGGGGCACATTTACTTAGGTACAAATTTTCGTTTTGGAAAGCTTCACCATACTATGTAAGACATCAGTTCACTATGACTATGCATAATAATCAAGTGCAAAAATTAATCTCAGCAAATGAAAATTCATCAGTGCAAAAGTTTCTTGGTGAATTTTCTTTAATCTTATTTTCTTCCTACTGAAACTCCATTAAAATACTTACGTTATGCTGGGTACATACAGGTCATATGAAAGTCTTTATTAGCGATGGTGAAATTGATCCTCTAATGGTGAAAGAGATCCTCTAATGCCCTAGACATAAGCCCACCCTAAAACAAATGTGACATGAGCTTCAAATGGTTAAAAAAAAGTGTAAAGAACTTATATTAAACAGTTACAAATTAAAATAGTGTTTTTTTCTTTTTTATGACTTTTCTGGACACAGTAATGTTGAGGATGTAGCTTCAGGTAGAACCAGGTGAAGTCGACTTTGGCAAAAAGGGTAACGTGTTGGAAAGTTTACAATTTTATAAATTTGCGGATTAACAATCATTCCCCTGGCGCTGAGGTTTTTCGCTAGCGAATTGTCCTCTTCTCCATTAATAAATAGGCAAAGTTGTGGTGAAGTGTCTTTTTGAATCCACAATTTGACTCTTTAGTAGATGTGCCCCTAATTCTTTTTATCAAGTGAAACTGGGTTGAATCATTCTTGCACTGCTGAGGGCCACACCAGTCTAATATACCATACCTCAGAGGCAGCTGCACAGAATAAATATGTATCAGGCCACAGAAAGATCAATCAGGGGCCCCTATCTTAGTCCATGTGAGCTCAGGAAAACACATAATCTATAATATTAATTAAATGAATTTTCCTAGCAATTAATGAGATTTATCAATGATCAGATTAAATTAGTGTGCTTTTGGAATGTTTCAGCAAACCCTTCTTTTTTTCTGTTGCTGTCATTTAATATAATATAATATTTGCAATACGGAGCTGGAGAAGTGAAAGGGAATGTCGAGTGGTTCTACCCCCACCTCGCACCTCAGGTGGGGATTTAACCTTGTTATGTAGCTGCCAGGGAGAGGAGGGGAGTGGGTGTGATGTCAGTCCCTCCTGTACTCAGTAGGAAACAAAAGCTACTGTCACTGAGGCTGCAGCTAGACAGATGGTGAGTTCTATGTTCAGCCTGTCAATTTATTCACAGGCCACAGCTCGAGTTTTCCCAGGCATCTCCTGATATGCACTCCCACTGTCTCTGCTCTTTAATCATTATTGTTTATACAGATTACTGCCAATATGCCCAACGTGCCCCTCTTTGCTGTGTAGTCCAGTGGATATATCACACATAGTCACCATGTAGTTTGCCTTTTTTTGCCATAAGGAGTTTTTATTGCTACCAAACATATAATAATTTGCAATTCTTGTTTTCATTTCTGACAAGGACAAGAAAATAGGTCTAATTTGCAGACACAAAGGGCTAAAATGGGCTGAAACTGTTGCTTGCTTTAATGCTATTCCCAAAGGTACTTACTGTATATCTGCTCCTAACCGCTGCCATCCTTCAAACTGGGTGAACTGGGTGCAAGGGAACCGTGGACTTAATATCAGCACTGACCTGCTGGGAATTAGAGGGTCCCTTAGCTCAGAGGGGCCCAAAAGGTAGATCGGGATCTACCAGTAAACCTTTAGATGGGGATCAGTAGATCTCAAGACACTGTCAACAAACAGCTTGTCTAATTCACCCTCCTGTTTCATGCTTTTCATTATTCATATTTATTATATCAAGGTTACATGAGAAATAGTTGTTTGTTAAATATAGTAATATAAAATCTCTCATAAATCAACATTTAAGTAATATTTTCCATGCAACAGTATGCTAACAATGCTTTTGTGGATGTACATAGATCATAATGGGACAACATCACTAAAAGTAGACCTTGCATTAGTAAAGTATGGGCACTCCTGACTAAGCTGATTACACCTGTGCAGATAATTGACTCGCATCTAGTTTTTTAGGCTAATGCCACATGTTGCAATATAAACACAAGCAGCTTTGGTTTCTTTAACTTTCCAGTAATATCTTGCTGCTCATTCCCCATAATGCATTGCATCATTGTATTGCCCTAATTATGTAAATGTAATGACGCTGGACATCACTAATAATGAGGAAACATGCTTGACGTAATGACGCAGTGACACATTCTCATGAGAATTACCAGCACCATCTTGAAAATGGCATTTTTAGCTAATACCAAAAAAATGCACTGCCCTGCATAGTCTGGTATTTTTTCCAAGAAGCATGTTTTGCCATTTGGCCAATCTAATGAATTTAAGTCGTGGATCCATCACTGGCATAATTACACTGCAACTGGAGTTTTTAAAAATGCAGCTTGAAAATCCCCATGTGCGAATGTTAATGCCATATTGGACCTTTTTGATGCCATCCTCACACAAATGCATTCTGAGAGAAATGTTACAGTAGGGAATAAAATGTGGTTGATCTTGGCCATTAGTTTGTAAATAAACCCTAATCCCACCAACATTTCCGCTTAATGAAAATATCTCTTTTTCTAGAATCACTGTAAGGAAGCCTTCTGCAAAATGGCGGCGCTCCTCCTTCCCACAAGGTTCGCCCAGGGTGCAGCATTGTGACACCAGCAACGTCACACCAGCATTGGATTGGACGCCAGTGAAGTCACGCCAGCGCCGGATTGAATGCCAGCATTGGAACACCAGCGTCAAAGCTCCAACATCAGGATGCCAGCGTCATGACATCATCACACCCATTTTTGGCGCCAAAGGAGGACTATGTAAGATGCCAGAACACTCCAGACCTTGCCCTACAATAGGTTGAACTACATGTGTGTTCCTGGGTGTGACTTTTTTATAATTCTTATTGATATCTGTGTATGACTCCAGCCTGTTTGCTCATTCCTGAATCTTCACTGCCTGCATTGACTGTTATTTGCCTGGACTTGACTATTCTTCTGCCTCATCCTTGCCTGTACCTCGAACTGTATTGGACTGGTGCATTCACCTTGGTTCGCTACTCATGGCCAAGCCTTCGGGCCCCTTACAGTATTGTAGGGCCATGGACCCTTCTGAGGAGGGACAAACTCAGCCCAAATTTTGGAGAGCCTTCCGTGGGCTGGCTTCTCGAATGGAGGTCTGTGAGGCACAGCAGACCCACTTCGGTTAAGCTTTTGCGCTATCCTGGACAAATTGTCTACCCTTACGCCAGCGACACTGATACCAGCCACAGTTCCTATCCCAGTGGTTCCAGCTCATGCTTCCGAGCCACGTATCCCAGTGCCTCCTCTCTATGGTGGTGATCCTCAGGCGTGTAGAGGGTTCTTGAACCAGTGCGAGATCCAGTTCACACTGCTTCCCAACCAGTATGTTTCAGAACACGCCAAGGTTATTATTACCTGCCTGACTGGAAAAGCTCTAGAATGGGCATCCCCTCTGTGGGGAGGATCCTCTAATAGACAATTTCAAGGCATTTATTCAAGATCTGCAGACTGTGTTTGACGTCCCCAGCCGGGCTGCGTCCGCCTCTTCACGGTTGCTGCAGATTCACCAGGAGACCCGCAGTGTGCCTGAATACGCTATTGAGCTCCCTACATTAGTTGCTGAAATGGCTTGGAACAACGAGGCCTACCATGCCGTTTTTTACAACGGGCTCTCTATCCGCCTTAAGGACGACCTGGTCTCCCATGAGCTGCCTACACATTTGGAAGATCTAATTGCTTGGCAAATAGAGCTACAAGTGGATAAAGACCATGTTAAGAGATTCCAACCCTTACTGGCCACCCACTTCCAGAGACCATTGCTTCCCAACACATCTTCATCATCATTATCTGCTTCTTTGTCTGCTTCTCCTGCTACTTCTGCTGAAGATCAAGTGCAGATAGGATGTGCCCGAGTCTCTGAACACAAGAAACTGAGGAGACAGGCAGCAGGACTTTGCCTTTATTGTGGGGGGAAATCTCACTTTGCCCATGTATATCCAGGGAACCCAGTTTCCAGGGAAACTTACCTGGGCAGGATTAATGCTCTTCCCCACCATTCCTCTCATAGATTTCTTCTGCCTGTTCAGATTTAACTTTTCACCAAGATTATCCTTTCTCAAGCTTTCCTTGATTCCGGGGAGCCTGGGAACTTCTTGGATCGGGCATTCGCAGAACAACATGCCATAACATTGCAACCCCTATTGGAACTACTTCTGGACATCGATGACAGCCCATTATGCTCTGCTTTCATCTTTAAATCCTCCCTCGAACTTCCCTTCAAGGTCGCTCCCTACACCCTGAAAAGATTTGCTTCCTCATCATTGATTTTCCCTCCACACCAGTGGTTCTAGGATTACCATGGCTCTGTCTCCATAATCAGGTCATCGACTGGTCAACTTCTCAAATCTCTCACTGGAGTGCCTTCTGCAAACAGAACTGTTTTTCTAGTAAACCCATTCTGAAACAATTTTCTGTTACCATGGACTTACCCTCTTTGCCATCTGCTTACTGAGATTTCTTCCTCCCCATACGACTGTCCAGTTGAATTTCTTCCTGGTGCCATGGCACCTCATGGACGTACTTACCAGCTCTATCCTTCCATGACCAAGGCCATGAAGGAGTACATCCAGGAGAATCTTCACAGAGCCTCATTCATCCCTCTTCATCCCCAGCTGGAGCAGGGAGCTTCTTTGTCCAGAAGAAAGATGGCAGTCTTCAACCCTGTAATGACTACTGGGGCTTGAACAAGTTTACCTCCAAAAACCGCTGCCCTCTTCCCCTCATCTCAGAGTTGTTTGATCAACTCAAGGGAGCTAGGAAGAAGTACGCAAGGACTTGACTATTCTTCTGCCTCATCCTTGCTTGTACCTCGAACTGTTTTGGACTGGTGCTTCCTCCATGGTCTACTCCTGGCCAAGCCTTTGGGCCCCTAACAATCACAGGCATAGAATTGGTATTGGGTAGGGTAATCATAAAGGCAGCCAATTTATACAATCAGTTCTAATAAGAATACAAATATATGTATCTAAAATCGCTTAGTTGCTAGGAAAGTACAGTATGTGTATTAAGATACATGCATAATTGGTTGTGGAAAAGGAGGGGAAACGATCCTTCCCCTTTTCTCTAATGAACTATATACTATGCTAGACATTAAGCCCGTTAAATTAATGGGCGCTAGAACATATGTAGTCAAACATTTATAAAAACAGACTTGTTCCAGTCCAAAAAAAAAGTGGACAACCATGGTGGACACCTAGAGTGTTTCTCAGTAGTTTTAAAAATACTACTGCTTCCTAAAGAGTTTGGGCAATGTTTGTTTATGGTATAGATCACACCAGTGTTTTTTCTCCACAAAAAAATGTTTGTCCTACAGAATTTCAGAGGCGACTCTGCCTCAATGTTACTTTTAGAAAAAGAGCCGCCTGACTTTGTCAGCTCAGCATCCCTGTTGCTGTAGCAACGTCGGGGACATGCGCTGAGTGAGTGGGTCTCGCTTCTAACAACGCGAGATTAAAGATAGGAACAGTTGGCACGGCCACCGCCTCTTGATCATTTGCGCTTCACGTGCGCATGCCCATTTTCCGCTAATCATATTTTTTCCTTGGCGTCCTGTAGGCGGAGTTGAGTGAGTCAGAGAGCGGGAGGTACTTTCACAGCTATGGGAGGCCAGACAGTAGCTGCTCCTCTGTCACCCGCCGGCCAGCAACGCTCTATCCCTCTGCCATTGGGCAGCACAACAAAGAGGGGCGGGGCAGCACACTGGGATTGGCTGCGGCTCTCCCGTGAGGGCGGGGCTTTTAGGCAATAAAGAAAGAGGCAAGATGCTCTGTGAGGAGCTGGTGGAAGTCTCTCTCTACCCCGACCCCCCATTTACCTTTACTGACTGCGCCGCGGACTCCCCGGGTCACACATCCCACAGCTCGAGCTGCTCCTCTGTCACATGGTGCTTGGGCCTGTGTACAGCTGGCGGTGTAGCGGTGAGCAGAGGAGCGGCATGCCGTTATGTAGCGTCGGTCTTTCCATAGATTGAAGGCAGCAGATTATAAACCACTAACGGAAGTCTCTGCGCTCTAAGTGGGACATTCACTAAGATCCGAAAAATCGCTAGCACAGGCTTCGCGAGCATTCGCCGCACTTCGCCAGGCGAATTTTTGCCTGCGCTACGCAAATTCACTAAAGTGCGAATTTATGCTCTGGTCGGCGAACGGTAAAGTATTTACGCTAGTGTTACTTCGCTAGGCATAGCGCAATTTCGCTAGCGAAGCCTAATTTGCATATGGCACGAATCCTATATAATAATGTTCAAGTGTCTCTGCGTCCAGTCCCTGTGTCTGTGGGATTGCGCTACTGTGCATGTGCCCCACGGACAGCCAGCGCGAAGCGTCTTACGCTAGTGCAAATTCGCCAGCGTGACGTCAAATCGTAATCGCAAATTCACGAACACCGACTCTGGCGAATTTACACTAGCAAAGTAGATAGACTTGCGCAACTTCGCACCCTTACGCCAGTCGAAGTCGCGCACTGGCGAAGGATCGTAATTACGCAAATTAACTTAGCACTTCCGCTAGAGCAATACAACAGATAGGAGGTTGAAAAAAAAAATAGAAAATTTTTCTAAGTCTCAAAAAACGCTGTGGCGTGTTTTACCATTGTGGGTGATGGTCTGAAAAACATCGTTTTTTTGGGGGGATGTTACCCTCCTTCCCCCCTACATTTCCTGACATATGGCAACACTACTATATAGGGGCACATGTAGGGCAATAGGACAACTTAATTTTTTTTTTATTAAAGGTGTCCTGGGTATGTGTAGTGGCTGTAACATACACTTCTTTTTCAGACTATCACCCACAATGGTAAAACAGGCCACAGCGTTTTTTGGGACTTAGAAAAATTTTCAATTTTTTTTTCAACCTCTTATCTATTGTATTCTATCTAATTCGCTAGCGTAAATTCGCTAGCGTTAGACGCTTCGAGCTGGCTGTCTGTGGGGCACATGCGCAGTAGAGCAATTCCACGGACACAGGGACTGGACGCAGAGACACTTGAACTTTATTATATAGGATATGTGTACTTTATATATACACTTATTTGCTGGCCCTTCCTTCTGCTGATTTTTTTCTGCCATTTCTTGCTACACCTGATTTTATTATCCACAGGTACCTGCATGTTTTTCTTAAGTACATAACCCGAACTTATAGGGACAATGAATCTCAGCTTTCACTTTTCCACCCAGATTTCCAGGCCATCTCCCAGCCCAGGCCCCTTTCTCAATCTGGGAGCATCTTACCTCCTAGCTTTCACTTCACCTTTATTTTAAAGGTATGAGTGGGGCTGGGGAAGGGGTACTATGATGCAGCAGAGAAGGTAGTTTTCATGTAGTTACACCACTGGCTGTATCCCTCCCCTTTATTACCTCCACCACCTTTAACACACAAATTGGCGTGTTCCGCACTGCAGCTTTTGCCCAAAGTTCAGGATTATGGGTTTTTTGTGATTCTGGAAAACTAGCATTTTTTAGATTTATCAACATCAACTAAAAAATTCTTGAAAATGCTAAAAAAATATTCTTTAGCTTCTAAAACCTGACAAGCTTCTATCAAGGTCAATGAGAGGTGCACTTCCAACCTTCACGCCATTTTATTTTTCAAGTTTTTTTTTTTTTTTTTGAAAGAGGTGGATTTTTCCAAATGAATGGGGCAACGCAGTATCGAAAAACTCTATTTCAGAAATGAATAGTCTGCTTCCAACCATCATGGGTCACTAACAGATCTAAGCTGATCCTCTTAGAAGCGCATACATTGTATATCGCCAAATACGATACTCACCAGGTCATATTTGAAGGTTATGTGAATCCTATGCTGTTTTATTGGTCTTTAAGAACTAAGGGATGTAGAACAAGCCAACATCTGAGCTACAATAGTGGAGCTAAAAAGAAACATAGGGATTGCCGTTTCTATATTTACATAAGTTGATTCCTGATCTTTTATTCTACACCTTTTATTCTAATTCACATTTTGTTTGATAAAGTTTTGAAATCTCTAGAACCTGGGGCTATCTGGATAACGCATCTTTCTGTAATTTGGATATTCATACATTAGGTCTACTAGAAAATCATGTAAACCTCAAAGTACAAGTCCAAGGTGCTGTTTTATTATTACAGACAAAAATAAATAATTTAAAGCTTGTTTGGATAAAATGGAGATAATGGAAGATGACCTTTCTGTAATTCGGAGCTTTTTGTGTAACACGTTTCCAAATAAGCGATCCCATACCTGTAGAAGTTTGTTATAGAATGATTGCAATAACACATTGGCTATGTGATATTGATATGTGACATTGGGAGTTTGTGCATGTCTGACACTATGGAAATTGTGATAATGGAAAACGGAGGACAAAGATGACTGTGCTATCCCATGCTATGGAGAAGAATGGATGAAAAGAGGGACTAAAGCTTCTGAGTTACAAAGAATGAAAATTAATATAAAGAAGATTGGAGGAATTGTAGAATTTATGTCAGTTGAATTGGATTTTTCCTCCCATTTATGGCGTTGTGCAGTGTTCATAGGAGAGCAGACAATCCTCCCTAACTAGAAGGCTTCTAGCAGGCACATGTTGGGCTGCCACTCAGATGTGGGACGGCCTGTAGAGCCTCCAGCATTAATTAACATTGTGCGTCAGAATGTGATCTATTCATCCAGTTAGGTTTGCTCCTCACTAACATTACATTCTTGAGCACTCTACTGGCCAGATGGTATTTCAAATGTCAGGGCAAAATAGATATATGGGAACCACTTAGTCACACACTAAGGGGCAGATTTACGAAATTCACGTGAATAGATCTCTTCAATTCGCTTATCGAATTTCAAAGGAATTTGAGGATTTTTTGGGGAATAATAGTAAATCTGCCCCTTAAAGATAAGTGGTAGATGAAGGCAAAATTCCATACTTTGAAGACGCTGATCACTCTCTACATGTACAATATGGTAAAAAGAAAAGAATCAGAATCCTGAATATGATGAATTATAGAATTTAATTTGACTAATCTTAGCAAATCTTAAGTGTGGATAAAGTGTTTGCAACATTTAACTGGTTAAATAAAAGTCTAAGTAAGTGCTTGTGTCGCCAATGTTTTATTAAACTTTTTGGTGAAAATACTTCATATTTGACATTTTACACTTATGTAAACATGCCAAGTTGAGTCCATTTTAAAAAAGAAATATTTTTTTTCTTTGAGCTTGACCCCGACTCCATATTGGTGGCAAAACAATCTTATTGGGTTTATTTACTGCTTAAATGATTTTTAGTAGACCTAAAGTAGGATGATCCAAAATATAGAGGGAAAACCCCAGGTCCCAAGCATTCTGAAGAATAGATCTAATACTTGTCTTAAAAAGCCCAATAAAAGTACAGTTTTTTATCGTGCTTTTTATCAGGCGGCAGCAGCCCTTGAAACGCCACTGGATATGATTAGTTGGTCTCCAGATTTGAACATAATAAATAGAGGCTCATGCCATTGAGGCCTTTTGAAGAGCCCTGTAGCTCTCAACCCTTGGGATTTCAGGCAACTGATCTATTTAAAATGACAGGTACAGGAACGGTTATACAAAATGCTTGGGACATGAAGATTTCAATAATTTGGATCTCTATTCCTTAAAGGGGCTGTTCACCTTTGAGTTAACTTTTAGTATAATGTAGAGAGTGATATTCTGAGACAATTTGCAATTGGTTTTCATTTTTTATTGTTTGTGGTTTTATAGTTATTTAGCTTTTTATTCAGCAGCTCTCTAGTTTGCAGTGTCGGCAATTTGGTTTCTATGGTACAAATTACTCTAGCAACCCTGCATTGATTTGAATAAGAGACTGGAATATGAATAGGAGAGGGACTTATTAGAATGATAAGTAATAAAAACTGGCAATAACAATACATTTATAGCCTTACAGAGCATTTGTTTTTAGATGGTGTCAGTGACCCCCATTTGAAAGCTGCAAAGAAACAGAAGAAAATTGCAAATCATTAAAAAACTATGAAAAATAAATAATGAAGACCAATTGAAAAGTTTCTTAGACTTGGCCCTTCTACAATATACTAAAAGTTAACTTGAAGGTGAACCACCCCTTTAATTCTATTTAAAAAAAAAAATGAAAATATTAATTAAACCCCAACAGAATTGTTCTGCTTCCAGTAAGGATTAATTATATTTTACTTGGGATCAAGTACAAGGTACTGTTTTATCATTACAGAGAAAAAACAAATACATTTTAAAAACTTGAATTATTCAATTAAAATGGAATCTGTGGGAGATGGACTTCCCATAATTTCAGAGCTTTCTGTATAATAGGTTTCCAGATAATGAATCCCATACCTGGTTCCTTTATGAAATGAACTCACCATCTTTGTAGCCGCTAGGATAACACACTAACGCCAGTGACTGCTTTATGGTGTAACCACAACCTGGAATAAAAGTTTTGCAGAGATTCTGCTGGAGTTCTCCTTCCATTATTATTTTGATTTACTGGCACAGTGGAGTTGCTGGCACTGAACTTAGGGGCAAATTCACTAAAGCGAGAAGCGTCTAACGCTAGCGCTAATTCGCTAATTCGGCTCTTCAAAAAAGTGCAGCACTGCCAGGCCCCCCTTCAGGCCCAGGACACTTGTCCCCCCTGCCCCCCCTGATGGAGGCCCATGAGAACTACTGGGATCTTGGGGTTTTCCGTATAACAGATCTATCTTTAATTGGGATCGTCACACCTTAAGTATACTAGAAAATCCTATAATCATTAATTAAACCCAATAGGCTGGTCTTGCTTCCAATAAGGATTAATTATATCTTAGTTAGGATCAAGTACAAGCTACTGTTTTATTATTACAGAGAAAAAGGAAATTATTTTTAAAATTTGGTTTATATCATTATAATGGGAGTCTATGGGAGATGGCTTTTTTGTAATCCAGAGCTTTCTGGATAAAAGGTTACCGGATAACAAATCCCATACCTGTACAATAAGTCTTTTCAGCTAAGCGAAAGTCCACTATCCACGTAAGTTGCTCACTCCTTTATATGTATTTTCTGGGGTTTCTATTGCTAACTTGGTACAACAGTACAGGTATGGGACCTGCTATCAAGAATGCTCTGGGGTTTTCTGGATCTTTCTGTAATTTGGTTCTAACAGCCCCCAAAAAGAATGGTGGATTGTTGCTGAAAATGCTGCCTTTCCCATCTCAGCAGAAGCATCAGGGTTGATTGAACAAATAGCAAATACTCTTATCTGGGGAACCACTCAAAGGAGAT